>JARWAU010000064.1:0-395199 GCA_029958995.1 Bombus sonorus
TTATCTATCAGAATTGCTTATTCGCACGTTGAAATTATTCTGCTATACCTACATCGTTATAAGTTATTGCTGCAGGATAAATATGAAATATTAATTATAAAATATTAAATATTAAATATTGAATACTAAATATTGAATATTAAATATTGATTATTAAATATTAAATATTGAATATTAAATATTAAATATTAAAAATGGAACATTAAATATTAAATATTGAATATTACATATTGAATATTAAATATTAAATATTACATATTGAATATTAAATTTTGAATATTAAATATTGATTATTAAATATTAATTGTTGCATTAATTGTTTGAGTGCTTACTGCCCCCTGCGGCGGGAGTCCGCGAGTAACGAATGCCATCGTTGAGGACAGGCTGCCTTTTTAAATAAATATCAATATAAATTGCATTTATAGATTGCACTGTTATAACATTCTTTTGATTTTTGGACGTCTCGACGATCTAGCGAAAATTGTCCATAACATTTCTCAGGGGTTAGGAGTAAGCAAGTGCGTTTTCCATTGGCTCCTGTGATTGGCAATACTCCGCCCGGAATGTCCCCACTACGGCCAAGTGAGTTTCCCACTGGTACCAGTGATTCGTAATTCTTCGGCCAGAATGTCCCCACTACGTTAACAGCCGACTTGTTAGGGCTTGCAAAATTTTCGTATCTTCGCAATAGTGGACCTGTTAGTTTCGTTTGTAACGTGGTCGTAGCAACAACGGAGTGCAAAGACATATTTTACGTACTCGCAAATATCGCGGAGTTACAAGTGTACTTTTCAAGAAGCGTTCAGAAGGTGAGCCATCTTTCATTTTTCTGTTCTTCACTGCCGTTCGCTATGAAATACACGTGTATCGTTCATAGGCTAATGAAAGAATCTCGAGCGCGAGTGAGGCGAAGAAAATTGATAAACGTTTATAAATATGTCCTTAGTCCACACGGCTAGCTTTTTTTAACACGTCACTTGTTTAATAATTCGATTATATGTTATTATATTAACGAAACAGTAACATTGACATATAGAGAAACATCTTTGGTTTTTTGTATAACATATCGCGTGATAGTCACTCTACGCTCGATATCGATAAATAAGAAAGGTATAAAATTTTTTGATTATTAGATGAAGGAAATTAATATGCAAAACAATGTTATTTGTTAATATATACAATACGATAGTCAACTCTTGATATTAATGACGAAAAGAGGCAAGAGCAATTTTTTTATGCCATTCTGTTTAGCTTATATGAACATATAACACTCATAAAAAATAAAATTGATTATTTCATAACTATCGTTGAGCTTAAATAAAAAATATCTTACGAAAGCGCGAGTCTCTCAACGTTACTCTTTACGAAAAGAATAAACCAAACCCAATGTAATTATTAACACTTAGCCAACCGCGCGCGCCACAGCGAGCTATACGCTATTTCCACCGCGCTCGGACAAGCAACCCATACGCTGTCCACCGTGCATTTTTTCAAGTATCGAGGATTAATTCTCACTACTTAAAAAACAAGGAAGTTTAAAAATTATTTAAGTGGTCAGTTATATTTTGCGGTGATAATTTTATTTAACGATTTTACATATTGTTTATACAAAACATCAAATTGAAAGTATATTCAAAGTATAAAAAAATACAGGTAGAATTAAAAACATTAAAGATAAATAACACGATTTGAATATCTTTTTAATTAAGTTTAACGCCGCTAAATTGGTTAACAAAACAAAAAAAAAAAAAAACGCGTTGCTAAAGTCAAAAAAGGGGATCTTCCCGTTCCGTCACGCGGCGACGTTCTCGTAGAAGGAAAAACTCCCTATTATGTTGTCTAAGTGTTAAAATCATTCGACTTCATCGACCGATAAGAAATTACAAAGTATAAATTTTACACAACATTCAATAACATAACACGTTATATTTTACAGGCCGAATTAGTTAATCCAGATGAAATGTCGGCGAATGAGTTACACAGACATGGAAATTCTTCGGCCGAAACTCCGGAAGTCAATCAAATTCCAAAACTATCGGAGAATCCGATAGAATCGAAAGTGGAGATCAATCCGAATTACGATAGTTATCAAAAGGGCCGAGACGAGCGATCGCAGGCAACCGTTCGACGTCCACAGATCATTGTGAAATCGTTCGATATGTCGAGGATCGATTGTGACGTACAAGTGGTCGAACTCAAGCAGAAAGCAGATGAAACAATGTATGAAGATTATTCATACAGATGCGAACCAACATCAACCACGAAAAAGCCAAAGTGCCAGGATCTGTCTAAGAGGCACATTGTCGAAAAGTCTCATCCTGGAATCGAAAACGTGGTGGAGAAGTTGAATAAGAACGCAGCTGCTGCTTTACAGGAGACGACACCCCTAAACGTGGACGACTCGAAGGATAAGAATGCAGAAAATCTTCGTTCGAGAAGACATTCGGAAACGATACCGAGAGAAATAGAAAACAGTTTGAATAGACACATTCTGAGATCCTGCGAGAACTCTCAATTCATTGAAAACTACGATATAGGACGAGAAATTGAGATATATTCTTCGGAGCATGACACGAGAAGCAGTAATGATAATATGGAGTTAAACGACGATAAAGAATCTGTCGTGATAATGGAGAATGTCTCGCCGCCCGAGGTCTGTGAAGTGCAAGTGCAATGCACTAACTATGACGCGGTGACTCCTAAAAAAGGGAAATTGGAATCGCTAGAAGACTCATTGTATACTGAAACTCCCAAATATCGATTTGTTATTAATTCTAAACCGAGACCTGAAGTTGATTATAGTGTGTTGGGATTGCTGTCGAACAGTATTAAGCACTTGGAACGCGTGAGATCCAACGGAAATAGAAGACATATATTAGATAGATCGGTTATCAAGGGCAGGGCGCTTTTTCCTCCGGAAGGGACCCACACCAACAACATGAACAGCTCTTTGGGGGTGTTATGCGATTCAAGAGAACAACGATTTATGGAGAAGGTAGAGGATATAACTTACCGGAAGTCGAATCTGGAGAATTTCGATGATATATCTTATGCAGTTAGCTTGTTGTTGAACCTGGGCAGAGCGAATAATGTCCCAGAAAATGAAAGAAAGACATCGGGCAAGAGAAAGTATGTGCAAGAACATTTGCAAGATCTCGAGAGCCTCAAGAGGTTCAAAACCGATGGCGAGTTAGTAGATGAGGAATCTAAATACGACTCGTATTCCGAAGACGATGATTATGATAAACGGTATGATGAAAGTGAGCAGGAAATATCAGTGTCTATAATAAACGCGAACAATAATACAAGTGGAAGCTTAGATTCTCCTACCGAAAACGATATTTGTACCGATAACGAAGATAATGATATGTTAAATGACGCTCCCCTTGCTACTAGTACTCCTTGCCATAATGTAAACTACGAAAGAGAAGAAGACTTTGAAGAATATGAAAGAAAGGTATACGAACAATTATACGCAATCAATCATATGAGTGAAATTTCTAGCAGCAAGGAATCTATAGATTTCTTGATTATTGATGATAATCTATCGGATTCTGATGCTGAAATGCACGATGAAAAGATATGTTCGGATGATAGAATGATGGAGAACGACGAAGATAGCAGACATGAGGATAGAAGTCATATCCTGGGAGAACATCTTGATTGTCACGATTATAGAAATTTGCAAGGGAAACTCGACGCAAAGAAGTATATCGCTAGAAAAGAACACATCGATAATGAGCCAGACTGGCCGAATATGGATGCTAAGGAACTTGAGATAAGAGTCAGGATGGCTGACATTCAAAGACAATATAGAGAAAAGCTGAAGGAATTGGCTAAATTGAATAGGAAGAAAGACAAGATGAAGATTCCTGGAAGACCGCGCAAGAAGAGACATTCTTCTAAGTGAGTCAAATTCTACACTCTATTATTAAATCATTTTAAATAGTAGATATAACGTACATATAAATTTTGCTATTTCATATATTTATGTTAAAAAGCATATTCTAAAGTATTTTTTTATAGTATATTATGTATTAAATTGAACTTTTTAAAGTAGTAAACAAGTATAGAAGAAACATAGAATTTCCATTTCTAGCTTTGGGAAAAATTTTCCCACTTCATACTTTCACAAACGAAGTCTTATATGAAATTCTTTATACGAGATTAATGTAAAAAGATTTTGTTTCACATTATTAACTTACCTTTTCACGTAGGATCGTTCCTTTCTCGTAACGACTAAGACAATTTTTATAGTTTGGAAAAAATATAGTTTATAAACATATATATATATGCAGAATACTTTTCTTACTGCAGCATTTCTTGGATAATTTAATGGAAAAAATCTAGATTAAAATTTTAATGGAAAATCATTGAATTAGCGTCAAAATGGTTAATAAAACATGATTAATAATGTTTACAGTTCCGATAACGGTCTCCTCACATCCCTACCGACATTACTACAATCGACGTCTTCACCCCACAAATCTGCATCGCAATCGTCGGACGAAGCTCCGCAGCCGTTAACTTCAGCTGTCCTAGCTATGTAACGTGAATTTGGTAAAACTGGGTGAACAAATGAGCCACATTGAATTACTGGACAGTATACCAAGTATTCCTATGCCCGTTGCACCAGTTGCTTCGCCAATCACAGTACAACCATCAAACAAATTGCCGCAAGAGGACGACGAGAAAAAGGCCGGCCGGGAAAATCCAACATAAAATATGAAAAAAAGAAAACAACAAGAAAAATCAGAAGCAGAATACTAAATAATCAAAAATAACAGAACTTCAATAGCTTATATTTGTAATTATAATTCATAATTATAGAAGTTAGGACAATTCTGTTATTTCTGACAAAATAAGATACCAAATTAAAACGCAAGGAATTGTCAAAAACGAAAGAACTATGAAAAAACATAAAAAAGCATTACTTTAATGCTGAAAAATTACTTATCTGTAATGCTGAAATTAAAAATGTATATAATGTATATAAAATAATAATAATATATATATGTATCATATCATGTATTATATAAATTTTAATATATATATATAAAAACATAATATAATGTATCATATATATATAACATGTATATTAATTATATTGTAATGATAATTAAGATTTTTATCAATGTATTTCATATATAAGATTTTTGGTTAATTTTATTAATTTTCAAATTTCGCATATTGTTATGACATCAGTTTATGATATCGGTTAAGATCAGTACCAGTAAATTAGTTAATAAAAAAGAAAGAATGCGTTGTCAAGCTCAATATGTGATATCTCCCGATCGATCAGACAGGAATGTATTTTTAAGTAGGGAAATCTCCCTATTCGTAAGCTAAGATTTAAATGCATGAAACTGAGGAGACTATAATATATATGTACAAGTAAAGAATCTTTTCCCAATAAAGACCGCGGCACCACCACCGCCACCACCGTCATTGAAGCGCGCGGCGTAGGAGCTGTCAGCTGAGGAGGGTCTGGGTCCCCCCTCAGACTCGCGCGACGGCCCAGGGAACGTGGCCCTCGGGGGTGAGTGGTCCCCCCACCCGCGCTGCCCAGCTTAACCAGGATGCCTCCCACAACAACAAAGGGAGAGACGACGTCGAAGGAGTGTCGCGGAAGTATATCGAAAGAAAGGAACCGGGACACTCCTGACAAGCGTCGTAACGACCACCGTGGGGTTTTAGTCGGTAAGAGTCCGACACTATCCGCCGCCTCCCAGAGGGCTGCCGGGCGTCCATGAGGATTTCCCCACGTAAAAAAAAAAAAAAATGTTGCTAAGAAACCTGTGCGTAAAAGTTCCTTGGTGGGTTATCTTTTATCGAAGAATGGACATCATCAAGCAAAAGTGAGTTTTGCTTCTAGCTTTGTTTATTAGATGCTTGAGATATATAAGATACACTATATCTATAAAATATATGCAACGCAGTATAAAGAAAGATATATGAATTTTAATTTTATTATATTTATTATACATAATTGTTACGACCGATCGCGGGAGACGCGGTCGCGAGGCAAACGCGTTAGCGAGAGGCGTAAATTCTCGCTACGATTCGTATAATCGACGCCGTGAAATAGTCGTTCCTCTTGTTTCGATTATGATAACAAGGGTGGTTCAATGTATTTAACACTGTGTTAACAGGTTAATATAGCTTGTATTTTTAACAATAAGTTAAATGATAATAAAAGCGTCACAAATTATTTTGCGATGAATACAGTTAATGCGTTACAGAAATCCGACTCGATATTTGATATTTCTCGATATTCGTTAGACTAAGCGACTTTGTTCGTCAGAGCTCTCGATGTATGCAGTTAGACTTTTCAAATGAGACCGATTGCCCTTAGACCGATTCCTTGTCTTTCGGGGAGACAACCCCCACTACGCTCGAATCACGCCACCGCTCGCTCCGATGATCACGTAGGCCGACTTCTTTGTGAGAATGAAATAACGGACCGAAATCGACGTTTCTAGAACTCGCTGCTTGGTGACGACTATGCGCTCGTCGATACATTGTATGTTTTTCGTCGGGCAGATAAGACGATCCATGTGCGACGCTGTAAGACCGCGAGCGACGATTAGAAATACGATCTATACTAAGCCTCGGGGCGTAACATGATATGTTATTAATTTATACAGTATTATGCGATAACCTATGACGTTATAATGTATTACGTTATAACGTATTTAATAAAATGTTATATGGTATTATGTTATATAGTATTACGTTATATAGTATACCGTTGTATGGTAATACCTATATAACGTGTTACGTTAAACAGAGAAGAGAGGCGACCCTGTCAAAGTGGCTCGCCGAAGATGACCGATACGACGCTACGAGACCGTGGCACCACCATTATCGCCGTCATAGAAGAGCGCGGCGAAGGAGCCGTCAGACTGTGGAGGGCCCCCCCTCAGACTCGCTCGACGGCCCAGGGAATGCGGCACTAGTTTTGTAGTGGTAGTTGCGGGGGGGGGGGGGTGGTTGGCAAATGGAAAATGTCGGAGGTACCAACCTCCGGCCGTGTGTCCGATTCTTAAACACTTGGGTCACTTCGATTTCACGTGATCGTCTAATGGTCGTCCAGATGACCGAGCAAAAGTTTGCAGTCGTGGGTCGGTAATATTTTGCTTGGGTAAAGATTTATGGATAATGTAGGGGATATAACTTCCCGGTATTCGAACCTTTTTTCTTTTTCTTTTTTTTTTTTTTCTTTATCGTGGGGTAATCAACATGTACACTCGGCGTTGCGTAGCAACGACCGTGCAGTGTCGGACTTTTACCGACTAAAACCCCACGGTGGTCATCCCGACGTTGAGAGGTGCACGCGGGGTATCTTGCGAATCACTACCGAGTGCAACTTCGTCGGCCATCTCCCTGCCGTTGTTGTTGCCTAGGGAGGCGTCCCGGCTTGAGTTGGAAAGCTAAAGGGAACCACTCCTCCTAGCACCACGTTCCCTAGTCTGACGCACCCGGAGCAGCGACGGTGGCGCCGCGCCCCTGCGTCTTACGGATCCTCTGCGATGCTGATGCCACGATCTACTGGGATCTGCTCTTCTCTCCCGGTCTCCTTTTTGCCCGCTCCTTTCTCTGCATAACCTCCTCGTAGTAGGTGCGGACAGCGTTAAAATCCTGGGGCCCTCGGAGCATGGCCTTAACGACTGCTTCCGGAGTCAACCTCTCGGCGATGTCGAGCTGCAGGACGCGCTGCGGTTGCACCCACGCTGGACAAAACTCTAGCGTGTGCTGCGTCGTGACCTCTTCTGCCCCGCGTTGGTGTCAGATGGACGCCACCTCCCGCCCGATCGTCATCAGGTACTCACCGAAGACCCCGTGTCCGTTGAGCATTTGTGTCGTCCTGAAGGTGAGCGGAACACTGCCTTGATCTCTCCAGGCCTGCCAATTGGGAAGCACGGCGCGGACGGCTCGGTGTGGCCGCCTGGCGACCTCCACCGTCACCTTGGAGCGCCACCGCTTCCAGATCTCCAGCTTTGCCTCTTTCCGGACGTTCGAGGCCGAGAGGCCGTCTGGCAGCAGCGTCGTCGTCGAAGGCGGTGCCCTCAGGTGTTCATACACCCGACAGAGCTCGACGGCCCGCAGCTCAATCGGGGGCGACGCCGCCAGCACTGTCGCCGTCTCGTAGGATATTGTCCGATATCCTCTGGCTATTCGGATAGCGGTCATCCTCTGCAGTCTCTTCACCAGGGTACGACTGCGACGGTTGGCCATCAGGTCTTGGGCCGACACCGGTGCTCCATAGAGGACCCGGGACCGGATCACTCCCTCGTAGAGTCGGCGGACTCCCGACCCTTCTCCGCGTATATTCGGAAGAAGGCCGCACAGAGCGTTGGCTGCGGCTGTCACCCTCGGGACCAGGAGCTCGAAATGTGGCCCGAACGTCCACCGACTGTCGATGGTGAGACACAGGTACCTCATACGACACTTCACCGGCACCGCTTCGCCATTTACGGCCACGGACAAACCATCGTGAGCGGATCCCCTGCGGCGGTGGTCGAAGAACCACAATGCCTCCGAATTGGCCTACGACACGCTCAATCCCAGTCGCTGAATAGCGTGCACCGCGCACGCCACAGCGTCGTCCGTGAGAATCACAGTCTCGCTCCACCACCGTCTCCCGGATTGCACCATGGTAACGTCGGCGTAGCAAACCAAGCCCGTGTCCGGCGGTATCGGGCATCGAAGGACGGAGTCGTAGCCCGTGTTCCTCAAGATCGGTCCTAGCACCGAACCCTGCGGGACGCCACGCTCCACACGTCTTCTCTCTTCCCCGTTCCTCCCAGTGAAGGTGATCCATCTATCGTTCAGGTAGGCTCCGATAACCTCAACCTGGTACGCCGGCTCCTCGATGTGTCGCAGAGCCTCCATTATTCTCACCCAGGGGATAGAGTTGAAGGCGTTGCTGGCGTCCAGGGAGACCGCTACCGCAATCCCGTAGCGGGAAACCGTGTCCTCCGCCATGCTCCTCACCAACTAGGCAGCGTCCACCGTGGAGCGACCCCGGCGATAGCCGTACTGACTGTCGTGCCATCCGGGCTCCCGCCCCGAAATATGGGCCTCTAGGCGGGCGGCGATCACCCTCTCGAAAAGCTTCCCGATCTCGTCCAGCAGGCATATCGGCCTGTACGCCGACGGCGAGTCTGGCGGACGACCATCCCTACGCAGCTGGACCAATCTCGCCGTCCGCCACATCTGCGCGTAGATGCCCTCCCTCAGGCACCGGGTGAACTGATGCCGCACGCGAGGGGCCACCGCCTCCATCGTCTCTGCCCAGACTCGGCCCGGAACTCCGTCCGGACCCAGTGCCACGTCATGGGACGCCATGCTCTTAGTAGCTGCGAGAAGCTCCTCCTGAGTGACCCGCAGCTCCTCGCTCCGCTCCGTCGACGTAGTCGCCGCCGTTGCCGTTGACGCCGTCTCGTCGTTACCGGAGCAGAGGGACGATCCCGACAGCCCCGCGTCGCTATCGTGGCGCGGAAACAGCGTCCCGATGACATTGGCCAGCAGCACCGGATCCATGTTGGCGGTCTGCGGGGAGGCCGCAGGTCGTAACTTCCTCGTTACCACCTTGTACGGCCTCCCCCACGGGTCTGACTCAACCGCCTCGATCAGCTCCTTCCAAGACCGAGCCTTCGCGATCTTGTTCTCCCGCTGCAGAGTACGTCTCGCCTCTCTGTAGAACCCGTAGCAGCGGGAGATCTCTTCCTCGTCGCGCATCCTTCTGCGGCGACGGGCCCTCAGAAATCTTCTACGTGCTTGCACGCAGCTCGCCCACAACTCCGCGATCTCCGGCGTCCACCAGGAAACGCAGCGGTTGCGTCCACCGCCCGGGACGGAGCGCGACATCGAGGCGTCGCATGCGGCGCTCATGTATCGTTGGAGGATTTCCGCCTCCTCGTCGACACTTCCCAGACTGGTCGTCCCTCGGGCGTCCCAGCTCCACGCCGAGACGATGGCTGCCGCCCGCAACAACTCCGTGTCCCGCTCCTTCAGGCGCCGTCTCGGTGGTTGTGATGGGCCGGAACGGCTCGCACCACCTCGGGCGACGCGGTTGTTATTCTTGTCCACGTCCTCCGAGACAACCTCCATAACTATGTAGAAGTGAACGGACAGGGTCTCGACTCCCTCGGCCACTCTCCAGTCACGGATCTTCGGGTACAGCTCCGACGTGGCCCACGTGATGTCGACGACGGAGGACTCCCTCCACGCCACGCAGGTGCTCGCCGTACCCTTGTTTACCAGCAGGAGTCCGAGTCCCGCAGCCCAGTCGGTCAGCTATCTTCCTCTGGTGTTCGTCGCGGACTTCCCCCATTGCGTCGAGTGGGCATTGAAGTCCCCACGGAACAGCACCTGGCGGGGAAAGCACCTTCTGACGCATTCACCGACATTGTCCAGAAAGTCCCCGAATGCAGCCAGGCCGCTGTTGGGGGAGACGTAGACCACCACCACCGCTATTCCTGCCCATTCGACCTCGACGTAGCCGTTGCCACGGTCAAGCAGGGCGCCAAAGGCGCCCCGGGTCGGCGTCCAAGTTACGGCCGTCAGTCCCCGATCCAGTTGGGAGCGTCAGGGACGCGATACGGCTCGGCCACTGTCGCGAGGGCCACCTCTTCCTCCCGGATGGTCTGGAGGAACAGGTCATGCGCCCTTCTCGATCTTCCCAAGTTGTATTGGAGGAGACGGTTAAAATCACTCAATTACCTCAATGGCCTCCTCCCGGCCATCCACCGCTGAATGTTCGACGGTGCTCCCCTCCTGCGTTACCAACGCGGTCGGTTCGCGGATCGGTGGCTTCCTCTTAGTTCTCGGCGGAGCACATGCCGCCCCGCACAACCTGTTGTTGGCTGGCGCCCCCAGCGACTCGCACAACGGGCACTTGGGCTAGGAGGCGGGACACCCCCTGGCACGATGCCCGCCACCGCCACACCTATAGCACAGATGCCCGGGATCTACATTGGACGTGCAGATTACCCGCACGTGCACCAGCTCCAGGAACTTAAAACACTGCAAGGGTCTCTGCGGGATAGCCGTGACCCTCTCCGTGGACCAGCCCAGAGCTACTTTCCCGTCCCGGGCTAATTTCCGGGCTCCGGCCACTGGGCACCTTACCCATGCAGTCCCGAGGCCGTATCTGGTGGTACGAATTTCTCCGACCTGCACCTCCGCGCTGCCGCTTCCCGCCGCTGAGGCCAGCGCCTGCCGCAGCTCCTCCTTAGCGACCGATATGTCTATCCCGGCCACCTTCAATTCCGCCGTCCTGTTCGGGGCCGCTACTCTCACCGTGGCCGGGTGCAGCACGTCGGCCAGACGCGTCGCTAATCGCGACGCCTTTCCTCTGTCTTTGTCGCCGGGGAGTCGGATAATTATACACCCTGGCATCAATTTCCTCATTCCGAGGGACTCGACGCCAATCTCCGCAAGCGGGACCTACTGTCGCGCCGTCGCGAGAACATCGGCGTACGATGTCCTAACTCCCTCGTTGATAGTCAACGTCACCGCGGACGTACGCAGTGCGCGGGACGCCCGGCCGTTTTCGTCGCCTGCGCCATTCCTTTCTTAGTCACTATTGCGGCGCCCGTCTTCCCTGCGCCCGTTAGTCGTGACGAAGGAGCAGCAGGCATTCCCTCTTTTTTCTCCGCCTTCCTTGCGGCCCTTTTCTTCCGCGGCCGTCTTTCCACCACCCTCCATTCGCCATCCTCCTGCTCCCACGGGAGCATTGTGGCATGGGTGACGCGTGGGGCAGCGGGTTGGTCCGCCTTGCGCCGAGGTTCGGGGCTGCACGGTCTTCGGCCCCCGAACCGTTCCTCGATTGCCCTCATAATGGAGGGTCCGAGTTTGTCCATCGTTTCCTCTAGGGCGTCCAGACGCGCGCCTTCTTGTTACCCCTCCCGCGGAGGGTGGCCGGACTCAATAGCCCGACCGTTGCACCGCGGGCACTCGTGGATGCGAGCGGCCAGCCTCGTTATCTCTTTACGCAAGGCCGCGTTTTCCTCCTCCAAAGCTGTCAGCTCTGCTTTCGCGAGCCTGGCGGCCGTGGAGCTACCGCTGTGGACCACCTCAGCCCTCTGCAGGTTCAGCTACCTCCATGCGGCGGCGACGTAGCTCGCCGCATCCCTTAGGTCCTTAATGCTTGCTCCCTTCAGATACGACGATACCGCCGCCACCCGCAAGATCTTTGACACCTGCCTTGTGAACTCTGCGCTCACGTCGGCCGCCGAGTTAATCCGTATATCCAGTGCCAAATCCATAGAGATTTCCGAGGTCAGCGTCGTAATGCGCCTTCTCTTCCCCACGGAGACAGTCGATCCCAGGGATGATCGCGACGCGAAAGAGGCGACCGAATCCTCGTCATCGGACCTCATCCGCGTTCGTAGCGCCCTTACCGGCGCGAGGCCCGTTACCGCGGCCGGTGCGAGGAAGACGCCGTCCGTTCCGCCCCTGGTTCTCCGCGATGCTCCTGTCATTTTTCTCGGAGGTTCCTTGTGAATCTCTGTACTACTGCATCCCGCCTCGCCAGACGTGAAAACACATCCGGGGGCCTGGCGGTCCACCCCCGAACGGCCGTGGTCGTGAGATGACGACGCAGCTGAGCCCACTTGACTACCCATCGCTGCGCCGGTACTGGAATATCCCTCCCCTGCACCGTAAACCATATTTCTTTTGTGGTCGCAATCCATAGTAATATATAATTTGTTGTCCCCGCGGTCATCAACAAAGTCCGTCCTGGTGCCACTCACTCTTTCGCACCCTGCACCGGTCAAAGCCGGTGCAGGGTGTCGCGGAGCCCCACAAGAAGGTGAGGTGAGTGGTCTTGACACGCATGGGCCCACCAACTTCTCCGAAGGAGGAGGGAGGAAGGAGGGAGTTGGTGTTCTCAACGATGCTGAAGCATACCACACGATTGGGGACCCCATGTTCTCTAGTCTCTGCACATTTCATTGGTTTGGTTTGTCAACTGTATCGGGACCAATGCATTCGGGACCATTACTATTTTTTGTAGTAATATAATTTTGTAGTAATGCAATATTGTAGTAATATAATTTTGTTGTATTAATGAGCGTTCGAAATATATTTAAAGAATTTTTGATTCGATATTTCTTATTTTCAAATGTATGGCAATTTACATAAAACATTATGTACTTTGTATGTCTTAGAGTTTAAAGAAAATTTGAATTACATGTTAACCTGTGGATTTAATAGTACCGTTTCCAATACTCGCTCCATTATTCTGAACGTCAAGATTGTGTATATTTGCTTAATTAGTCAACAGTTTTGTAGAGTTTTGAATAAATAAAAAGAAATTAATAACATTTGGAAAACGTCTACAATTTTCCCGCAATCTTCTGATTCGCCATATTAGTCCTTTTCATTCCAGCATACTACACATGACAAAATTCTGTCGCAGGCAAGAGATCCGCAGATGTGTCCAGGCTGTTGGTCGTCATCTGGGACGATATTTGTCCTGCTGTGTATGAGACAAGGAGTGACGAGAGAAGACTGGTATGGGATAAACAGAGGGGAAAATTCATTGTTTTTAGCAAATCGTGCATGAAGATTGCTAACGATGAGTTGCACCATGAACACGTTGTACATAAACGCCTCATCACACCGTGCTTTCGTATCTTGAACATCCAAGCATCAACTAATTCGAAAATCGTTTGACGCGCGATACACATAGGCTTATTGTGACAAACTACAGCAAATTATAGCAAGTCTTGTTTGGTGAGCACAAATCCCCTTTGTACGTTGCCTGTCCAAATGTGTTTTCTCAGGGCCAGATAACTTTTTTCAACGCTTGTACCACCAAGTTGTATGTGAGTTACTCTGGCTTATCAATATGCCTTGTTCAAAGTTGAGAGCTGAATACTGTCACAGCTCTCTATCTTCCCATGTGAATTATGATAATAGGAGCTTTTTGAAGTATGGAGTAAATTGAATGCATCTTTGTTAAATTTAGATGATCCACAATGGCGAATTAGTGCAAGTAGCACAACTGATCAAAGTGATAGACATGCACATATATGAAATATGTTTAATATGGATAGGAAATTACTTTGAAATTTGACAAGCATTGCAATAAAATGTCGGATCGGAAATCATATGACTAGATACTTATTTTCAAAGATTTCAATATTCTCTTCACTTATCCATTGATTGTTCTTAGTACAACTGAAGAACTTTACATGTTATTAGATTAACAAATAAACTGTAGTCACGTTCCTCGTTACATGTAGGTCCGAAGCAATCATTGGCAGTACATAGTAATTGTACGGAGTTCTCGGTATCTTAGGCATTCATCATCCGAACACATAGCGCGAATCAAGACGCATTGACCAGAACTCGAACTTGTAATCGCGAATCGCGAACCGCTACTAGTAATACCGCGAACCTCTGATTTAATGATCGCGAGTCCTGTGCGCAGTGTACACCATGAATATGTTACAATAGATTTTTTCGTTAAATAAACTCAAATGTTTCTTGGTCTCTCTGAGACGATCCATCACCTCAGAATGTAAATGTAATAGTAGTATCCCGGACGATACATAATAGCCAAATTTCGTTGAAAATGTGAATTAAGTTACAGGATTTCAGTCATCATTATCTCCGAACTTCATCTTTGTTATTTTATTATACAAGACACATGCTTGTTAGTTAGATGTAGTAATGAAAACAAGTTTTCGAGGCTGTTTATCTTTGGCGACTTTCGGACTTTGAGTGGAACCGCATCGGCATCACCGGCTGCCATCTGATCTATTCTCAAATTGCATTCTGCCATTTATCAAACTTGTTCTTTTACTATTACTTTGTTAAGTCGGCTGTCCCTCTACCGAAACCAGACCACAGACTGCGGGCAAGATGACGACCTGGTGTTTACACATCCTTACTATATACCCTCAATAGCTCTAAGGAGCCACCACAAATCTATGAATTTTCATAGTTAAAGTCCTTCAGGCGAAACACGCACCATTTCATTCAAGTGTTCCTTACATATATAGTCTACTGCGTGCAGATACGGAAAAGTTGGTTGTCCTCACGTTCGTTATCATCCGTTTAGCAACTGAATCTCAGGGACTGCTAAGATCCTTCCTAGTCAACCAACCTTCCTAATATTTAGAATAGTCAACATCTCGTGACTGGTTTCTTATCTTTAGATCAATCAGTATCTGTGAAGTCGTTATAAATGTTTTGAGTCGCACCAACTAAGCTTACGTTGCGTACTCTTCACTGTAACATTGTCTGACAATCGCAACCTAAATAGACTGTATCAAGTAGTGTTAGCTTATAGGGTCCGATCATTGGTTGTCCGTACCGTTCCTCGAATAGAAACACATGCTGGCGTCGCTACAAGGTGCTATTTGAGTTTTGTCTACTTTCCAGCGTCCCCTACCTTGGGACCGGCGTGCATTGATTGTCGGCGCTCAACTTGGAAAAACCCTGCCCTCACCTTGAGGGTCATTGGATAAGTTGAAAATACCCATTTGTGCGACAGCTTGCTTAGCCGGTGCCTCGCGACGCACGCGTCGCGCTTCACCGTTTCCAGCGAAGGCCACAAGGAGGCGGAGATATCAGCGCGTGGCTCGGTCCGGGCCGATTGGCTTTCCTGCCGATTATAACCTGCACCGTCACAGATCCTATCGTGTGGGTGCCGCCTGTGTTATTTTTGAAGTGAAAACGCAAGATTCAGTGTGGAATCAAATTTATTTTTCACAGTCAGGGTTTTGTTACAAATAAGATCGGAAGAAGAACTATTCGGTCCTAGCTCGTACCACCAAGGAAGAAAGCTCGGTGTGGGTGTGCCCGTTTGAACTCAGAACGCGGATTTGTCGTCCGCACTTTCCAGTAGAATAGTGAGGGTAATGATCCGCGATGCCCATTGGCTCTTGAATGAAGTTATTACGACAAAGAAAACCAGATATGGGCATCCGTGTTCATGGGAAAAGTCTGTTATCTCGCCAGACACCCGCTTTCTCCGTAATAGTTAAGAACGTGCGACAAATATGCGGACCATCTGTAAACCGAAAATGTTTGTGTGAAGAGAAATGAAACTGAACAGGTTCGGGTTACGGTGTCTCCTGAGGCCTGTTGCGGGTTAGCGTTAACAATGGATTGCACCTAACGCCCAGACTATGAGGAACCTCGCAAGGACCATCGCATCTGGCGTGGCACGTGCTAAACAAAAATTGGATCCGTGACACCTGCACCAACGGTCGTAGGTAGACTCCTCAGTCTGCACGCTTGCGTTTTTACTCGCGCTTTAGTGCGCGTTGCATTATTTCTGCATCTTCTTGTTTGTTATTCCTCTTTTAGTTCTGTGGTCTGTTCTGTTATATTTCTTATTCGCTTTGGTTGTTTCGTGGTTTCTATTCTTTCATGGTTGCTGCTGTGTTTCGGTTGGTTCGCCACTTCTCTCTTCTGGTACTTGTGCTTTCCTTGTGTTTCTCCTTGGTGGTTGATTTCACTGTTCGTCTGCTTGTCTTTTTGCTGGTGGTCTTCGCTGTTGGAGAGGGCTCCTCATTCCTTGTAGTGCTGCTCTACTCATTTGTTCTTTTGTCAACAGATCACTCTTGGTGAAGTGCTGGACGTCGTGGTACACATCCTTAGTGATGAACTCCCCCTTTTCTTTCGGCCAAATTAGTTCAATGGCCTCTGTGGAATTCCGCAGCCTCTGTCCTTCTTCGTCGAAGAGTTGACATACTTCAAGTGTGTGCTGCGGAATTTCCTTCATGCTGCAGACTCCCGTGTCAACTTCGCTCAGCCGGAATGTCTTCAGCTCGCTGTTTAAGTCGTCGTGCTCACCGATGAACTGTGTGTTCTCCGTAGGGAGGGGCTCGCCGAGTGCGAGCCTATGGGAGCTAACAAACCCACGTTCCCGCAGCCAGGGAGGGCAATCGGGACGGGCGTCCCGCCTACGAGAGTCCTCTATGCGCACCGTTGGGTTTGTCGCCGGGAGTATACGTGCGCTTAAGCGCCTATACTCTCTCTGCGCGGCTTTTGTTAGTAGCGCACCCACGATCCCGATGCGAAGGCCGGGACCGCCGGAATAAATCCCTGGGTACAAAAATGCCGCTGGTCTGCTGAATGCTCGGCTAGCAGGTCATCAGACCAGCAGTGACGTGGCCGTACATCCGCAAGGTGGTCCCACCTATGACATAAGTTGGTACCACGGGCGCTTGAGTGTTAGCCTGGGGGGAGTAGCGACACCTCTGCTCGTCCAAAATTCGGGTATGGTATCGTGGTGGCAGTGCTCCAAGGCCCAGATGCTGGCAAGGCGGCCGTTCTCACCAGCCGGCCGCGGCGTACGTGATTATCGCCTTGGTCTCTTTTGCGAAGCTGTTGAACATATTACTGGCTTTCTGTGTTGTCAACTCAATGTGTTTATTAATGTTTAGGCCACTCTCGAAGTGCAGTCCGACGTAATTCATCGCATGTCGCCTTCGAATTCTTTTTCCATTTACTTCGATAATTGGAGGCCTTTCCGAGACCAATTTTCCGTTCAGCAGGAACATTCCTGTTTTTCCCGCCGGCAATGCCACTTTTGTTCCTGGAGCAGCAGTTGGAAACACTCGTGACTGCTTCCTGCCCTGTCTTCTGTGGCTCTGTCCTGTCGCTTCTTGCTACCAGCTTGATGATGACGTCCGCATACGCGACCGGCTCGCATTATGTTGTGTAAGTTCTTAGATCGTCCACAGATCATCGAATATCAGATCCCAAAAACTTGGACACATTACCGATTCCTGCTGGAACCCTTTGGTGACGGGCTTGGCGATCACTTCGTTTTTGCCTACAATTTGCAGTGTACTGTCTGTGAAGTAGCTCCGTCTTAGCCTGCATAGGTTGTTGGGGGATACACTTCTCGTTACCTCGTGCACGACGTTTGGCTACCATAGATTGTCGACGGCGCCTGATATGTCGAGCGCGATAGCGAAAACGTACATCTTGTCGCTCATCTGCCCGGTTATCTCCTTGAGTTGGACTATCGCCTTCGTCTTCGATCCTCCGGGGCGGAAGCCGTATTGTCTGTCGGCGTTCAGCTCGAGATGATGAGAGAGGGTTGACATTCTAGCAGCCTGTAGTCTCTCCAGTAATTCACCCACCATGGAGAGCAGGCAGTTTGGCCTGTAAGACTTCGTGCTACTTCTGTCTCGTTTCGGTTCTTTTCGAATGGTGATGAAGTTTCCACTTGCCATTTTCTTGTGAAGATCCCCCAAGAGAGGTAGCCGCTCACTAATTGTAGTATTTCTTGGTGGAGTCTATCCATGGCGCGTTGAAAGTCTTCCACATCGTTCATTTCGGGTCCAAGATACTTCCCTCCCGTCATTCTTTTGACTGATCCGCAGAGCTCTTCCATACGGAACTGTGCGGTGTCTGCGACGTTCGGGAGGGTTCCCATATTCCACCTTATCTCGGCTGGCTCCTCCGTGTCAGAACGTCCTTGATCATCCGGTATGTGGGCTGACAGCATCGCGTCTGCGGTTGATCACCAGTCGGAGATATCTCCTTGTGGCGTTTGCAGCGTTGATACTGTATCTGTCCTCCTTACTTTGCCCGTGACCGTACTGTCAACGATTCCCCAAGAACCCTTGTTACGCTCTTTAGTAACAAATTCTTGCCAGCTCTGGATCTTCGCTTTCGTTACTGCCTTCTTGTACTTCAACAGGGTGTCCCGGTACAGCAATTTCTCTTGTTCCCTCGTTGCAGCGTCCTTGGTCCCTTGGTATCTTCTTCTTGCCCGGTAGGTGCGCCGCTTTTCTCTGGCGAGTTCACCATGGCACTCATCTATTGTGCCATTTCTTCTTTGGGATGGCCGCGTTGCAGGCTCATATCAAGGATTCCTGCAATCGCTCTGCTATTCTTTCAACATCGTCTGCTCGCTGGAGGGTCGTCTCTCGGAGGTCCTTTTGCTCCTCCAAGTGGACTCTTTGAAACACTTCCAGATAGCTGTTCTCGTGTTGTAACTCCTTTCCTGAGGATGTGGCGGTCTACTTTGTTTATTGAAATTCAGTCGCGTCTCCAGGATACTGTGGTCGCTGGAGGTTATATATGTGTTCGATCGCCCATCGATAGGGTTGTCTGGAAGGTGTAAGCCTGTCCTGTTCTGTTAAGGATGTGGAGGCCGTATTGTGCAATGACGGCTTCCATGGCTTCTCCTCTCTCGTCGGTATTCCTGCTATACAATTCCAGCTATGTGGTGTTCGCGTCTATGCCGACTATGACTCTCTTTCCGTTTATGCTCCGCAGTACTTTCTCTAGATGTTGGATGCCGACCCCGATGTTTCCGTTCGGCGGCAAGTAATGACATACTGCATAGATCGCCGTCGCTCCCCCGCTCCTGTCCCTATCTGTGCACATACGCAGTGAATTGTGCACAGGCCGGCGATCTCCAGCGGCGTCATGTGTCTGCCTCCCATCACTGCCACTGATGGGTTTTGTTTCGTGCCCCGACAGGCAATCGCGTTTTCTGTGCCGAGCCCGAGTATTTTAACTTCTATGCTTTTTACAGTTTACGCAGCTTGGTTCGTTGTCCTTGTTTGGGTACTCGTTGGTGCTGTGTCCACTATCTGCGCAGTGAGCGCAATTTTCGTAATTTACGCGGCAATATTTTGCCACGTGTCCGTATCCTTGGCACTTATAGCATCAACTGATCGCTGTGTATTCCCTAAGTTTACACGCGTTCCAGGAGATGTATATTTTTCCTTTCAGTAACTTGTCCCCTACCTGCGGCAGGGGGAAGGGTACTTCGAATTCCCAGCTGGTCTCCTGTTGATCCCGGCGTCCCGTTCTTGAGCAGAACTTGATGGCTGCAACGTCGCGCTCCCTCAGTCTTTCCTGGTTTTACCTTCTTATGCATGCCAGTATCTTCTTCCTCGGGACGTCGTACATGATCATGCTGAAGGGGGGGTGACGTTGTGGTGTGCTGGCTTTTTGTTCAGCCTCTTGTAACTTCTCGTTCTCTGTAAATGCTTTGAGACTTCCTGATTTCGTCGTTTCTACGACTAGACCGTTGCCGCTTATCTTCCGGATTGCGCTGGCTTGTATTCCCTTTTGGCGGGGTTTACAAGGGTGAACACTGCGTCGCATGCTTGTTCGCTCTATTTCATTTCTCCGTCTCCTGCTTCTGGGCGAAATATCACCACGTTTCCCTGTGGTCTAACTGCTTTTTGACCAACCCTGTTGTTTCGACCGTTCGTGCAGAGACGCGGTCGCGACAAAAACGCGTCAGCGAGAGGCGTAAATTCTCGCTACGATTCGGCTAATCTACGCCGCGAAATATTCGTTCCCCTTGTTCCGATTAGAATAACAGGTGTGGTTAACTGATATTAACTCTGTGTTAACAGGTTAATGCAACGCATGTTGTCAACAATAGATTACACACTATTAGGAGCGTCACAAGAGTTTGACGATGAGTACAGTTAATGCGTTACAGGAATATGACCCGACTTGAGGATATCTCTCGATGAGTTAGTTAGACTTAACGAAACGGATTAATTTAAGGGTAGAATCGTGGTAGACATCTTGACTGCTCTGACGACGAAAATGGACTACGCTGAAAGTGACGATGCTGTGTCAGAGGAGAGCTAGGAAAGAGTGTGTCTAGCGCACGGGATCATCGGATTTGTTAATGACAGTTTTTGGCCAGGGAAGTGAGGGTAAAGACATTGTTTGTATTGTCTATTACGATTGTGGGTGGACTAGAAGGGGTCTTAGCCGCCCTCGATAGAAAGTTGGAGGTAGGAAGCATCGCACGTGTGGAAATACTAACTTTTAAGTGGTTTCCAGAAACAAACCGTAGACCTTAGAAAACGCTTGCGTAAATAGATCCTTGTTCGATCTGAATGACTTTAGCTAAAATTTTCGAAGATTTATGGTAGGTCCTTGAGATTCTTAAGGGTACGTAAGAAGGATGTGCGGACATCTGGCTGCCATCCCGTCCGCGATGTGCGGCCCGTTCCTGGTAGAGGGTCGACCGACGTAACATCCTCCCCCGTTGATAGGTTCCCGATCAAACGATATGGTTAATGTCGTGAGTTGGGTTTCTCGTCAGACTTCGTTGCTATTGATTGTGTCGGAGTCATCTGGCGTCGTTCTGCTCGGTAGTGGTACTATCCGCTTGATGCTCCGATTCAGGTAGCCGTTCGAACGGTGGCCGGGCGTATGCTGCCGTCTGCGCCGGGCTGGACCTTGATGAATCTGCCCATTGCGTTGCCATTGCATTGGGGTAACGTTGTCTCCTCTGAGGAGGATAATGATGTCTTTTCGTATGCCGTGACTGCCTTACTCCATCTAGTTGGGATATTCAACTCGTGTTGATACACTTGACGAATGCTGGAGACGGTCGGATAGAGTGTCCCTGAATGTTCGATCTCGCAAACTTGTATGTCTCCGATGAGGATGTGACTGGGTGTAAGGATAAAGAGATCGTTTCGGTCTGGAGATATCGGAGTTGGCGGTCTGGAGTTGAGGATTGGTTTTGATTTGGATGATGAGTGTGATTCGCGTTTTAATTGTATGAAGCTTCTTAATGACGACACGTCTGAGATATCGTTTGATGAATTACTGCTAGCTTCCACAATCCGCTGAAGTAAGGTGAGTTGAGAGTTGTGAAGTGCCATTCGATCCATCGGTCGGCTGGAAAGACTGATTTTTTGATGAGCGATGAATCTTCCCAGAGCCGCAACGAAGGCCTCGCTTATGAGATCGCTGACCAGCTCGGCGTGGACTGGCTTAACTGCAAGACGTATAAGTTGGATACGAATACCTGGACTCTGCGACGGTTGCGCTCCTTTCGCTCTTTGACGTAAAACCATTTGCAATAAGTGATTCCGAGGTTGATTCCATTCGTAGAGTACGGATTACATCTGAAGATTGCCGAGTTATAGTAATTTGACAAGTTTGCTGTCTATGTCCTGTTCGGAAACTCTTTGTAGTTTCGATCGCTATGGTCCCCGTTGTTAGTTAGGAATTTGCGGTTGTATTTTTCCGCCCAGGAAGTGTCGTGATATGCCTAGATCCTGGAGGTATCGTGAAACACCTCTGCCCAGGAAGTATCGTGGAACACCTCTGCCCATGAGGTCTCGTTGTACGGAACTTTTGTGTTGCTTGATGCTGATTCGTCCAACACGATGCGGAGCTTTGTAATTGATTGGGAGTTGGGGCTCCCCCCGATGAGCCGCCCGAATCGAGCTCTCTTAATGATGATCCTTGGTGGAGAATGTGCGTTGGGCGTCGTAACGTTGACGTCGTGACTGTGACTTGCCTTAGTATTGGAGAATATGTTGGCGTCGTTGGAGCCAAGGGTGACTCCAGTGAGATATTTGTGGCCCGAGACTTGTCCGATGCAGCAATCTGTGGTCTGAGTAGATAGGTGTTGAGAGTTGATGGTGTGTTTTGACAACTAATAACCTCCCTTGTAGAATTCTTTACCATGGTGACAACGGGATGATTATTCCACTTCGGGTAATTCGCAGATGTGGCCCCTTTCGGAAATGGCAAAGGTGGCATCTTCCTGTTATATTCAGGAAAATGACTCCCCGATATGATACTCCTGCTCTCAGATGACATAAGCAGCGTGGTATAAGACAGATTGAACATTGAGATGCTGATTGAGTAGGAAATACTCCTAGATAATCCCATCGTGTATTTCGAAACCTCTGCTCTAGGTTTTGATTCGAAATTGATTCTGTTGTCCTGAAAGGGATTCAGTTTTCTTCGGTCCAGAGGATCGTGAGAGGTTGTCCTCAATTCGCGTGTAGGCCAAGAGTTGCGAGTGTTAGAGGTTGTCTGATTCAAGGCGATCGGTAGCCTTGAATCAGTGAGTTCAAGTAAAGATGACACAAGCTTGGTCGTCGTGATGTCGCGTGTTGACGCGCTGCGAGTATTATGCAATGAACTTCGTGTGTCACGCGACGAAATCGGCGCTAGATTCGATGCGACATTCTCCTTCGGCGGAGTATGATCATTGCTACTGTTATTATAGAGACTATTCTTACGTCTCTGGTAATTGCTCAAAGTATTGCTGCTTCATTCCGATAGTCTTGGACTCGACACTGCGTTGGAGGCATACGTTGAAGAAGAATCAATGTTGTTGAGTCTGGTCAATCGTATCATCAGGTCTATATGAACATCTATTACGTCCTCAGGTTCGTTGTCGTCGATTTCCAGCAATTCGTCAATGACAATCTTGAATCGTTTCCAAATGTCGTCGACAAGTGTTTGATAAAATATTAAGATGCCCTTGTTGCGCTGACCGGACTGTTCGTATTGGTCGAGTAGTCTCCATATGGTCTCGAAATCTTCGCTTAGATCGTCGTACTCCTGATGTAAGGAGGAGATTCTTGCTTCGTTTGCCATTGTTTGCGATGATGATACTTCGTTAACGAAGATGGTACTTGTGATGTGCGATCGGTGATTCCCGATGCGGAATTGTTCCGGCTGCAGTGCTCGCTCGTCACTGCGCAGCAGGATATCGTGATGTTCTTGAGGAAGGCGTTCTTCCCGAAGATCACTCGTGTTGTAGTGAAACTGAAGTTGTTCCAACTGCAGGTTGTCGTTTGTCCCTGTGCAGCGGAATGTTGTTAACGTACGTTTCGTGAGGAAGACGATCCTTCCCGAAAGTGACGTGCATTGCCGTGCGATCGAAGTTGTTGAATATCGTTATGTTGACGATTGTCCAGTTACGGCGGGAGGCAGCATGGTTGCGTTCTTCAACCATCGAATTATGTCTCTTCCAAGGTGACGGCCTCTTGATGTTACTGAGTTCGCTGGAGTGGTAACGCTTCCGCTGTTGGTTATGTTGGATTCACATGGCACTGTATGGTAGTGGGTGTCACTGATGTGCACTTTTCACTTACCACAAAATCCGGCTCGAAGTACCAAAATGTTACGACCGTTCGCGGAGAGACGCGGTCGCGAGCAAAACGCTCCAGCGAGAGGCGTAAATTCTCGTTACGATTCGGCTTATCGACGCCGCGAAAGAGTCCTTGCCCTTGTTTCGATTAGGATAACAGAGGTGGCTAACTGAAATTAACGCTGTGTTAACAGGTTAATATAACGTATATTGTCAACAATAGATTACACAATATTACGAGCGTCACAAGTATTTCACGATGAGTACAGTTAATGCGTTACAGAAATTTGATCCGACTTGGCGATATCTCTCGATGCTTTAGTCAGTCTTAACGAAACGGATTAACTTAAGGGTAGAATCGTGGTAGACTTCTTGACTGTTCTGACGACGAAAATGGAATACGCTGAAAGTGACGATGCTGTTGTCACGGATCAAATTTCTGTTTAGCACATGCTACGCCAGATGCGATGGTCCTTGCGGGATTCCTCATAGTCTGGGAGTCAAGAGCAATCCATTGTTAACGCTAAACCCCAACAGGCCTCAGGAGACACCGTAAACCGAACCTGTTCGGTCTCATGTCTCTTCACATAAACATTTTCGGTTTATAGATGGTCCTCATGCTTGTTGTACGCTCTTAACTATTACGGTTAAAGCGGGTGTCTGGCGAGATAACAGACTTTTCCCGTGAACAAGGATGCCCACGTCTGGTTTTCTTTGTCGTAATAACTTCATTTACTAACCAATGGGCATCGCGGATCATTACTCACACTTTTCTACCGAAAAGTGCGGACGACGAATCCGCGTTCTGAGTTCAAACGGACACACCCACACCGAGCTTTCTTCCTTGATGGTACGAGCCAGGTCCGAACAGTTCTTCTTCCGATCTCTTTGTAACAAAAAATCTAACTGTGAAAAATAAACTTGATTTCATACTGAATCTTGCGCTTTCACTTTAAAAATTACGTGACATTCTGGCGATCCTGCCAGGATCCATTCGCTTCAGTGTAAACGAAATCACGATTTCGGAGTACGCGCATCATTGAAGATCGAAGGATTAGCGGACCATTGCGAATCTTCGCTACCACGAAGCCCTGCAGCAACTTTCAACGTTCCACTACGGTGAAACTAGACGAGAGGACTACGGTCAGCGCAGAGCAAGCCAACGAATAAGATTCAAAATCTAGAACCAACCAGAGAGGATACATCCCAGAGACTCCTCGACGGGCATAGCTACAACGGTAAGCTACAAATCTCAATTCATTTTCGCGATACCGTGCGAGAAAGCCAAGTTTCCCAAGCGTTTTCAACTCAAACGACGAAAATTCCGATTCGATAAGCTTGATTGGAATCATGTCCATGCCACAAAAGGACAAAAAGGAAACCGCTTCTGCAACCGGAGTTATGGATAAGTCGACTCGTGCCATACTCGACGCGATACATAAACAAAACGAGATACTCACCAAACAAAACGAGAACCTCACCAAACAAAACGAGATCCTCACCAAACAATACGAGGACCTCACCACACAAATCGAACTTCTTGAGCGACGTATAGAGGAAACGCGACAGATAACCGACAGTGAAAATAAGAAGCGATCAGCAGAGATAGAGCTATTAAACAAAAACATCTCAAGAATTACAATAGGACACGACGCAGAAACAGACAGGGACCAGAATTCATATAACGCAAACCGAATGATGAGCGCTGCATATGGCAGCAGGCGTGGAGTACAACGCGCATCGAATTGTTGACGTATCAACAATTGCATCCGAGATACGTCCAATTGAATATTGAAGTCTGAATGTGCAGAACTGTAATTGCGTTGGATTTGCCGGTGAACAGAGTTGATGCAGCGTAAATCCGATAGTGTAGGCTGCATTGGGCAGAAGGTGATGAGTATTGCGCTCATCGAACTGACGACATATGTTCAACAAAAGCGAAGGTACGTACAATTGAATATTTAAGTCAGAATCTGCTAAACTGCAATTATGCTTGATTTGACAGTGGGCCGGATTAGATATAAGGTAAACTGGATGATGCACGTTGTATTTGGAAGAAAACGAGGTGTACGTCTCGCAAATAATTAGCGACAAATTTCCGATAGCGTCGGTGATACGTTGTATTTAATTTTCAATAAAATGTCTGCAACGATAAAGATATTATTCTACATTAACCGATAGAATGTAACGCGGTACACGACTGAGCGTCAATGTAAGTTGCATTGTCGATATTTCTGTAGAAAATTGCCGTCTCAATGGCACCATTTTATTTCAAGCTTTGCGCTACAGTTCTGAATTATTTTCGTCGGACAAGACCATTTCATGTTCTCGCAAAAGCAAACTGTCGAATTAAGGTACATACTATCATTTACAGTCTAATACATTTTAGCGGTTCAACATCGATGGGTCGATTACGCATCGGAATTTTCGGAGGACCACCTAACCTTCCAACGACGACGGTCGTACGAGCCGAGGATATGCCTACTTCGAGTCGTAGGTTCCTCGCACCACGTACTCTACTTTTCGATTGTTGTTGGGCAGCTTTAGCGGCTGCTGCTCCGAGAAACTCTATCCTGACCCGCTTGCTCGTACGCCGCATGTGATTTCTTGCTGTCCGCCGTAGACATTTGTCGGATCTGCATACGTTCAACCATTTGCGCGAGACAAGCGCGGCGCTCTGCAGGGACGAGGGATCCAATTTTCGAAGTATCATGTGCGAAACCTCCAGTGGTAGTTCGCAAATGATATCTACCTTGCTTGGCACGAACAGACCAACGACGCGTAATAGGGATCTAAAAAACTCCATGTTGCTTCTACTGTTGCACGAGCAGCACTGACGGTTTGGCTGAGAATGGAGGCTTATATATGTGCTGCTCGTCACGGTGGACTGCGAGTTCCGGTTCCGGGTGAGAACGCTGGTCAGTCAGAATCGGGCGCGTATGCATGTATTTTCACGAATATATGTTCGTGTTTACGTTACGATGAAGGGTAGCGGCGTGTCACGAATCTTCACTGGAATCAGCCATCGTTGTTATACAATCGAGGTAATGTTGATTAGCACAAGTGTGGGTATTACAGAATCGACAAGTAACCGCGGTGATTATTCGCTAATGACAATGGTCTTAGGTTCGATAACGAATCCACGGTCACCGTGATAACAAATATACGTACTTCCAAAGTCTAATTCGAACTCGTCATGAAAAATGAGAAGTATCCACTGATCGTAAGAGGCGTCGTTTCCTCGCTAATGAGATCGCACGAGAGAATGTATTATCCGTCGCGTTGATGCTGCACAGGAAACCTATGATGGGGTGTGTCCAAGGTCACGAGATCATCGGCTGCGTCGAGGAAAGTCTCCGCTCGGAAAATAAGGGAAATAGACGTTGCTCTTATTTGGTTAATTTCTATGTAGACGGTTAGAAAATGATGCTAGCCGCCCTTGGGAGAAAGTTGCTAGCGGGAAGCGTCGTTCGTCGAGGAATGCAGATCTTCCGTATATTTCCGTAGTACACATATCACACCACAGCTTTACAGATTGTTAGTATAAAGACTGTCTGTCAATTTGAAGGACTTCAGTTAGCTAACTCCTAAAATTTGTAGCGGGTTCTGAGGCTAGCTGAACATATACTATGTATGATGAATCAACATCTGGCAATCATCTTTCCCGAAGAATACGGTCTGTGTATGGCGAGCCACGGTGCAGAGATCGTTGGAATGTATACTGTCGAGTGCCGCTACAACTATTTCTTTTTGAGGAGAACTATACAATTACTCTATACCTTTATTAGACAGAAACGTTCATCCCGTGTCCGCGGCTACGATCGGCGACTAGTTGTCGCCTTCAGTCCAAGCTCATTATCGGAAATCTCGGACAATTATAATCGGGTTGGTATAAAATTGAAGTGTTACGGATATTCCTAACAATTCCGAAGGCCCGCTATACTTTCATCTCCGACATATATATCTTGTTAATTCGTGCTCATTCGCGCTTGTACTATCCGCATAGAATGTGTTCAAGCGGAATCTTGAAAGCAATGTGTCTAAGTACAATGCGGAATCTGTCTTGTGCGTTCTTGCACACATTGCCTTCGGCCAGGAACAGATTTCCATCACCCACATCGATAAGCGTTGTATCATTTCCCAACAAAATATCACAATTGAAATAATGCTAATCGAGTGTGCAAGGTAGAAAAACTATATTGTCACGTTGATCTCCGCATATACCGATAGGATTATCGTATTTTGTATATCAGTTCGCATACCATAGCCATCAAAACTATAACTAAGCAGTAACAGCATATCTGTGTGACGGCATCCAACGATATCCCCACCACAGGAACCAGATCCTTGGTATAAAAAACTCTCCCAAGTCAGCACTCGACATTCCATTCCTATCCTGTTCTGTTAGTGTAACATTCTGTATCGTTACTCTGTCAGTTTATAATAAATTTTGAAAGAACTATCATAATTGGAGTACGAATCTCTCACCTTACGTGCGTAACGTGAAATAATCTCAATCTACGTGAGAATATCACTGTTGACATTTATCGTAATGGCTGTTAATAATTCTAGGCGACCGATCGGGAATGAGGAGCTACGATAATTTAGTGCTGATTTTTACGATCAATACAGCAACTACTACCGCATTTCAACCGTACTATTGGTCCGTAAATTACTTAGCACGTGCCTCTAATGCCCGATTTACATATAGGCTGTGGCTGCTTTCAAGATTTTACATAAAATCCCGTGGCTCATTGTGAGACACGTATTGTAACGCCAGGAATAGTTACGTTACAGTAGTTTACGAATGAGTCCACAACAAATAGACGACATTCATTTTCTTCCCCTAAGATACCTGAGAGATATAGAGAAGTACAAGAAATTATATATTATTATTCACAGATATAATATAATAATAGACAGAGAAAATGACTGTGTATGCTTGATCCCAGGTTATAACTGAATTGTCGTAGTATTGCCAGTTCGAAGTCACCTACCTAATATTCTTATGTCCAATATTGGAATTCCAATATCGCACGGCTTCAGGTTTTCCGCTTTAATCATCTTTTATTCGACGCAATGTTTCGAGTAAACTGTCTTCACTCCACTCAGCTCCGAGAGAAGTGCTACTCTTTCCTTCATACTGATTCCATATCTTGCGATCAACAGGAACATGAAATGAAAGAAGGCGAGTAAATGGTATATATAAATGTGCTTGGATTTCGAAGTTTTTCATTAACAATTAAAAAATTTGCCATCAGATGTCTTAGCCACGTTATCTATATTAAAGAAACCTTTCCGCATTGTGTACATTAATAGCGGAAATTTCATGTATTTAGCTTCCACTGATACAGCGTGGAAACACTTTCCATTAAATGTGCGACATCCGCCCCAAACACGCGAACAGTAGAAAATGTGAACCTTCATGATGTTTGTCACTGTGAAACTGCATGCCATTTCTTTAAGGCTGTGTCGCAGAAATTGTTCAGCAATCGAAACCAGGTCTACTGCCTTCTTCCAAATGGAATAAAATACCTTTCGTGATACAATTACTGGTCTATCATGACGTTCCCTATTACAACTTATTAAGTTTCCTGTTACGTATGGACTATGTAGAATATACAAGTAGCGGGGTGACAAAATCCTCGATAGCATTGAAGAGCATGAAGATTATTGTTCGCATCGAATTATCGACATATCTCTAATTGCGATGAATTGAATATTTCAGACTAAATATGAAACACTGCAATTACGCTATATATGACGGGGGCCAGAGTTGACATAGCACAAGCCGACTGATGGGCGCTGTATTTGACAGCATATGTCGAGTATAACGCACATCGAATTGTCGACATATCACCAATACCAACGGAGATACGTTCAATAGAATAAAGAAGACAGAATCTGCAAAACTGCAAAGCCGTTGGTTTGTTATGGACCAGGGATGACGTAGCACAAACCGGATTCTGTGCGCTGTATTTGATAGCAAATGTGGAGTATAAAGCGCTTCGAATAGTCGACATATCTGAAATAGAAAATGAGATAAGATCACTACAATATTTAACCCTAAATATGCAAAACTGAAACTACGCCGTACTTGACAATGGCCAGCGTTGATATAGCGCGAGGAGGCTGATGTGCTCTGTATTTGGAAGTCATCGTAAAGTATAACGGGCATCGAATGGACACCATATCAATAATTGCAGCGTAGATACGTTCAATTGAATATTGTAGCCTGAATAACCAGAACTGCAAAAACATTGAAATTGATATCTATCCGCATTGTCATAAGGAAAACCGGTGTATGTACGCTATATTTGGCAACAAATGTCTGCCGCGTCGAGTTGCGCCTCTAATAAAGCGAACCGTACGGAAAGTTCGCGGGTTGCAACTGTGGCGTAGTGATCGAAACACTATCCATTGCTTTTATACCGTCGTTAGCGTTTGCCATGCATCGTTTCAAATCAGGTCGGAGTCACCATTGTGGTGGATTGTGTGAGGATCAATATCATAAAATAACAAGAGGAGTACCTGTTGCAACCCGTCAAACATATCTGGAATAATTTAAATATATATAAGTATGTTACGTCGTCCGACTTTATACCTGGACCGAACCTCGCATCGCGAGCGGGATGGTAACCATGTGTCTGCACATCCTTATTGCGTACCCTTAACAATGTCAAGGACCTATCACAAATCTTCGAAAATTCCAACTAAAGTCATTCAGATCGAACAAAGATCTTTTCTATGAAAGCGTTTTCTAAGAGCTCTGGTTTGTTTCCGGAAAACACTCGAAAATTAGTTCTTTTCACACTTGCGATGCTTCCCACCACCAACCTTCTATCGAGGGCGGCAAGGCCACTTCTAGTCCACCAACAATCGTAATTGCCAAAAGAAACAATGTCCATTACCCTCACTTTCTGGCCAAAAACTGTCATCAACAAATCGGATGATCGCGTGCGCTAGACACACCCTTTCCTAGCTCTCCTGTGACACAGCATCGTCACTTTCAGTGTAGTCCATTTTCGTCCTCAGAACAGTCAACAAGTCTACCACGGTTCTACCTTTAACTCAGTCCGTTCCGAAAGTCTAACTAACTCATCGAGAGATATCGTCATGTCGGGACATACTTCTGTAAGGCATTAACTGTAGTCATCGCCAAATACTTGTGACGCTCGTAATATTGTGTAATACATTGTTGAATATATATGTCATATTAACCTGTTAACACAGCTTTGATTTCAGTTTAATCACCCACTGTCATTCTAATCGAAACAAGGGGAACGACTATTTCGCGGCGTTGATTAGCCGAATCGTAACGAGAATTTATGCCTCTCGCTGAAGCGTTTTCCTCGCGACCGCGTCTCTCCGCGAATAGTCGTAACAAAGTACATAAAAAAGGATACTGTAACGGGAATTTACGATACTCGTTGACATACTATGTCGCAAGCGCGTTTCTCCGCGAAGGGTCTGAAACATACTTGATGTTGTTTAAATACAAGTTATGGTTTCCCCGGAGTAGGGGTAGAAAGAACAAATGCCATACACGAATTATTTTTAAACGACATAAGGAATATGGGAGAAATGATTTGAAATAGTATTTCTGTATTCAGATTGCCTCATTTTCACAATGCTATTATAACATAAATGTCATAATACAAACTCGGATCATAAATAAATGGCTTATTTCGTTAGAAAAGATTATTGCAATTATGAATTAAATGTGAAACTTCCAATAATTCTCAGCTACGAAATTTACGTGTTCTATTCTATTATAAAAGGTACATGTCCGTTAGTTAGGCATTATAAGAACGACAAGTTTTCCATTGAAGCGTTCAAATTTCCACAAAGGATTCGAAGCATATGCGTCATTGTGTAGGTACGCTTTTGTGAGTTGACGTCAACCGGATATAGAATTAGTACCGCATCGGCCATGCTGGTCGCCATCTTTCCCTTTCTCAAATTCCGTTCGTCAGTTAGTTAATATAGTTTACATGTTATTGTAAATTGTATTATAAATTATGATACATTTTTGTACATTATATATATCGTTAACGTAAATGAATTAAACACTTGGGGAAGACAGAATCCACGTATTATCCTGTGCTTTCTGGTTAATATAGATGACGGAGCAGTAGCCGCTTGGGGTACGTTGGCGTTCCCTCTGGGCCGCTACGGTCAGTCTCACTCTGCGACTAGTTGGTGACGGTTGTGTCGAGGTTAGTGACGACAGTGCGGAGTGGTTTCTCAGTCTGATTCATGTATTTTCTATGCATGTTTTAACACGTTTCTTGGATATTATTTCGTCACAGTGTATAAAGTGGCTTTTTCATAGCTATAAGAAAACGTGAATATCGTATCAGTCGATATTTCGTGTTAACCCATTTCTGAAGAAAGTTATCATCGATAGTGTGTTAACCTCGAAAAAGAGGACATACGTATTTCTGCTAATTAAGAAAACTACGAAGCCGTCTTCATGGAGAAGTCTAAGAAGAGAGTTCAAGATATTGACGCCAAGCCAAGTGACACTTTAAGATTAGTAACTTGGATCCGCATAGTCCGCCGTAATAAGTTAAGGTGTCGCCGTAATAGCAGACGAGATTTACGGATTGAAGCAATGCTGACGTGTACTCTCTTGAAAGCTGAAGATGAATTACGCATCAAGCTATTAGCTAGAGCTTTAAAATTGCGGAAACTTAAAAAACAATTATTGAAGACGGCAAATTATATAAATCATAAAGGCTGCGACGATGGAGACATGTCTCAGCAGAACAATCCCTGCATAGAGCCTGAATTGTGTCCTGAATTAAGCAGTTTAGACGATGTCATATCTAAGCTTTCAGAAGTAACAGTATCATTGCAACGCTGAAGTAATGGGAAAAATGCAAGCAATCAGGTTATGGAGACCTTTATTTTACGCGGGGATATCCTCATAGACACTCGGCGCTGCGTAGCAACGACCGAGTAATGTCGGGCTCTTACGGACTAAAACCCTACCGTGGTCGTCCCGACGTTTAGTGGTACACCCGGGATCTCTTGCGAATTACTACCTGGGTGCAACCTCGTCGTCTAACGCCCTGCCGTTGTTGTCGTCTAGGGAGGTATCCCGTCTTGAGTTGGAAAGCTAGGGGGGATCACTCCCCCTAGTGCCGCGTCCCTTAGTCTGACGCTCCCGAGGTAGCGGTTCCCGCGGCGCCCTGCGTCGTTCGTAGCCTCTGCGATGTTGGTGCGACGATCTAATGGGATTGGCTCTTCACTCGCGCTCTCATTCTGCCCGCTCCTTTTTCTGCATGACCCCCTCGCGGTAGGTTCGGACTAGTAGTTTGAGAGCCTGACCAGTGGACGGCCGCGCCATACCTCGAGTGGAAACTCATACTGGCTTGAATCATGGTGTTGTTAGATTCTTTCTTATTCGTACTTCCTAGCGTCCCCTACCAGGGAGCGGCGCGCTGATGGTCGGCGCGCGACTTGGCAAAACCCTGCCCTCGCCTTGCGGATCATTGGACAAGTTGAACCTACCCTTTCGGGCGACAGCTGGCTCAGCCGGCGTCTCACGACGCGAGCGTCGCGCTGCGCCGTTACCAGCGGGAGCCACGAGGAGGCGGAGCTACCAGCGTGAGGCTCGGTCCCAGCAGGTTGGCTTTCCCGCCGATTATAACCTGCACCGTCACAGCACCCATTGTGTGGGCACCGCCTGCATCGACGGTCGCAGGTAGTCTCCTCGGTCTGCGCTCTAGCACTTTTGTTCCTGCTTATTCCATGTGATTTGTATTGAGTGCTGTTGTGTCTATTGTTTGTTACTCCTTTTTTTATATGGTCCTGTGTTCCGTTTGTGCTATTCCCTATTTGGTTGTTTGTTTGTTTTAGTGGCTTCTTCCTTCAGGTTTGCTGTTGTGGGTCGGCTGGCTCTTCGTTATCCGCTTCTCTCGCCTGTTGCGCTTTCCTTGCGCTTTTTCTTGGCGGACGGTCCGGTTGCTCTTCGGTTTGCTTTCTTGATGCTGGTACTCCCTGTTGGAGAGGGCCCTTCGTTCGTTGTAATGCCTCTCTCCTCTTGTGTTCTTTTGCCAGTAGAACGCTCTTAGTGAACTGTTGGAAGTGGGGGTACACGTCTTTTGTGATGAACTCCCGCTTCTCCTTAGGCCACGTTAACTTTGCTGCCTGTATGGAGTTCCGCAGCTTCTGTCGCTCTTCTTCGAAGAGTCGGCATACATCGATTATGTCCTGCGGTGTGTTCTCCATGCCGCAGTCGCACGTGTCCTCCACACTCAACTGGAATGACTCCAGCTTACTTTTGAAGCTGTCGTGACCACTGATGAACTGCGTCATCTAGTGGTCTGGGTTTACCCAATGGTTTGCTAGTCTGTCCTTTGGGTTCTTAAAATATTCGTAGGTTGTCCTTCTCTTTGGCGTGGCGTGCCAATGCGCCTGCCACGCCTGAGTAGCTTCTCGAATGATTGTTTTCACGCTGCTTTCTTCGGTGAGGTTTTTCTTTTTCTTATACAGTCTTGCCCTTACCTCGATTAGGAGGTCGATGGGCATGACCCCTGTTATTATCTGCAGTGCTTCCGCGGATGTCGTTCTGTAGGCTTTTATTACCTGCAGATGCACCTTCCTCTGTGTGCGAATCAGTTAGGATTTCGTGCTCTTGTTCAGTAGGTCTCTCCAACCAGCCGCGGCGTAGGTGACTATCGGTTCAAACAGCCCTTTGTACATAGTATGCATGGCTGTTTGTCCGAGGCCCCATTTCGCGTTGGACACTTTTGTGATGCTACTGAGTAGGTTCCTTGCTTTGTTAGTGGTTTCTTCTACGTGCTTGGTTATCCTGAAGTCACTCTGGAAGTGGACTCCAAGGTATTTTATGGCTTGCTTCCTACGAATACTTTTCCCATTGACCTTACTAATTGCGGGCCTTTCGGCGTCTAATTTACCCTTCAGCTGGAGAATTTCTGTCTTGCTTGCTGATAGTGCTAGTTTTTTCCTGGAGCACCAGTTGGAGATACGTATGACTGCTTCCTCTCCTTTCTTCTGCAGTTCTGTTCTGGCATTGCTTGCAACGAGTATTACTATGTCGTCCGCGTATGCTATCGGCTCGCATTCCGGTGTATGTCTTTTTAGTTCTTCCAGGAGGTCGTCGAATATCATGTTCCAAAAGCTTGGACCCAATACCGAACCCTGCGGGCATCCTTTGGTGTTGGTTTGGTGACTACCTCGTTTTTCCCACCGATCTGCACGGTTCTGTCCGAGAATTAGTTCCGTGTTAGCCTGTATAGGTTATCAGGGCATCTTCTTCTTTTCAGCTCGTGTAGAACGTTTGGCCACCTTGTGAAAGGCTCCTGATATGTCGAGCGCGATTGCGAGGACATAGTTTTAGTTGTTAAGATGTGCAGCTTTCTCTCTTCGCTGTAGTATCGCGACCGTTGTCGATCTTCCAGGGCGAAAGCCGTGTTGCCTGTCTGAGGGCAGCTCGTGTTGGTGGAAGAGGGTTGACATCCTGGTAGCCATCAGTCTCTCCAGCAATTTGCCCACCATGGAGAGCAGGCAGATTGGTCTGTAGGACTTCGGGCTGCTTCTGTCCCTTTCCAGTCCTTTAGGGATGGTTATCAGGTTTCCCACTTTCCATATCCTTGGGAAGGTCCCCCAAGCGAGGTATCCGTTCATTGTCCTTAGCATTTCCTGGTAGAGCACTCCCCAGGCGCGCCGAATAACTTCCACTTCGATCATATCCGGTCCAGGGCATTTCCTCTCGTCAGTCTTTTGACTGCTTCGCAGAGCTCTTCCATGCGGAACTCTGCAGTGTCTTCGACGATCGGGAGGGTCTCCATGTTCCGCCTGATCGTGGCTTGTTCCGGCGTGTCCGTGGATTCTTGGTCGTCGGGTGTCAGTATCGCTTCTGCGGTTGCTAGCCAGTTGGAGGTCGTCCCTTGTGGCGTTTGCAGCGTGGATGCCGTTTCTTCTCTCCTAATTTTCCCTGTTCATACATGATCATCCTCGGGTACTTCCTCTGCGGAGTGCTAGCCTTCAGACCGGCTTCCTTAAGCTTTGCATTGGAGGAAACGGTTCAATTAACTCGATCACCTCCATGGCCTCCACCAATGGCCATCCACCGTTGGTTGTTCGACGGTGCGCCCCTCTTGCGTTACCTCCGCCGTCGGTCAGCGGATCGGTGGCTTCCTCTTGACTTTCGACGGAGCGCATGCTGCCCCGCACATCCTGTGGTTGGCCGGCGCTCCCAGCGACTCGCACAACGGACAATTGGGCGCGGAGAAGGGACAATCCCTGGCACGATACCCGCTACCGCCGCACCTGTACCACACATGCCCGCCAACCACCTTGGACGTGCAAGTTGCCTTATAAGGTAATAGTATATAACGTATAACGATATAAGATGATAGTATATAACCATATACGTTATAACGTAATAGTATACAACGTTATACGTTACAAGGTAATAGTATATAACGTTATAAGTTATAACTTAGTGCTACATAACGTTATATGTTATAAGGTAATAGTATATAACTTATAACGTAATAAGGTAATAGTATATAACGTATAACGTTATAAGGTGATAGTATACAACAATATACGTCATAAGGTAATAGTATATAACGTTATACGTTATGACGTAGTACTACATAACGTTATACGTTATAACGAAATAGTATACAACGGTATACGTTACAACGTAATGCTACATAACGTTATACGTTATAATGTAATGCTACATAACGTTATACGTTATATGGTAAAAGTATATAATGTTATATGTTATAACGTAATGGTACATAACGTTATACGTTATAAGGTAATTATATATAACATTATACATTATAAGGTAATAGCATATAATATTATACGTTATAAAGTAGTACTACATAACGTTATACGTTATAACGAAATAGTATACAACGGTATACGTTACAACGTAATGCTACATAACGTTATACGTTATAACGTAGTACTACATAACGTTATTCGTTATATGGTAAAAGTATATAATGTTATACGTTATAACGTAATGGTACATAACGTTATACGTTATCAGGTAGTTCTTCATAACGTTATACGTTATATGGTAAAAGTATATAATGTTATATGTTATAACGTAATGGTACATAACGTTATACATTATAAGGTAATTATATATAACATTATACATTATAAGGTAATAGCATATAATGTTATATGTTATAAAGTAATAGTATACATCGTTATACGTTATAAAGTAGTACTACATAACGTTATACGTTATAACGAAATAGTATACAACGGTATACGTTACAACGTAATGCTACATGACGTTATACGTTATAACGCAGTGCTACATAACGTTATACGTTATAACGAAATAGTATACAACGTTATACGTTACAACGTCATGCTACATAACGTTGTACGTTATAACGTAGTGCTACATAACGTTATACGTTATAAGGAAATAGTATATAAAGTATAACGTTATAAGGTAATAGTATGTAAAGTCTAACGGTATAAGGTAATAGTACATAACGTATAACGTTGTAAGGTAATAGCATATAACGTTATACGTTATAGGGTAATAGTATACAACTTTATACGTTATAACGCAATGCTACATAACGGTATACGTTATAAGGTAATAGTATATAACGTTATACGTTATATGGTAATAGCATATGTCGTTATACGTTATCAGGTAATTGTATACAACGTTATACGTTATAACGAAATGCTACATAAGGGTATACGTTATAAGGTAATAAAATATAACGCTATACGTTATAACGTAGTGTTACATAACGTTATACGTTGTAAGGTAATAGTATATTATGTGGTACGTTATAAGGTAATAGCGTATAACGTTGTACGTTATAAGGTAATAGTATATAACGTGTAACGTCATAAGGTAATAGTATATAACGTATAACGATATAAGGTAATAGTATGTAACGCTAAACGTTATAAGCTGATAGAATATAACGTTATTCGTTATAAAGTGATAGTATACAACGTTATACGTTATAACGTAATGCTATATAACGTTATACGTAATAGGGTAATAGTATATAACGTTATACGTTATAACATAATGCTACATAACGTTATACGTTATAACGTAGTTCTACATAACGTTATACGTTATAAGGAAATAGTATATAAAGTAAAACGTTATAAGGTAATAGTATGTAAAGTCTAACGCTATAAGGTAATAGTACATAACGTATAACGTTATAAGGTAATAGTATATGACGATATACGTTATAAGCTTATAGTATATAACTTTATGCGTTATAACGCAATGCTACATAACGGTATACGTTTTAAGGTAATAGTATATAACGTTATACGTTATATGGTAATAGTATATGTCGTTATACGTTAACAGGTAATTGTATACAACCTTATACGTTATAACGTAATGCTACATAACGTTATACGTTATAAGGTAATAGTACATAATGTTATACGTTATAACGTAATACTACATGACGCTATACGTTATAAGGTAATAGTATATAACGTGTAACGTTATAGGGTGACAATATATAACGTATAACGTTGTAAGGTAATAGCATATAACGTATAACGTTATACGGTAATAGTATATTACGTTATGCATTATAACGTAATGCTATATAACGTTATAAGTTATAACGTAGTTCTACATAACGTTATACGTTATAAGGAAATAGTATATAACGTATAACGGTATAAGGTAATAGTATATAACGTATAACGTTATAAGGTAATATTACATAACGTGCAACGTTGTAATTTAATAGCATATAACGTTATACGTTATAAGGTAATAGTATATAACGTTATACGTTTTAACGTTGTACTACATTACGTCATACGCCATAACGAAATAGTATACAGCGGTAGACGTTATAACGCAATGCTACATAACGTTATACGCTATTACGTAGTGCTACATAACATTATACATTATAAGGTAATAGCATATAACGTTATACGTTATAAAGTAATAGTATACAACGTTATACGTTATAAAGTAGTACTATATAATGTTATACGTTATAACGAAATAGTATACAACGGTATACGCTACAACGTCATGCTACCTGACCTTATACGTTATAACGTAGTGCTACATAACGTTATACGTTATAACGAAATAGTATACAACGTTATACGTTACAACGTAATGCTACATAACGTTATACGTTATAACGTAGTGCTACATAACGTTATACGTTATAAGGTAATAGTATATAACGCTAAACGTTATAAGCTTATAGTATATAACGTTATACGTTATGACGTATTGCTACATAACGTTATACGTTATAAAGTGATAGTATACAACGTTATACGTTATAACGTAATGCTATATAACGTTATACGTAATAGGGTAATAGTATATAACGTTATACGTTATAACATAATGCTACATAACGTTATACGTTACAACGTAATGCTACATAACGTTATACGTTATAACGTAGTGCTACATAACGTTATACGTTATAAGGTAATAGTATATTATGTTGTATGTTAAAAGGTAATAGTGTATAACGTTATACGTTATAAGGTAATAGTATATAACGTGTAACGTTATAAGGTAATAGTATGTAACGTCTAACGTTATAAGGTAATAGTATATGACGATATACGTTATAAGCTTATAGTATATAACGTTATACGTTATGACGTATTGCTACAGAACGTGATACGTTATAAAGTAATAGTATACAACGTTATAAGTTATAACGTAATGCTGAATAACGTTATTCGTTATAGGGTAATAGTATATAACGTCTTACGTTATAACATAATGCTACATAACGTTATACGTTATAACGTAGTTCTACATAACGTTATACGTTATAAGGAAATAGTATATAAAGTATATCGTTATAAGGTAATAGTATGTAAAGTCTAACGCTATAAGGTAATAGTACATAACGTATAAAGTTGTAAGGTAATAGCATATAACGTTATACGTTATAAGGTAATAGTATATAACGATATCCGTTATAACGCAATGCTACGTAACGTTAAACGTTACATGATAACAGTATATAACGTATAACGTTATAAGGTAATATTACATAACGTATAACGTTGTAATTTAATAGCATATAACGATATACGTTATAAGGTAATAGTATATAACGTTATACGTTATAGCGCAATGTAACGTAACGTTAAACTTTATAAGGTGACAGTATATAACGTATAACGTTATAAGGTAATATAACATAACGTATAACGTTGTAATTTAATAGCATATAACGTTATACGTTATAAGGTAATAGTATATAACGTTATATGTTATAACGTTGTACTACATTACGTCATACGCCATTACGAAATAGTATACAGCGGTAGACGTTATAACGTAATGCTACATAACGTTATATGTTATAACGTAATAGTATACAACGTTATACGTTATAATGTAATGCTACATAACGTTATATGTAATACGGTAATAGTATATTATGTTGTACGTTATAAGATAATAGCGTATAACGTTATACGTTATAAGGTAATATTGTATAACGTGTAACGTTATATGGTAATTGTGTATAACGTATAACGTTAGATGGTAATAGTATATGACGATATACGTTGTACGCTTATAGTATATAACGTCATACGTTATGACGCATTTCTACATAACGTTATACGTTATAAGGTAATTATATATAACTTTATCCATTATAAGGTAATAGCATATAACGTTATACGTTATAAAGTAATAGTATACGACGTTATACGTTATAAAGGAGTCCTACATAACGTTATACGTTATAACGAAATAGTATACAACGGTATACGTTACAACGTAATGCTACATAACGTTATACGTTATAACGTATTGCTACATAATGTTATTCGTTATATGGTAAAAGTATATAATGTTATACGTTATAACGTAATGCTACATAACGTTATATGTAATACGGTAATAGTATATTATGTTGTACGTTATAAGATAATAGCGTATAACGTTATACGTTATAAGGTAATATTATATAACGTGTAACGTTATATGGTAATAGTGTATATCGTACAACGTTATAAGGTAATAGTATATGACGATATACGTTGTACGCTTAAAGTATATAACGTTATACGTTATGACGTATTGCTACATAACGTTATACGTTATAACGTAATGCTACATAACGTTATACGCTATAACGTAATGCTATATAACGTTATCCGTTATAACGTAATATCATATGACGTTATACGTGATAACGTAATATCATATGGCGTTATACGTTATAACGTAATACTATATAACGCTATAAGTTATAACGTAATGCTACATAACGTTATACGTTATAACGTAATGCTATATAACGTTATACGTTATAACGTAATGCTACATAACGTTATACGTTATAACGTAATGCTATATAACGTTATACGTTATAACGTAATACCACAGAACGTTATACGGTATAACGTAATACTATATAACGGTATACGTTATAACGTAATACTATATAACGTTATACGTTATAACGTAATACCATATGACGTTATACGTTATAACGTAATACCGTATGATGTTATACGTTATAAGGAAATGCTATAGTACGTTACACGTTATAACGTAATACTATATAACGTTATACGTCATAGCGTAATACTATATAACGTTATACGTTATAACGTAATGCTATATAACGTTATACGTTATAACGTAATGCTACATAACGTTGTACGCTATAACGTAATGCTATATAACGTTATCCGTTATAACGTAATACCACATAAGGTTATACGTTATAACGTAATACTATATAACGTTATGCGTTATAACGTAATATCATATGACGTTATACGTTATAACGTAATACCGTATGATGTTATACGTTATAAGGAAATGCTATAGTACGTTACTCGTTATAACGTAATACCATATGACGTTATTCGTTATAACGTAATACCATATGATGTTATACGTTATAAGGAAATGCTATAGTACGTTACACGTTATAACGTAATTCTATATAACTTTATACGTTATAAAGGAATGCTATAGTCCGTTACACGTTATAACGTAATACTATATAACGTTATAAGTTATAACGTAATACCTTATGACGTTATACGTCATAACGTAATACTATATAACGTTATACGTTATAACGTAATACTATATAACGTTATACGTTATCACGTAATACCACATAACGTTATACGTTATAACGTAATACTATATACCGTTATACGTTATAACGTGATACTATATGACGTTATACGTTATAAAGAAATGCTATAGTAAGTTACACGTTATAACGTAATACTATATACCGTTATACGTTATAACGTGATACTATATGACGTTATACGTTATAAAGAAATGCTATAGTAAGTTACACGTTATAACGTAATACTATATAACGTTATAAGTTATAACGTAATACCTTATCACGTTATACGTTATAACGTAATGCTACATAACGTTATAAGTTATAACGTAATGCCTTATGACGTTATACGTCATAACGTAATGCCTTATGACGTTATACGTCATAACGTAATACTATATAACGTTATACGTTATAACGTAATACTATATAACGTTATACGTTATAACATAATACCATATGACGTTATACGTTATAACGTAATACCATATGATGTTATACGTTATAACGTAATACTATATAACGTTATACGTTATAACGTAATACCATGTGACGTTATACGTTATAACGTAATACCGTATGATGTTATACGTTATAAGGGAATGCTATAGTACGTTACACGTTATAACGTAATACTGTATAACGTTATTCGTTATAACGTAATGCTACATAACGTTATGCGTAATAACGTAATGCTATATAACGTTATACGTTATAACGTAATACCGTATGATGTTATACGTTATAAGGAAATGCTATAGTACGTTACACGTCATAACGTAATGCCTTATGACGTTATACGTCATAACGTAATACTATATAACGTTATACGTTATAACGTAATACCGTATGATGTTATACGTTATAAGGAAATGCTATAGTACGTTACACGTCATAACGTAATGCCTTATGACGTTATACGTCATAACGTAATACTATATAACGTTATACGTTATAACGTAATACCACATAACGTTATACGTTATAACGTAATACTGTATACCGTTATACGTTATAACGTGATACCATATGACGTTATACGTTATAAAGAAATGCTATAGTACGTTACACGTTATAACGTAATACTGTATAACGTTATTCGTTATAACGTAATGCTACATAACGTTATGCGTAATAACGTAATGCTATATAACGTTATATGTTATAACGTAATACCACATAACGTTATACGTTATAACGTAATACTATATAACGTTATACGTTATAACGTAATACCATATGACGTTATACGTTATAACGTAATACCATATGATGTTATACGTTATAAGGAAATGCTATAGTACGTTACATGTTATAACGTAATACTACATAACGTTATACGTTATAACGTAATGCTATTTAACGTTATACGTTATAACGTAATACCACATAACGTTATACGGTATAACGTAATACTAAATAACGTTATACGTTATAACGTAATGCTACATAACGTTATACGTTATAAAGTAATACCTTATGACGTTATACGTTATAACGTAATACCATATGATGTTATACGTTATAAGGAAATGCTATAGTACGTTACACGTTATAACGTAATACTACGTAACGTTATACGTCATAACGTAACACTATATAACGTTATACGTTATAACGTAACACTATATAACGTTATACGTTATAACATAATACCATATGACGTTGTACGTTATAACGTAATACCATATGATGTTATACGTTATAAGGAAATGCTATAGTACGTTACACGTTATAACGTAATACTATATAACGTTGCAAGTTATAACGTAATGCCTTATGACGTTATACGTCATAACGTAATACTATATAACGTTATACGTTATAACGTAATACTATATAACGTTATACGTTATAACATAATACCATATGACGTTATACGTTATAACGTAGTACCATATGATGTTATACGTTATAAGGAAATGCTATAGTACGTTACACGTTATAACGTAATACTATATAACGTTATAAGTTATAACGTAATACCTTATGACGTTATACGTCATAACGTAATACTATATAACGTTATACGTTATAACGTAATACTATATAACGTTATACGTTATCACGTAATACCACATAACGTTATACGTTATAACGTAATACTATATACCGTTATACGTTATAACGTGATACTATATGACGTTATACGTTATAAAGAAATGCTATAGTAAGTTACACGTTATAACGTAATACTATATAACGTTATAGGTTATAACGTAATACTATATAACGTTATACGTTATAAAGCAATGCTATAGTACGTAACACGTTATAACGTAATACTATATAACGTTATAAGTTATAACGTAATACCTTATGACGTTATACGTCATAACGTAATACTATATAACGTTATACGTTATAACTTAACACTATATGACGTTATACGTTATAAAGGAATACTATAGTACGTTATACGTTATAACGTAATACCACATAACGTGATACGGTATAACCTAATACTATATAACGTTATACGTTATAACGTATTACTATATAACGTTATAAGTTATAACGTCATACCTTATGACGTTATACGTCATAACGTAATACTATACAACGTTATACGTTATAACGTAATACTATATAACGTTATACTTTATAACGTAATACCACATAACGTTATACGATATAACGTAATACTATATACCGTTATACGTTATAACGTAATACCATATGACGTTATACGTTATAAAGAAATGCTATAGTACGTTACACGTTATGACGTAATACTATATAACGTTATAAGTTATAACGTAATACCTTATGACGTTATACGTCATAACGTAATACTATGTAACGTTATACGTTATAACGTAATACAAGATGACGTTATACGTTATAACGTAAAACCGTATGATGTTATACGTTATAAGGAAATGCTATAGTACGTTACACGTTATAACGTAATACCATATGACGTTATTCGTTATAACGTAATACCATATGATGTTATACGTTATAAGGAAATGCTATAGTACGTTACACGTTATAACGTAATTCTATATAACGTTATACGTTATAAAGGAATGCTATAGTACGTTACACGTTATAACGTAATACTATATAACGTTATAAGTTATAACGTAATACCTTATCACGTTATACGTTATAACGTAATGCTACATAACGTTATAAGTTATAACGTAATGCCTTATGACGTTATACGTCATAACGTAATGCCTTATGACGTTATACGTCATAACGTAATACTATATAACGTTATACGTTATAACGTAATACTATATAACGTTATACGTTATAACATAATACCATATGACGTTATACGTTATAACGTAATACCATATGATGTTATACGTTATAACGTAATACTATATAACGTTATACGTTATAACGTAATACCATGTGACGTTATACGTTATAACGTAATACCGTATGATGTTATACGTTATAAGGAAATGCTATAGTACGTTACACGTTATAACGTAATACTGTATAACGTTATTCGTTATAACGTAATGCTACATAACGTTATGCGTAATAACGTAATGCTATATAACGTTATACGTTATAACGTAATACCGTATGATGTTATACGTTATAAGGAAATGCTATAGTACGTTACACGTCATAACGTAATGCCTTATGACGTTATACGTCATAACGTAATACTATATAACGTTATACGTTATAACGTAATACTATATAACGTTATACGTTATAACGTAATACTATATAACGTTATACGTTATAACGTAATACTATATAACGTTATACGTTATAACATAATACCATATGACGTTATACGTTATAACGTAATACCATATGATGTTATACGTTATAACGTAATACCACATAACGTTATACGTTATAACGTAATACTGTATACCGTTATACGTTATAACGTGATACCATATGACGTTATACGTTATAAAGAAATGCTATAGTACGTTACACGTTATAACGTAATACTGTATAACGTTATTCGTTATAACGTAATGCTACATAACGTTATGCGTAATAACGTAATGCTATATAACGTTATACGTTAGAACGTAATACCACATAACGTTATACGTTATAACGTAATGCTACATAACGTTATACGTTATAAAGTAATACCTTATGACGTTATACGTTATAACGTAATACCATATGATGTTATACGTTATAAGGAAATGCTATAGTACGTTACACGTTATAACGTAATACTACGTAACGTTATACGTCATAACGTAACACTATATAACGTTATACGTTATAACGTAACACTATATAACGTTATACGTTATAACATAATACCATATGACGTTATACGTTATAACGTAATACCATATGATGTTATACGCTATAAGGAAATGCTATAGTACGTTACACGTTATAACGTAATACTATATAACGTTGGAAGTTATAACGTAATGCCTTATGACGTTATACGTCATAACGTAATACTATATAACGTTATACGTTATAACGTAATACTATATAACGTTATACGTTATAACATAATACCATATGACGTTATACGTTATAACGTAGTACCATATGATGTTATACGTTATAAGGAAATGCTATAGTACGTTACACGTTATAACGTAATACTATATAACGTTATAAGTTATAACGTAATACCTTATGACGTTATACGTCATAACGTAATACTATATAACGTTATACGTTATAACGTAATACTATATAACGTTATACGTTATCACGTAATACCACATAACGTTATACGTTATAACGTAATACTATATACCGTTATACGTTATAACGTGGTACTATATGACGTTATACGTTATAAAGAAATGCTATAGTAAGTTACACGTTATAACGTAATACTATATAACGTTATAGGTTATAACGTAATACTATATAACGTTATACGTTATAAAGCAATGCTATAGTACGTAACACGTTATAACGTAATACTATATAACGTTATACTTTATAACGTAATACCACATAACGTTATACGTTATAACGTAATAATATATACCGTTATACGTTATAACGTAATACCATATGACGTTATACGTTATAAAGAAATGCTATAGTACGTTACACGTTATGACGTAATACTATATAACGTTATAAGTTATAACGTAATACCTTATGACGTTACACGTCATAACGTAATACTATATAACGTTATACGTTATAACGTAATACAAGATGACGTTATACGTTATAACGTAAAACCGTATGATGTTATACGTTATAAGGAAATGCTATAGTACGTTACACGTTATAACGTAATACTATATAACGTTATACGTCATAACGTAATACTATAGAACGTTATACGTTATAACGTAATACCACATAACGTTATACGGTATAACGTAATACTAAATAACGTTATACGTTATAACGTAATGCTACATAACGTTATACGTTATAAGGTAATACCTTATGACGTTATACGTTATCAGGTAATACCACATAACGTTATACGTTATAACGTAATACTATATAACGTTATACGTTATAACATAATACCATATGACGTTATACGTTATAACGTAATACCTTATGACGTTATACGTCATAACGTAATACTATATAACGTTATCCGTTATAACGTAATACAAGATGACGTTATACGTTATAACGTAAAACCGTATGATGTTATACGTTATAACGTAAAACCGTATGATGTTATACGTTATAAGGAAATGCTATAGTACGTTACACGTTATAACGTAATACTATATAACGTTATACGTCATAACGTAATACTATAGAACGTTATACGTTATAACGTATTGCTACATAACGTTATACGTAATAAGGTAATACCTTATGACGTTATACGATATAACGTAATACTATATAACGTTATACGTTACAAGGTAATACCACATAACGTTATACGTTATAACGTAATACTGTATACCGTTATACGTTATAACGTAATGCTACATAACGTTATACGTTATAAGGTAATACCTTATGACGTCATACGTCATAACGTAATGCTACATAACGTTATACGTTATAAGGTAATACCACATAACGTTATACGTTATAACGTAATACTATAGAACGTTATACGTTATAACGTAATGCTACATAACGTTATACGTTATAAGGTAATACCTTATGACGTTATACGTTATAACGTAATGCTACATAACGTTATACGTTATAAGGTAATACCACATAACGTTATACGTTATAACGTAATACTGTATACCGTTATACGTTATAACGTAATGCTACATAACGTTATACGTTATAACGTAAAACCGTATGATGTTATACGTTATAACGAAATGCTATAGTACGTTACACGTTATAACGTAATACTATATAACGTTATACGTCATAACGTAATACTATAGAACGTTATACGTTATAACGTAATGCTACATAACGTTATACGTTATAACGTAAAACCGTATGATGTTATACGTTATAAGGAAATGCTATAGTACGTTACACGTTATAACGTAATATTATATAACGTTATACGTCATAACGTAATACTATAGAACGTTATACGTTATAACGTAATGCTACATAACGTTATACGTTATAAGGTAATACCTTATGACGTTATACGTCATAACGTAATACTATATAACGTTATACGTTATAACGTAATACTATATGACGTTATACGTTATAACGTAATACAAAAATGACGTTATACGTTATAACGTGAAACCGTATGATGTTATACGTTATAAGGAAATGCTATAGTACGTTACACGTTGTAACGTAATACTATATAACGTTATACGTCATAACGTAATACTATAGAACGTTATACGTTATAACGTAATGCTACATAACGTTATACGTTATAAGGTAATACCGTATGACGTTATACGTTATAACGTAATGCTACATAACGTTATACGTTATAAGGTAATACCACATAACGTTATAGGTTATAACGTAATACTATAGAACGTTATACGTTATAACGTAATGCTACATAACGTTATACCTTATAAGGTAATACCTTATGACGTTATACGTTATAACGTCATACTATATAACGTTATACGTTATAACGTAATACTATATGACGTTATACGTTATAAAGGAATGCTATAGTACGTTACACGTTATAACGCAATACTATATAACGTTATACGTCATAACGTAATACTATAGAACGTTATACGTTATAACGTAATGCTACATAACGTTATACGTTATGACGTAATACTATATAACGTTATAAGTTATAACGTAATACCTTATGACGTTATACGTCATAACGTAATACTATATAACGTTATACGTTATAACGTAATACTATATGACGTTATACGTTATAAAGGAATGCTATAGTACGTTACACGTTATAACGTAATACTATATAACGTTATACGTCATAACGTAATACTATAGAACGTTATACGTTATAACGTAATGCTACATAACGTTATATGTTATAACGTAAAACCGTATGATGTTATACGTTATAAGGAAATGCTATAGTACGTTACACGTTATAACGTAATACTATAGAACGTTATACGTTATAACGTAATGCTACATAACGTTATACGTTATAAGGTAATACCACATAACGTTATACGTCATAACGTAATACTATAGAACGTTATACGTTATATCGTAATGCTACATAACGTTATACGTTATAAGGTAATACCTTATGACGTTATACGTTATAACGTAATGCTACATAACGTTATACATTATGAGGTAATACCACATAACGTTATACGTTATAACGTAATACTGTATACCGTTATACGTTATAACGTAATGCTACATAACGTTATACGTTATAACGTAAAACCGTATGATGTTATACGTTATAAGGAAATGCTATAGTACGTTACACGTTATAACGTAATACTATATAACGTTATACGTCATAACGTAATACTATAGAACGTTATACGTTATAACGTAATGCTACATAACGTTATACGTTATAACGTAAAACCGTATGATGTTATACGTTATAAGGAAATGCTATAGTACGTTACACGTTATAACGTAATACTATATAACGTTATACGTCATAACGTAATACTATAGAACGTTATACGTTATAACGTATTGCTACATAACGTTATACGTTATAAGGTAATACCTTATGACGTTATACGTCATAACGTAATACAATATAACGTTATACGTTATAACGTAATACTATATAACGTTATACGTTATAACGTAATACAAAAATGACGTTATACGTTATAACGTAAGACCGTATGATGTTATACGTTATAAGGAAATGCTTTAGTACGTTACACGTTATAACGTAATGCTACATAACGTTATACGTTATAAGGTAATACCTTATGACGTTATACGTTATAACGTAATACTATATAACGTTATACGTTATAACGTAATACTATATGACGTTATACGTTATAAAGGAATGCTATAGTACGTTACACGTTATAACGTAATACTATATAACGTTATACGTCATAACGTAATACTATAGAACGTTATACGTTATAACGTAATGCTACATAACGTTATACGTTATAAGGTAATACCTTATGACGTTATACGTTATGACGTAATACTATATAACGTTATAAGTTATAACGTAATACCTTATGACGTTATACGTCATAACGTAATACTATATAACGTTATACGTTATAACGTAATACAAGATGACGTTATACGTTATAACGTAAAACCGTATGATGTTATACGTTATAACGTAAAACCGTATGATGTTATACGTTATAAGGAAATGCTATAGTACGTTACACGTTATAACGTAATACTATATAACGTTATACGTCATAACGTAATACTATAGAACGTTATACGTTATAACGTAATGCTACATAACGTTATACGTTATAAAGTAATACCTTATGACGTTATACGTTATAACGTAATACTATATAACGTTATACGTTATAACGTAATACTATATGACGTTATACGTTATAAAGGAATGCTATAGTACGTTACACGTTATAACGTAATACTATATAACGTTATACGTCATAACGTAATACTATAGAACGTTATACGTTATAACGTAATGCTACATAACGTTATACGTTATAAGGTAATACCTTATGACGTTATACGTTATAACGTAATGCTACATAACGTTATACATTATAAGGTAATACCACATAACGTTATACGTTATAACGTAATACGGTATACCGTTATACGTTATAACGTAATGCTACATAACGTTATACGTTATAAGGTAATACCTTATGACGTCATACGTCATAACGTAATACTACATAACGTTATACGTTATAAGGTAATACCACATAACGTTATACGTTATAACGTAATACTATAGAACGTTATACGTTATAACGTAATACTATAGAACGTTATACGTTATAACGTAATGCTACATAACGTTATACGTTATAAGGTAATACCTTATGACGTTATACGTTATAACGTAATGCTACATAACGTTATACGTTATAAGGTAATACCACATAACGTTATACGTTATAACGTAATTCTGTATACCGTTATACGTTATAACGTAATGCTGCATAACGTTATACGTTATAACGTAAAACCGTATGATGTTATACGTTATAAGGAAATGCTATAGTACGTTACACGTTATAACGTAATACTATATAACGTTATACGTCATAACGTAATACTATAGAACGTTATACGTTATAACGTAATGCTACATAACGTTATACGTTATAAGGTAATACCTTATGACGTTATACGTCATAATGTAATACTATATAACGTTATACGTTATAACGTAATACTATATATCGTTATACGTTATAACGTAATACAAGATGACGTTATACGTTATAACGTAAAACCGTATGATGTTATACGTTATAAGGAAATGCTATAGTACGTTACACGTTATAACGTAATACTATATAACGTTATACGTCATAACGTAATACTATAGAACGTTATACGTTATAACGTAATGCTACATAACGTTATACGTTATAAGGTAATACCTTATGACGTTATACGTCATAACGTAATACTATATAACGTTATACGTTATAACGTAATGCTACATAACGTTATACGTTATAAGGTAATACCACATAACGTTATACGTTATAACGTAATACTGTATACCGATATACGTTATAACGTGATACCATATGACGTTATACGTTATAAAGAAATGCTATAGTACGTTACACGTTATAACGTAATACTATATAACGTTATTCGTTATAACGTAATGCTAATAACGTTATGCGTAATAACGTAATGCTATATAACGTTATACGTTATAACGTAACACTACATAACGTTATACGTTATAACGTAATGCTATTTAACGTTATACGTTATAACGTAATACCACATAACGTTATACGGTATAACGTAATACTAAATAACGTTATACGTTATAACGTAATGCTACATAACGTTATACGTTATAAGGTAATACCATATGACGTTATACGTTATAACGTAATACCATATGATGTTATACGTTATAAGGAAATGCTATAGTACGTTACACGTTATAACGTAATACTATATAACGTTATACGTCATAACGTAACACTATATAACGTTATACGTTATAACATAATACCATATGACGTTATACTTTATAACGTAATACCATATGATGTTATACGTTATAAGGAAATGCTATAGTACGTTACACGTTATAACGTAATGCTATTTAACGTTATACGTTATAACGTAATACCACATAACGTTATACGGTATAACGTAATACTAAATAACGTTATACGTTATAACGTAATGCTACATAACGTTATACGTTATAAGGTAATACCATATGACGTTATACGTTATAACGTAATACCATATGATGTTATACGTTATAAGGAAATGCTATAGTACGTTACACGTTATAACGTAATACTATATAACGTTATACGTCATAACGTAACACTATATAACGTTATACGTTATAACATAATACCATATGACGTTATACGTTATAACGTAATACCATATGATGTTATACGTTATAAGGAAATGCTATAGTACGTTACACGTTATAACGTAATGCTATTTAACGTTATACGTTATAACGTAATACCACATAACGTTATACGGTATAACGTAATACTAAATAACGTTATACGTTATAACGTAATGCTACATAACGTTATACGTTATAAGGTAATACCATATGACGTTATACGTTATAACGTAATACCATATGATGTTATACGTTATAAGGAAATGCTATAGTACGTTACACGTTATAACGTAATACTATACAACGTTATACGTCATAACGTAACACTATATAACGTTATACGTTATAACATAATACCATATGACGTTATACGTTATAACGTAATACCATATGATGTTATACGTTATAAGGAAATGCTGTAGTACGTTACACGTTATAGCGTAATACTATATAACGTTATAAGTTATAACGTAATGCCTTATGACGTTATACGTCATAACGTAATGCCTTATGACGTTATACGTCATAACGTAATACTATATAACGTTATACGTTATAACGTAATACTATATAACGTTATACGTTATAACATAATACCATATGACGTTATACATTATAACGTAGTACCATATGATATTATACGTTACAAGGAAATGCTATAGTACGTTACACGTTATAACGTAATACTATATAACGTTATAAGTTATAACGTAATTCCTTATGACGTTATACGTCATAACGTAATACTATATAACGTTATATGTTATAACGTAATACTATATAACGTTATACGTTATCACGTAATACCACATAACGTTATACGTTATAACGTAATACTATATACCGTTATACGTTATAACGTGATACCATATGACGTTATACGTTATAAAGAAATGCTATAGTAAGTTACACGTTATAACGTAATACTATATATCGTTATAGGTTATAACGTAATACTATATAACGTTATACGTTATAAAGTAATGCTATAGTACGTAACACGTTATAACGTAATACTATATAACGTTATAAGTTATAACGTAATACCTTATGACGTTATACGTCATAACGTAATACTATATAACGTTATACGTTATAACGTAACACTATATGACGTTATACGTTATAAAGGAATGCTATAGTACGTTATACGTTATAACGTAATACCACATAACGTGATACGGTATAACGTAATACTATATAACGTTATACGTTATAAGGTAATATTATATAACGTTATAAGTTATAACGTCATACCTTATGACGTTATACGTCATAACATAATACTATATAACGTTATACGTTATAACGTAATACTATATAACGTTATACGTTATAACATAATACCATATGACGTTATACATTATAACGTAGTACCATATGATGTTATACGTTATAAGGAAATGCTATAGTACGTTACACGTTATAACGTAATACTATATAACGTTATAAGTTATAACGTCATACCTTATGACGTTATACGTCATAACGTAATACTATATAACGTTATACGTTATAACGTAATACTATATAACGTTATACTTTATAACGTAATACCACATAACGTTATACGTTATAACGTAATACTATATACCTTTATACGTTATAACGTAATACCATATGACGTTATACGTTATAAAGAAATGCTATAGTACGTTACACGTTATGACGTAATACTATATAACGTTATAAGATATAACGTAACACCTTATGACGTAATACGTCATAACGTAATACTATATAACGTTATACGTTATAACGTAATACTATATAACGTTATACGTTATAACGTAATACAAGATGACGTTATACGTTATAACGTAAAACCGTATGATGTTATACGTTATAAGGAAATGCTATAGTACGTTACACGTTATAACGTAATACTATATAACGTTATACGTCATAACGTAATACTATAGAACGTTATACGTTATAACGTAATGCTACATAACGTTATACGTTATAACGTAGTACCATATGATGTTATACGTTATAAGGAAATGCTATAGTACGTTACACGTTATAACGTAATACTATATAACGTTATAAGTTATAACGTAATACCTTATGACGTTATACGTCATAACGTAATACTATATAACGTTATATGTTATAACGTAATACTATATAACGTTATACGTTATCACGTAATACCACATAACGTTATACGTTATAACGTAATACTATATACCGTTATACGTTATAAAGAAATGCTATAGTAAGTTACACGTTATAACGTAATACTATATATCGTTATAGGTTATAACGTAATACTATATAACGTTATACGTTATAAAGTAATGCTATAGTACGTAACACGTTATAACGTAATACTATATAACGTTATAAGTTATAACGTAATACCTTATGACGTTATACGTCATAACGTAATACTATATAACGTTATACGTTATAACGTAACACTATATGACGTTATACGTTATAAAGGAATGCTATAGTACGTTATACGTTATAACGTAATACCACATAACGTGATACGGTATAACGTAATACTATATAACGTTATACGTTATAAGGTAATATTATATAACGTTATAAGTTATAACGTCATACCTTATGACGTTATACGTCATAACATAATACTATATAACGTTATACGTTATAACGTAATACTATATAACGTTATACGTTATAACATAATACCATATGACGTTATACATTATAACGTAGTACCATATGATGTTATACGTTATAAGGAAATGCTATAGTACGTTACACGTTATAACGTAATACTATATAACGTTATAAGTTATAACGTCATACCTTATGACGTTATACGTCATAACGTAATACTATATAACGTTATACGTTATAACGTAATACTATATAACGTTATACTTTATAACGTAATACCACATAACGTTATACGTTATAACGTAATACTATATACCTTTATACGTTATAACGTAATACCATATGACGTTATACGTTATAAAGAAATGCTATAGTACGTTACACGTTATGACGTAATACTATATAACGTTATAAGATATAACGTAACACCTTATGACGTAATACGTCATAACGTAATACTATATAACGTTATACGTTATAACGTAATACTATATAACGTTATACGTTATAACGTAATACAAGATGACGTTATACGTTATAACGTAAAACCGTATGATGTTATACGTTATAAGGAAATGCTATAGTACGTTACACGTTATAACGTAATACTATATAACGTTATACGTCATAACGTAATACTATAGAACGTTATACGTTATAACGTAATGCTACATAACGTTATACGTTATAAGGTAATACCTTATGACGATATACGTTATAACGTAATACTATATAACGTTATACCTTATAACGTAATACTATATGACGTTATACGTTATAAAGGAATGCTATAGTACGTTACACGTTATAACGTAATACTATATAACGTTATAAGTTATAACGTAATACCTTATGACGTTATACGTCATAACGTAATACTATATAACGTTGTACGTTATAACGTAATACTATATAACGTTATACGTTATAACGTAATAATATATAACGTTATACGTTATAGCGTAATACCATATGACGTTATACGTTATAAAGGAATGCTATAGTACGTTACACACTATAACGTAATATTATATAACGTTATAAGGTATAACGTAATTCCTTCTGACGTTATACGTTATAACGTAATACTATATAACGTTATTCGTTATAACGTAATGCTACATAACATTATGCGTTATAACGTAATTCTATATAACGTTATACGTTATAACGTAATACCACATAACGTTATACGTTATAACGTAATACTATATAACGTTATACGTTATAACGTAATACCATACGACGTTATACGTTATAACGTAATACCATATGATCTTATACGTTATAAGGAAATGCTATAGTACGTTACACGTTATAACGTAATACTACATAACGTTATACGTTATAACGTAATGCTATATAACGTTATACGTTATAAGGTAATACCATATGAAGTTATACGTTATAACGTAATACCGTATGATGTTATACGTTATAAGGAAATGCTATAGTACGTTACACGTTATAACGTAATACTATATAACGTTATACGTTATAACGTAATACTATATGACGTTATACGTTATAAAGGAATGCTATAGTACGTAACACGTTATAACGTAATACTATAAAACGTTATAAGTTATAACGTAATACCTTATGACGTTATACGTCATAATGTAATACTATATAACGTTATACGTTATAACGTAACACTATATGACGTTATACGTTATAAAGGAATGCTATAGTACGTTATACGTTATAACGTAATAGCACATAACGTTATACGGTATAACGTAATACTATATAACGTTATACGTTATAACGTAATACTATATAACGTTATAAGTTATAACGTCATACCTTATGACGTTATACGTCATAACGTAATACTATATAACGTTATACGTTATAACGTAATACTATATAACGTTATACTTTATAACGTAATACCAAATAACGTTATACGTTATAACGTAATACTATATACCGTTATACGTTATAACGTAATACCATATGACGTTATACGTTATAAAGAAATTCTATAGTACGTTACACGTTATGACGTAATACTATATAACGTTATAAGTTATAACGTAATACCTTATGACGTTATACGTCATAACGTAATACTATATAACGTTATACGTTATAACGTAATACTATATAACGTTATACGTTATAACGTAATACTATATAACGTTATACGTTATAACGTAATACAATATGACGTTATACGTTATAACGTAAAACCGTATGATGTTATACGTTATAAGGAAATGCTATAGTACGTTACACGTTAAAACGTAATACTATATAACGTTATACGTCATAACGTAATACTATAGAACGTTATACGTTATAACGTAATGCTACACAACGTTATACGTTATAAGGTAATACCTTATGACGTTATACGTTATAAAGGAATGCTGTAGTACGTTACACACTATAACGTAATATTATATAACGTTATAAGGTATAACGTAATACCTTCTGACGTTATACGTTATAACGTAATACTATATAACGTTACTCGTTATAACGTAATGCTACATAACATTATGCGTTATAACGTAATGCTATATAACGTTATACGTTATAACGTAATACCACATAACGTTATACGTTATAACGTAGTACTATATAACGTTATACGTTATAACGTAATACCATATGACGTTATACGTTATAACGTAATACCATATGATCTTATACGTTATAAGGAAATGCTATAGTACGTTACACGTTATAACGTAATACTATATAACGTTAAACGTCATAACATAATACTGTAGAACGTTATACGTTATAACGTAATGCTACATAACGTTATACGTTATAACGTAATACTATATAACGTTATAAGTTATAACGTCATACCTTATGACGTTATACGTCATAACGTAATACTATATAACTTTATACGTTATAACGTAATACTATATAACGTTATACGTTAACACGTAATACCACATAACGTTATACGTTACAACGTAATACTATATACCGTTATACGTTATAACGTGATACCATATGACGTTATACGTTATAAAGAAATGCTATAGTAAGTTACACGTTATAACGTAATACTATATAACGTTATAGGTTAAAACGTAATACTATATAACGTTATACGTTATAAAGAAATGCTATAGTACGTAACACGTTATAACGTATTACTATATAACGTTATAAGTTATAACGTAATACCTTATAACGTTATACGTCATAACGTAATACTATATAACGTTATACGTTATAACGTAACACTATATGACGTTATACGTTATAAAGGAATGCTATAGTACGTTATACGTTATAACGTAATACCACATAACGTTATACGGTATAACGTAATACTATATAACGTTATACGTTATAACGTAACACTATATGACGTTATACGTTATAAAGGAATGCTATAGTACGTCATACGTTATAACGTAATACCACATAACATTATACGGTATAACGTAATACTATATAACGTTATACGTTATAAAGAAATGCTATAGTACGTAACACGTTATAACGTAATACTATATAACGTTAAACGTCATAACATAATACTGTAGAACGTTATACGTTATAACGTAATGCTACATAACGTTATACGTTATAAGGTAATACCTTATGACGTTATACGTTATAACGTAATACTATATAACGTTATACGTTATAACGTAATGCTACATAACATTATGCGTTATAACGTAATTCTATATAACGTTATACGTTATAACGTAATACCACATAACGTTATACGTTATAACGTAATACTATATAACGTTATACGTTATAACGTAATACCATATGACGTTATACGTTATAACGTAATACCATATGATCTTATACGTTGTAAGGAAATGCTATAGTACGTTACACGTTATAACGTAATACTACATAACGTTATACGTTATAACGTAATGCTATATAACGTTATACGTTATAAGGTAATACCATATGAAGTTATACGTTATAACGTAATACCGTATGATGTTATACGTTATAAGGAAATGCTATAGTACGTTACACGTTATAACGTAATACTATATAACGTTAAACGTCATAACATAATACTGTAGAACGTTATACGTTATAACGTAATGCTACATAACGTTATACGTTATAAGGTAATACCTTATGACGTTATACGTTATAACGTAATACTATATAACGTTATACGTTATAACGTAATGCTACATAACATTATGCGTTATAACGTAATTCTATATAACGTTATACGTTATAACGTAATACCACATAACGTTATACGTTATAACGTAATACTATATAACGTTATACGTTATAACGTAATACCATATGACGTTATACGTTATAACGTAATACCATATGATCTTATACGTTGTAAGGAAATGCTATAGTACGTTACACGTTATAACGTAATACTACATAACTTTATACGTTATAACGTAATGCTATATAACGTTATACGTTATAAGGTAATACCATATGAAGTTATACGTTATAACGTAATACCGTATGATGTTATACGTTATAAGGAAATGCTATAGTACGTAACACGTTATAGCGTAATACTATATAACGTTAAACGTCATAACATAATACTGTAGAACGTTATACGTTATAACGTAATGCTACATAACGTTATACGTTATAAGGTAATACCTTATGACGTTATACGTTATAACGTAATACTATATAACTTTATACGTTATAATGTAATGCTACATAACATTATGCGTTATAACGTAATTCTATATAACGTTATACGTTATAACGTAATACCACATAACGTTATACGTTATAACGTAATACCACATAACGTTATACGGTATAACGTAATACTATATAACGTTATACGTTATAACGTAACACTATATGACGTTATACGTTATAAAGGAATGCTATAGTACGTTATACGTTATAACGTAATACCACATAACATTATACGGTATAACGTAATACTATATAACGTTATACGTTATAAAGAAATGCTATAGTGCGTAACACGTTATAACGTAATACTATATAACGTTAAACGTCATAACATAATACTGTAGAACGTTATACGTTATAACGTAATGCTACATAACGTTATACGTTATAAGGTAATACCTTATGACGTTATACGTTATAACGTAATACTATATAACGTTATACGTTATAACGTAATGCTACATAACATTATGCGTTATAACGTAATTCTATATAACGTTATACGTTATAACGTAATACCACATAACGTTATACGTTATAACGTAATACTATATAACGTTATACGTTATAACGTAATACCATATGACGTTATACGTTATAACGTAATACCATATGATCTTATACGTTGTAAGGAAATGCTATAGTACGTTACACGTTATAACGTAATGCTACATAACATTATGCGTTATAACGTAATTCTATATAACGTTATACGTTATAACGTAATACCACATAACGTTATACGTTATAACGTAATACTATATAACGTTATACGTTATAACGTAATACCATATGACGTTATACGTTATAACGTAATACCATATGATCTTATACGTTGTAAGGAAATGCTATAGTACGTTACACGTTATAACGTAATACTACATAACGTTATACGTTATAACGTAATGCTATATAACGTTATACGTTATAAGGTAATACCATATGAAGTTATACGTTATAACGTAATACCGTATGATGTTATACGTTATAAGGAAATGCTATAGTACGTAACACGTTATAACGTAATACTATATAACGTTAAACGTCATAACATAATACTGTAGAACGTTATACGTTATAACGTAATGCTACATAACGTTATACGTTATAAGGTAATACCTTATGACGTTATACGTTATAACGTAATACTATATAACTTTATACGTTATAACGTAATGCTACATAACATTATGCGTTATAACGTAATTCTATATAACGTTATACGTTATAACGTAATACCACATAACGTTATACGTTATAACGTAATACCACATAACGTTATACGGTATAACGTAATACTATATACCGTTATACGTTATAACGTAACACTATATGACGTTATACGTTATAAAGGAATGCTATAGTACGTTATACGTTATAACGTAATACCACATAACATTATACGGTATAACGTAATACTATATAACGTTATACGTTATAAAGAAATGCTATAGTACGTAACACGTTATAACGTAATACTATATAACGTTAAACGTCATAACATAATACTGTAGAACGTTATACGTTATAACGTAATGCTACATAACGTTATACGTTATAAGGTAATACCTTATGACGTTATACGTTATAACGTAATACTATATAACATTATACGTTATAACGTAATGCTACATAACATTATGCGTTATAACGTAATTCTATATAACGTTATACGTTATAACGTAATACCACATAACGTTATACGTTATAACGTAATACTATATAACGTTATACGTTATAACGTAATACCATATGACGTTATACGTTATAACGTAATACCATATGATCTTATACGTTGTAAGGAAATGCTATAGTACGTTACACGTTATAACGTAATACTACATAACGTTATACGTTATAACGTAATGCTATATAGCGTTATACGTTATAAGGTAATACCATATGAAGTTATACGTTATAACGTAATACCGTATGATGTTATACGTTATAAGGAAATGCTATAGTACGTTACACGTTATAACGTAATACTATATAACGTTAAACGTCATAACATAATACTGTAGAACGTTATACGTTATAACGTAATGCTACATAACGTTATACGTTATAAGGTAATACCTTATGACGTTATACGTTATAACGTAATACTATATAACGTTATACGTTATAACGTAATACTATATGACGTTATACGTTATAAAGGAATGCTATAGTACGTAACACGTTATAACGTAATACTATAAAACGTTATAAGTTATAACGTAATACCTTATGACGTTATACGTCATAATGTAATACTATATAACGTTATACGTTATAACGTAACACTATATGACGTTATACGTTATAAAGGAATGCTATAGTACGTTATACGTTATAACGTAATAGCACATAACGTTATACGGTATAACGTAATACTATATAACGTTATACGTTATAACGTAATACTATATAACGTTATAAGTTATAACGTCATACCTTATGACGTTATACGTCATAACGTAATACTATATAACGTTATACGTTATAACGTAATACTATATAACGTTATACTTTATAACGTAATACCAAATAACGTTATACGTTATAACGTAATACTATATACCGTTATACGTTATAACGTAATACCATATGACGTTATACGTTATAAAGAAATGCTATAGTACGTTACACGTTATGACGTAATACTATATAACGTTATAAGTTATAACGTCATACCTTATGACGTTATACGTCATAACGTAATACTATATAACGTTATACGTTATAACGTAATACTATATAACGTTATAAGTTATAACGTAATACCTCATGACGTTATACGTCATACCGTAATACTATATAACGTTATACGTTATAACGTAATACTATATAACGTTATAAGTTATAACATAATACCATATGACGTTATACGTCATAACGTAATACTATATAACGTTATAAGTTATAACGTAATACCTTATGACGTTATACGTTATAACGTAACACTATATGACGTTATACGTTATAAAGGAATGCTATAGTACGTTATACGTTATAACGTAATAGCAGATAACGTTATACGGTATAACGTAATACTATATAACGTTATACGTTATAAAGTAATACTATATAACGTTATAAGTTATAACGTCATACCTTATGACGTTATACGTCATAACGTAATACTATAGAACGTTATGCGTTATAACGTAATGCTACATAACGTTATACGTTATAAGGTAATACCTTATGACGTTATACGTTATAAAGGAATGCTGTAGTACGTTACACACTATAACGTAATATTATATAACGTTATAAGGTATAACGTAATACCTTCTGACGTTATACGTTATAACGTAATACTATATAACGTTACTCGTTATAACGTAATGCTACATAACATTATGCGTTATAACGTAATGCTATATAACGTTATACGTTATAACGTAATACCACATAACGTTATACGTTATAACGTAATACTATATAACGTTATACGTTATAACGTAATACCATATGACGTTATACGTTATAACGTAATACCATATGATCTTATACGTTATAAGGAAATGCTATAGTACGTTACACGTTATAACGTAATACTATATAACGTTAAACGTCATAACATAATACTGTAGAACGTTATACGTTATAACGTAATGCTACATAACGTTATACGTTATAACGTAATACTATATAACGTTATAAGTTATAACGTCATACCTTATGACGTTATACGTCATAACGTAATACTATATAACTTTATACGTTATAACGTAATACTATATAACGTTATACGTTATCACGTAATACCACATAACGTTATACGTTACAACGTAATACTATATACCGTTATAAGTTATAACGTAATACCATATGACGTTATACGTTATAAAGAAATGCTATAGTACGTTACACGTTAGGACGTAATACTATATAACGTTATAAGTTATAACGTAATACCTTATGACGTTATACGTCATAACGTAACACTATATAACGTTATACGTTATAACGTAATACTATATAACGTTATACGTTATAACGTAATACAATATGACGTTATATGTTATAACGTAAAACCGTATGATGTTATACGTTATAAGGAAATGCTATAGTACGTTACACGTTATTACGTATTACTATATAACGTTATAAGTTATAACGTAATACCTTATAACGTTATACGTCATAACGTAATACTATATAACGTTATACGTTATAACGTAACACTATAAGACGTTATACGTTATAAAGGAATGCTATAGTACGTTATACGTTATAACGTAATACCACATAACGTTATACGGTATAACGTAATACTATATAACGTTATACGTTATAACGTAACACTATATGACGTTATACGTTATAAAGGAATGCTATAGTACGTTATACGTTATAACGTAATACCACATAACATTATACGGTATAACGTAATACTATATAACGTTATACGTTATAAAGAAATGCTATAGTACGTAACACGTTATAACGTAATACTATATAACGTTATAAGTTATAACGTAATACCTTATGACGTTATACGTCATAACGTAATACTATATAACGTTATACGTTATAACGTAACACTATATAACGTTATAAGTTATAACGTCATACCTTATGACGTTATACGTCATAACGTAATACTATATAACGTTATACGTTATAACGTAATACTATATAACGTTATACTTTATAACGTAATACCACATAACGTTATACGTTATAACGTAATACTATATACCGTTATACGTTATAACGTAATACCATATGACGTTATACGTTATAAAGAAATGCTATAGTACGTTACACGTTAGGACGTAATACTATATAACGTTATAAGTTATAACGTAATACCTTATGACGTTATACGTCATAACGTAACACTATATAACGTTATACGTTATAACGTAATACTATATAACGTTATACGTTATAACGTAATACAATATGACGTTATATGTTATAACGTAAAACCGTATGATGTTATACGTTATAAGGAAATGCTATAGTACGTTACACGTTATAACGTAATACTATATAACCTTATACGTCATAACGTAATACTATAGAACGTTATACGTTATAACGTAATGCTACATAACGTTATACGTTATAAGGTAATACCTTATGACGTTATACGTTATAACGTAATACTATATAACGTTATACGTTATAACGTAATACTATATGACGTTATACGTTATAAAGGAATGCTATAGTACGTTACACGTTATAACGTAACATTATATAACGTTATAAGTTATAACGTAATACCTTATGACGTTATACGTCATAACGTAATACTATATAACGTTATACGTTATAACGTAATACTATATAACGTTATACGTTATAACGTAATACTATATAACGTTATACGTTATAACGTAATACTATATAACGTTATACGTTATAACGTAATAATATATAACGTTATATGTTATAGCGTAATACCATATGACGTTATACGTTATAAAGGAATGCTATAGTATGTTACACACTATAACGTAATATTATATAACGTTATAAGGTATAACGTAATACCTTCTGACGTTATACGTTACAACGTAATACTATATAACGTTATTCGTTATAACGTAATGATACATAACATTATGCGTTATAACGTAATGCTATATAACGTTATACGTTATAACGTAATACCACATAACGTTATACGTTATAACGTAATACTATATAACGTTATACGTTATAACGTAATACCATATGACGTTATACGTTATAACGTAATACCATATGATCTTATACGTTATAAGGAAATGCTATAGTACGTTACACGTTATAACGTAATACTACATAACGTTATACGTTATAACGTAATGCTATATAACGTTATACGTTGTAAGGTAATACCATATGACGTTATACGTTATAACGTAATACCGTATGATGTTATACGTTGTAAGGAAATGCTATAGTAAGTTACACGTTATAACGTAATACTATATAACGTTATAAGTGATAACGTAATACCTTATGACGTTATACGTCATAACGTAATACTATATAACGTTATACGTTATAACGTAATACTATATAACGTTATACGTTATAACGTAATACTATATAACGTTATACGTTATAACGTAATACTATATAACGTTATACGTTATAACGTAATACTATATAACGTTATACGTTATAACGTAATGCTACATAACGTTATACGTTATAAGGTAATACCTTATGACGTTATACGTTATAACGTAATACTATATAACGTTATACGTTATAACGTAATACTATATGACGTTATACGTTATAAAGGAATGCTATAGTGCGTTACACGTTATAACGTAATACTATATAACGTTATAAGTGATAACGTAATACCTTATGACGTTATACGTCATAACGTAATACTATATAACGTTATACGTTATAACGTAATACTATATAACGTTATACGTTATAACGTAATACTATATAACGTTATACGTTATAACGTAATACTATATAACGTTATACGTTAGAACGTAATACTATATAACGTTATACGTTAGAACGTAATACTATATAACGTTATACGTTATCACGTAATACCACATAACGTTATACGTTATAACGTAATACTATATACCGTTATACGTTATAACGTGATACCATATGACGTTATACGTTAAAGAAATGCTATAGTAAGTTACACGTTATAACGTAATACTATATAACGTTATAGGTTATAACGTAATACTATATAACGTTATACGTTATAACGTAATACCTTATGACGTTACACGTCATAACGTAATACTATATATCGTTATACGTTATAACGTAACACTATATGACGTTATACGTTATAAAGGAATGCTATAGTACGTTATACGTTATAACGTAGTACCACATAACGTTATACGGTATAACGTAATACTATATAACGTTATACGTTATAACGTAATACTATATAACGTTATAAGTTATAACGTCATACCTTATGACGTTATACGTCATAACGTAATACTATATAACTTTATACGTTATAACGTAATACTATATAACGTTATACGTTATAACGTAATACTATATATCGTTATACGTTATAACGTAATACTATATAACGTTATACGTTATAACGTAATACTTTATAACGTTATACGTTATAACGTAATACTATATAACGTTATACGTTATCACGTAATACCACATAACGTTATACGTTATAACGTAATACTATATACCGTTATACGTTATAACGTAATACCATATGACGTTATACGTTATAAAGAAATGCTATAGTACATACACGTTATGACGTAATACTATATAGCGTTATAAGTTATAACGTCACACCTTATGACGTTATACGTCATAACGTAATACTATATAACGTTATACGTTATAACGTAATACTATATAACGTTATACTTTATAACGTAATACCACATAACGTTATACGTTATAACGTAATACTATATACCGTTATACGTTATAACGTAATACCATATGACGTTATACGTTATAAAGAAATGCTGTAGTACGTTACACGTTATAACGTAATACTATATAACGTTATACCTCATAACGTAATACTATAGAACGCTATACGTTATAACGTAATACTATATGACGTTATACGTTATAAAGGAATGCTATAGTACGTTACACGTTATAACGTAATACTATATAACGTTATAAGTTATAACGTAATACCTTATGACGTTATACGTCATAACGTAATACTATATAACGTTATACGTTATAACGTAATACTATATAACGTTATACGTTATAACGTAATACTATATAACGTTATACGTTATAACGTAATACTATATAACGTTATACGTTATAACGTAATAATATATAACGTTATATGTTATAGCGTAATACCATATGACGTTATACGTTATAAAGGAATGCTATAGTACGTTACACACTATAACGTAATATTATATAACGTTATAAGGTATAACGTAATACCTTCTGACGTTATACGTTATAACGTAATACTATATAACGTTATTCGTTATAACGTAATGATACATAACATTATGCGTTATAACGTAATGCTATATAACGTTATACGTTATAACGTAATACCACATAACGTTATACGTTATAACGTAATACTATATAACGTTATACGTTATAACGTAATACCATATGACGTTATACGTTATAACGTAATACCATATGATCTTATACGTTATAAGGAAATGCTATAGTACGTTACACGTTATAACGTAATACTACATAACGTTATACGTTATAACGTAATGCTATATAACGTTATACGTTGTAAGGTAATACCATATGACGTTATACGTTATAACGTAATAATATATAACGTTATATGTTATAGCGTAATACCATATGACGTTATACGTTATAAAGGAATGCTATAGTACGTTACACACTATAACGTAATATTATATAACGTTATAAGGTATAACGTAATACCTTCTGACGATATACGTTATAACGTAATACTATATAACGTTATTCGTTATAACGTAATGATACATAACATTATGCGTTATAACGTAATGCTATATAACGTTATACGCTATAACGTAATACCACATAACGTTATACGTTATACCGTAATACTATATAACGTTATACGTTATAACGTAATACTATATAACGTTATACGTTATAACGTAATACTATATAACGTTATACGTTATAACGTAATACTATATAACGTTATACGTTATAACGTAATACTATATAACGTTATACGTTATAACGTAATGCTACATAACGTTATACGTTATAAGGTAATACCTTATGACGTTATACGTTATAACGTAATACTATATAACGTTATACGTTATAACGTAATACTATATAACGTTATACGTTAGAACGTAATACTATATAACGTTATACGTTAGAACGTAATACTATATAACGTTATACGTTATCACGTAATACCACATAACGTTATACGTTATAACGTAATACTATATACCGTTATACGTTATAACGTGATACCATATGACGTTATACGTTACAGAAATGCCATAGTAAGTTACACGTTATAACGAAATACTATATAACGTTATAGGTTATAACGTAATACTATATAACGTTATACGTTATAACGTAATGCCTTATGACGTTACACGTCATAACGTAATACTATATAATTTATACGTTATAACGTAATACTATATAACGTTATACGTTATAACGTAATACTATATATCGTTATACGTTATAACGTAATACTATATAACGTTATACGTTATAACGTAATACTGTATAACGTTATACGTTATAACGTAATACTATATAACGTTATACGTTATCACGTAATACCACATAACGTTATACGTTATAACGTAATACTATATGACGTTATACGTTATAAAGGAATGCTATAGTACGTTACACGTTATAACGTAATACTATATAACGTTATAAGTTATAACGTAATACCTTATGACGTTATACGTCATAACGTAATACTATATAACGTTATACGTTATAACGTAATACTATATAACGTTATACGTTATAACGTAATACTATATAACGTTATACGTTATAACGTAATAATATATAACGTTATACGTTATAGCGTAATACCATATGACGTTATACGTTATAAAGGAATGCTATAGTACGTTACACACTATAACGTAATATTATATAACGTTATAAGGTATAACGTAATACCTTCTGACGTTATACGTTATAACGTAATACTATATAACGTTATTCGTTATAACGTAATGCTACATAACATTATGCGTTATAACGTAATGCTATATAACGTTATACGTTATAACGTAATACCACATAACGTTATACGTTATAACGTAATACTATATAACGTTATACGTTATAACGTAATACCATATGACGTTATACGTTATAACGTATTACCATATGATGTTATACGTTATAAGGAAATGCTATAGTACGTTACACGTTATAACGTAATACTATATAACGTTAAACGTCATAACATAATACTGTAGAACGTTATACGTTATAACGTAATGCTACATAACGTTATACGTTATAAGGTAATACTATATAACGTTATACGTTATAACGTAATACTATATAACGTTATAAGTTATAACGTCATACCTTATGACGTTATACTTCATAACGTAATACTATATAACGTTATACGTTATAACGTAATACTATATAACGTTATACTTTATAACGTAATACCACATAACGTTATACGTTATAACGTAATACTATATACCGTTATACGTTATAACGTGATACCATATGACGTTATACGTTATAAAGAAATGCTATAGTACGTTACACGTTATGACGTAATACTATATAACGTTATAAGTTATAACGTAATACCTTATGACGTTATACGTCATAACGTAATGCTACATAACGTTATACGTTATAAGGTAATACCTTATGACGTTATACGTTATAACGTAATACTATATAACGTTATACGTTATAACGTAATACTATATGACGTTATACGTTATAAAGGAATGCTATAGTACGTTATACGTTATAACGTAATACCACATAACGTTATACGGTATAACGTAATACTATATAACGTTATACGTTCTAACGTAATACTATATAACGTTATAAGTTATAACGTCATACCTTATGACGTTATACTTCATAACGTAATACTATATAACGTTATACGTTATAACGTAATACTATATAACGTTATACTTTATAACGTAATACCACATAACGTTATACGTTATAACGTAATACTATATACCGTTATACGTTATAACGTGATACCATATGACGTTATACGTTATAAAGAAGTGCTATAGTACGTTACACGTTATGACGTAATACTATATAACGTTATAAGTTATAACGTAATACCTTATGACGTTATAAGTCATAACGTAATACTATATAACGTTATACGTTATAACGTAATACTATATAACGTTATACGTTATAACGTAATACTATATAACGTTATACGTTATAACGTAATACTATATAACGTTATACGTTATAACGTAATACTATATAACGTTATACGTTATAACGTAATACCATATGACGTTATACGTTATAAAGGACTGCTATAGCACGTTACACACTATAACGTAATATTATATAACGTTATAAGGTATAACGTAATACCTTATGACGTTATACGTTATAACGTAATACCATATGACGTTATACGTTATAACGTAATACCGTATGATGTTATACGTTATAAGGAAATGCTATATAACGTTATACGTTATAACGTAATGCTACATAACGTTATACGGTATAACGTAATGCTATATAACTTTATACGTTATAATGTAATGCTACATAACGTTATACGTTATAACATAATACTATATAACGTTATACGTTATAACGTAATACTATATAACGTTATACGTTATAACGTAATACCATATGACGTTATAAGTTATAAAGGACTGCTATAGTACGTTACACACTATAACGTAATATTATATAACGTTATAAGGTATAACGTAATACCTTATGACGTTATACGTTATAACGTAACACTATATGACGTTATACGTTATAAAGGAATGCTATAGTACGTTATACGTTATAACGTAATACCACATAACGTTATACGGTATAACGTAATACTATATAACGTTATACGTTATAACGTAATACTATATAACGTTATAAGTTATAACGTCATACCTTATGACGTTATACTTCATAACGTAATACTATATAACGTTATACGTTATAACGTAATACTATATGACGTTATACGTTATAAAGGAATGCTATAGTACGTTACACGTTATAACGTAATACTATATAACGTTATAAGTTATAACGTAATACCTTATGACGTTATACGTCATAACGTAATACTATATAACGTTATACGTTATAACGTAATACTATATAACGTTATACGTTATAACGTAATACTATATAACGTTATACGTTATAACGTAATACTATATAACGTTATACGTTATAACATAATACTGTATAACGTTATACGTTATAACGTAATACTATATAACGTTATACGTTATAACGTAATACCATATGACGTTATACGTTATAAAGGACTGCTATAGTACGTTACACACTATAACGTAGTATTATATAACGTTATAAGGTATAACGTAATACTTTATTACGTTATAAGTTATAACGTAATACCATATGACGTTATACGTTATAACGTAATACCGTATGATGTTATACGTTATAAGGAAATGCTATATAACGTTATACGTTATAACGTAGTGCTACATAACGTTATACGGTATAACGTAATGCTATATAACTTTATACGTTATAATGTAATGCTACATAACGTTATACGGTATAACGTAATACCACATAACGTTATACGTTATAACGTAATACGACATAACGTTATACGTTATAACATAATACGACATAACGTTATACGTTATAACGTAATACCACATAATGTTATACGTTATAACGTAATAATATATAACGATATACCTTATAACGTAATGCTACATAACGTTATACGGTATAACGTAATACCACATAACGTTATACGTTATAACGTAATACTATATAACGTTATACGTTATAACGTAATACCATATGACGTTATACGTTATAAAGGACTGCTATAGTACGTTACACACTATAACGTAGTATTATATAACGTTATAAGGTATAACGTAATACTTTATTACGTTATAAGTTATAACGTAATACCATATGACGTTATACGTTATAACGTAATACCGTATGATGTTATACGTTATAAGGAAATGCTACAGTACGTTACACGTTATAACGTAATACTATATAACGTTATACGTCATAACGTAATACCTTATGACCTTATACGTCATAACCTAATACTATATAACGTTATACGTTATAACGTAACACTATATGACGTTATGCGTTATAAAGGAATGCTATAGTAGGTTACACGTTATAACGTAATACTATATAACGTTATAAGTTGTAACGCAATTCCTTATCACGTTATACGTTATAAGGAAATGCTATAGTACGTTACACGTTATAACGTAATACTACATAACGTTATACGTTATAAGGTAATCCCTTATGACGTTATACGTTATAACGTAATACTATATAACGTTATACGTTATAACGTAATACTATATGACGTTATAAGTTATAAAGGAATGCTATAGTACGTTACACGTTATAACGTAATACTATATAACGTTATAAGTTATAACGTAATATCTTATGACGTTATACGTCATAACGTAATAATATATAACGTTATACGTTATAACTTAATACTATATAACTTTATACGTTATAACGTAATACTATATAACGTTATACGTTCTAACGTAATACCATATAACGTTATACGTTATAACGTAATACTATATAACGTTATACGTTATAGCGTAATACCATATGACGTTATACGTTCTAAAGGACTGCTATAGTACGTTACACACTATAACGTAATATTATATAACGTTATAAGGTATAACGTAATACCTTATGACGTTATACGTTATAACGTAATACCTTATGACGTTATAAGTTATAACGTGATACCGTATGATGTTATACGTTATAAGGAAATGCTATATAACGTCATACGTTATAACGTAATGCTACATAACGTTATACGGTATAACGTAATGCTACATAACGTTATACGTTATAACGTAATACTATATAACGTTATACGTTATCACGTAATACCACATAACGTTATACGTTATAACGTAATACTATATGACGTTATACGTTATAAAGGAATGCTATAGTACGTTACACGTTATAACGTAATACTATATAACGTTATAAGTTATAACGTAATACCTTATGACGTTATACGTCATAACGTAATACTATATAACGTTATACGTTATAACGTAATACTATATAACGTTATACGTTATAACGTAATACTATATAACGTTATACGTTATAACGTAATAATATATAACGTTATACGTTATAGCGTAATACCATATGACGTTATACGTTATAAAGGAATGCTATAGTACGTTACACACTATAACGTAATATTATATAACGTTATAAGGTATAACGTAATACCTTCTGACGTTATACGTTATAACGTAATACTATATAACGTTATTCGTTATAACGTAATGCTACATAACATTATGCGTTATAACGTAATGCTATATAACGTTATACGTTATAACGTAATACCACATAACGTTATACGTTATAACGTAATACTATATAACGTTATACGTTATAACGTAATACCATATGACGTTATACGTTATAACGTATTACCATATGATGTTATACGTTATAAGGAAATGCTATAGTACGTTACACGTTATAACGTAATACTATATAACGTTAAACGTCATAACATAATACTGTAGAACGTTATACGTTATAACGTAATGCTACATAACGTTATACGTTATAAGGTAATACTATATAACGTTATACGTTATAACGTAATACTATATAACGTTATAAGTTATAACGTCATACCTTATGACGTTATACTTCATAACGTAATACTATATAACGTTATACGTTATAACGTAATACTATATAACGTTATACTTTATAACGTAATACCACATAACGTTATACGTTATAACGTAATACTATATACCGTTATACGTTATAACGTGATACCATATGACGTTATACGTTATAAAGAAATGCTATAGTACGTTACACGTTATGACGTAATACTATATAACGTTATAAGTTATAACGTAATACCTTATGACGTTATACGTCATAACGTAATGCTACATAACGTTATACGTTATAAGGTAATACCTTATGACGTTATACGTTATAACGTAATACTATATAACGTTATACGTTATAACGTAATACTATATGACGTTATACGTTATAAAGGAATGCTATAGTACGTTATACGTTATAACGTAATACCACATAACGTTATACGGTATAACGTAATACTATATAACGTTATACGTTCTAACGTAATACTATATAACGTTATAAGTTATAACGTCATACCTTATGACGTTATACTTCATAACGTAATACTATATAACGTTATACGTTATAACGTAATACTATATAACGTTATACTTTATAACGTAATACCACATAACGTTATACGTTATAACGTAATACTATATACCGTTATACGTTATAACGTGATACCATATGACGTTATACGTTATAAAGAAGTGCTATAGTACGTTACACGTTATGACGTAATACTATATAACGTTATAAGTTATAACGTAATACCTTATGACGTTATAAGTCATAACGTAATACTATATAACGTTATACGTTATAACGTAATACTATATAACGTTATACGTTATAACGTAATACTATATAACGTTATACGTTATAACGTAATACTATATAACGTTATACGTTATAACGTAATACTATATAACGTTATACGTTATAACGTAATACCATATGACGTTATACGTTATAAAGGACTGCTATAGCACGTTACACACTATAACGTAATATTATATAACGTTATAAGGTATAACGTAATACCTTATGACGTTATACGTTATAACGTAATACCATATGACGTTATACGTTATAACGTAATACCGTATGATGTTATACGGTATAAGGAAATGCTATATAACGTTATACGTTATAACGTAATGCTACATAACGTTATACGGTATAACGTAATGCTATATAACTTTATACGTTATAATGTAATGCTACATAACGTTATACGTTATAACATAATACTATATAACGTTATACGTTATAACGTAATACTATATAACGTTATACGTTATAACGTAATACCATATGACGTTATAAGTTATAAAGGACTGCTATAGTACGTTACACACTATAACGTAATATTATATAACGTTATAAGGTATAACGTAATACCTTATGACGTTATACGTTATAACGTAACACTATATGACGTTATACGTTATAAAGGAATGCTATAGTACGTTATACGTTATAACGTAATACCACATAACGTTATACGGTATAACGTAATACTATATAACGTTATACGTTATAACGTAATACTATATAACGTTATAAGTTATAACGTCATACCTTATGACGTTATACTTCATAACGTAATACTATATAACGTTATACGTTATAACGTAATACTATATGACGTTATACGTTATAAAGGAATGCTATAGTACGTTACACGTTATAACGTAATACTATATAACGTTATAAGTTATAACGTAATACCTTATGACGTTATACGTCATAACGTAATACTATATAACGTTATACGTTATAACGTAATACTATATAACGTTATACGTTATAACGTAATACTATATAACGTTATACGTTATAACGTAATACTATATAACGTTATACGTTATAACATAATACTGTATAACGTTATACGTTATAACGTAATACTATATAACGTTATACGTTATAACGTAATACCATATGACGTTATACGTTATAAAGGACTGCTATAGTACGTTACACACTATAACGTAGTATTATATAACGTTATAAGGTATAACGTAATACTTTATTACGTTATAAGTTATAACGTAATACCATATGACGTTATACGTTATAACGTAATACCGTATGATGTTATACGTTATAAGGAAATGCTATATAACGTTATACGTTATAACGTAGTGCTACATAACGTTATACGGTATAACGTAATGCTATATAACTTTATACGTTATAATGTAATGCTACATAAGGTTATACGGTATAACGTAATACCACATAACGTTATACGTTATAACGTAATACGACATAACGTTATACGTTATAACATAATACGACATAACGTTATACGTTATAACGTAATACCACATAATGTTATACGTTATAACGTAATAATATATAACGATATACCTTATAACGTAATGCTACATAACGTTATACGGTATAACGTAATACCACATAACGTTATACGTTATAACGTAATACTATATAACGTTATACGTTATAACGTAATACCATATGACGTTATACGTTATAAAGGACTGCTATAGTACGTTACACACTATAACGTAGTATTATATAACGTTATAAGGTATAACGTAATACTTTATTACGTTATAAGTTATAACGTAATACCATATGACGTTATACGTTATAACGTAATACGGTATGATGTTATACGTTATAAGGAAATGCTACAGTACGTTACACGTTATAACGTAATACTATATAACGTTATACGTCATAACGTAATACCTTATGACCTTATACGTCATAACCTAATACTATATAACGTTATACGTTATAACGTAACACTATATGACGTTATGCGTTATAAAGGAATGCTATAGTAGGTTACACGTTATAACGTAATACTATATAACGTTATAAGTTGTAACGCAATTCCTTATCACGTTATACGTTATAAGGAAATGCTATAGTACGTTACACGTTATAACGTAATACTACATAACGTTATACGTTATAAGGTAATACCTTATGACGTTATACGTTATAACGTAATACTATATAACGTTATACGTTATAACGTAATACTATATGACGTTATAAGTTATAAAGGAATGCTATAGTACGTTACACGTTATAACGTAATACTATATAACGTTATAAGTTATAACGTAATATCTTATGACGTTATACGTCATAACGTAATAATATATAACGTTATACGTTATAACTTAATACTATATAACTTTATACGTTATAACGTAATACTATATAACGTTATACGTTCTAACGTAATACCATATAACGTTATACGTTATAACGTAATACTATATAACGTTATACGTTATAGCGTAATACCATATGACGTTATACGTTCTAAAGGACTGCTATAGTACGTTACACACTATAACGTAATATTATATAACGTTATAAGGTATAACGTAATACCTTATGACGTTATACGTTATAACGTAATACCTTATGACGTTATAAGTTATAACGTGATACCGTATGATGTTATACGTTATAAGGAAATGCTATATAACGTCATACGTTATAACGTAATGCTACATAACGTTATACGGTATAACGTAATGCTACATAACGTTATACGTTATAACGTAATACCACATAACGTTATACGTTATAACGTAATACCATATAACGTTATACGTTATAACGTAATACTACATAACGTTATACGGTATAACGTAATGCTATATAACGTTATACGTTATAACGTAATACCATATGACGTTATACGTTATAACGTAATACCATATGATGTTATACGTTATAAGGAAATGGTATAGTAGGTTACACGTTATAACGTAATACTACATAACGTTATACGTTATAACGTAATGCTATTTAACGTTATACGTTATAACGTAATACCACATAACGTTATACGGTATAACGTAATACTAAATAACGTTATACGTTATAACGTAATGCTACATAACGTTATACGTTATAAGGTAATACCTTATGACGTTATACGTTATAACGTAATACCGTATGATGTTATACGTTATAAGGAAATGCTACAGTACGTTACACGTTATAACGTAATACTATATAACGTTATACGTCATAACGTAATACCTTATGACCTTATACGTCATAACCTAATACTATATAACGTTATACGTTATAACGTAACACTATATGACGTTATGCGTTATAAAGGAATGCTATAGTAGGTTACAGGTTATAACGTAATACTATATAACGTTATAAGTTGTAACGCAATACCTTATCACGTTATACGTTATAAGGAAATGCTATAGTACGTTACACGTTATAACGTAATACTACATAACGTTATACGTTATAAGGTAATACCTTATGACGTTATACGTTATAACGTAATACTATATAACGTTATACGTTATAACGTAATACTATATGACGTTATAAGTTATAAAGGAATGCTATAGTACGTTACACGTTATAACGTAATACTATATAACGTTATACGTTATAACGTAATACTATATAACGTTATACGTTATAACGTAATACCATATAACGTTATACGTTATAACGTAATACTATATAACGTTATACGTTATAGCGTAATACCATATGACGTTATACGTTCTAAAGGACTGCTATAGTACGTTACACACTATAACGTAATATTATATAACGTTATAAGGTATAACGTAATACCTTATGACGTTATACGTTATAACGTAATACCTTATGACGTTATACGTTATAACGTGATACCGTATGATGTTATACGTTATAAGGAAATGCTATATAACGTCATACGTTATAACGTAATGCTACATAACGTTATACGGTATAACGTAATGCTACATAACGTTATACGTTATAACGTAATACCACATAACGTTATACGTTATAACGTAATACCATATAACGTTATACGTTATAACGTAATACTACATAACGTTATACGGTATAACGTAATGCTATATAACTTTATAAGTTATAACGTAATGCTACATAACGTTATACGGTATAACGTAATAACACATATCGTTATACGTTATAACGTAATACTATATAACGATATACGTTATAACGTAATGCTACATAACGTTATACGTTATAACGTAATGCTATATAACGTTATACGTTATAACGTAATACCATATGACGTTATACGTTATAACGTAATACCATATGATGTTATACGTTATAAGGAAATGCTATAGTACGTTACACGTTATAACGTAATACTACATAACGTTATACGTTATAACGTAATGCTATTTAACGTTATACGTTATAACGTAATACCACATAACGTTATACGGTATAACGTAATACTAAATAACGTTATACGTTATAACGTAATGCTACATAACGTTATACGTTATAAGGTAATACCTTATGACGTTATACGTTATAACGTAATACCATATGATGTTATACGTTATAAGGAAATGCTATAGTACGTTACACGTTATAACGTAATACTATATAACGTTATACGTCATAACGTAACACTATATAACGTTATATGTTATAACGTAATACTGTATAACGTTATACGTTATAACATAATACCATATGACGTTATACGTTATAACGTAATACCATATGATGTTATACGTTATAAGGAAATGTTATAGTACGTTACACGTTATAACGTAATACTATATAACGTTATAAGTTATAACGTAATACCATATGACGTAATACGTTATAACGTAATACTATATAACGTTATACGTTATAACGTAATACCATATGACGTAATACGTTATAACGTAATACCGTATGATGTTATACGTTATAAGGAAATGCTATAGTACGTTACACGTTATAACGTAATACTATATAACGTTATAAGTTATAACGTAATACCTTATGACGTTATACGTCATAACGTAATACTATATAACGATATACGTTATAACGTAACACTATATGACGTTATACGTTCTAAAGGACTGCTATAGTACGTTACACGTTATAACGTAATACTATATAACGTTATACGTTATAACGTAATACTATATAACTTTATACGTTATAACGTAATACGACATAACGTTATACGTTATAACGTAATACCACATAACGTTATACGTTATAACGTAATACTATATAACGATATACGTTATAACGTAATGCTACATAACGTTATACGTTATAACGTAATGCTATATAACGTTATACGTTATAACGTAATACTATATAACGTTATACGTTATAACGTAATACCATATGACGTAATACGTTATAACGTAATACCGTATGATGTTATACGTTATAAGGAAATGCTATATAACGTTATACGCTATAACGTATTGCTACATAACGTTATACGGTATAACGTAATGCTATATAACGTTATACGTTATAACGAAATACCATATGACGTTATACGTTATAAAGGAATGCTATAGTACGTTACACACTATAACGTAATATTATATAACGTTATAAGGTATAACGTAATACCTTATGACGTTATACGTTATAACGTAATACTATATAACGTTATACGTTATAACGTAATGCTACATAACGTTATACGCTATAACGTAATGCTACATAACGTTATACGCTATAACGTAATGCTATATAACGTTATACGTTATAATGTAATACCACATAACGTTATACGTTATAACGTAATACTATATAACGTTATACGTTATAACGTAATACCATATGACGTTATACGTTATAACGTAATACCATATGATGTTATACGTTATAAGGAAATGCTATATAACGTTATACGCTATAACGTAATGATACATAACGTTATACGGTATAACGTAATGCTATATAACGTTATACGTTATAACGAAATACCATATGACGTTATACGTTATAAAGGAATGCTATAGTACGTTACACACTATAACGTAATATTATATAACGTTATAAGGTATAACGTAATACCTTATGACGTTACACGTCATAACGTAATACCATATAACGTTATACGTTAGAACGTAATACTATATAACGTTACACGTTATAACGTAATACTATATAACGTTATACGTTATAACGTAATACCATATGTCGTTATACGTTATAACGTAATACCGTATGATGTTATACGTTATAAGGAAATGCTATATAACGTTATAAGTTATAACGTAATACCTTATGACGTTATACGTCATAACGTAATACTATATAACGTTATACGTTATAACGTAATACCAAATGACGTTATACGTTATAACGTAATACTATATAACGTTATACGTTATAACGTAATACCATATGACGTTATACGTTATAACGTAATACTATATAACGTTACACGTTATAACGTAATACTATATAACGTTATAAGTTATAACGTAATACCTTATGACGTCATACGTCATAACGTAGTACTATATAACGTTATACGTCATAACGTAATACTATATAACGTTACACGTTATAACGTAATACTATATAACGTTATAAGTTATAACGTAATACCTTATGGTGTTATACGTCATAACGTAATACTATATAACGTTATACGTTATAACGTAATACTATATGACGTTATACGTTATAACGTAATATTATATAACGTTATACGTTATAACGTAATACTATATGATGTTATACGTTATAACGTAATACCATATGACGTTATACGTTATAAAGGAATGCTATAGTTCGTTACACACTATAACGTAATATTATATAACGTTATAAGGTATAACGTAATACCTTATGACGTTTTACGTTATAACGTAATACTATATAACGTTATAAGTTATAACGTAATGCTACATAACGTTATACGCTATAACGTAATGCTATATAACGTTATACGTTATAACGTAATGCTACATAACGTTATACGTTATAGCGTAATGCTATATAACGCTAAACGTTATAACGTAACACCACATAACGTTATACGTTATAACGTAATACTATATAACGTTATACGTTATAAGGTAATACCTTATGACGTTATACGTCATAACGTAATACTATATAACGTTATCCGTTATAACGTAATACTATATAACGTTACACGTTATAAGGTAATACTATATAACGTTATAAGTTATAACGTAATACCTTATGACGTTATACGTTATAACGTAATGCTGCATAATGTTATACGTTATAACGTAATACAATATAACGCTATACGTTATAACGTAATGCTACATAACGTTATACGTTATAACGTAATACTATATAACGTTATACGTTATAAAGTAATGCTACATAACGTTATACGTTATAACGTAATGCTACACAACGTTATACGTTATAACGTAATGCTACATAACGTTATACGTTATAACGTAATACTATATAACGTTATACGTTATAACGTAATACCATATGACGTTATACGTTATAACGTAATACCACATGATGTTATACGTTATAAGGAAATGCTATACTACGTTACACGTTATAACGTAATACTATATGACGTTATACGTTATAAAGGAATGCTACATAACGTTATACGTTATAACGTAATACTATATAACGTTATACGTTATAACGTAATGCTACATAACGTTATACGTTATAACGTAATACTATATAACGTTATACGTTATAAGGAAATGCTACATAACGTTATACGTTATAACGTAATACCATATGACGTTATACGTTATAAAGAAAGGCTATAGTACGTTACAGGCTATAACGTAATACTATATAACGTTATAAGTTATAACGTAATACCTTATGACGTTATACGTTATAACGGAATGCTATAGTACGTTACACACTATAACGTATTATTATATAACGTTATAAGGTATAACGTAATACCTTATGACGTTATACGTTATAACGTAATACCATATGACGTTATACGTTATAACGTAATACCATATGATGTTATACGTTATAAGGAAATGCTATACTACGTTACACGTTATAACGTAATACTATATGACGTTATACGTTATAAAGGAATGCTACATAACGTTATACGTTATAACGTAATACTATATAACGTTATACGTTATAACGTAATGCTACATAACGTTATACGTTATAACGTAATACTATATAACGTTATACGTTATAACGAAATACCATATGACGTTATACGTTATAAAGGAATGCTATAGTACGTTACACACTATAACGTAATATTATATAACGTTATAAGGTATAACGTAATACCTTATGACGTTATACGTTATAACGTAATACTATATAACGTTATACGTTATAACGTAATGCTACATAACGTTATACGCTATAACGTAATGCTACATAACGTTATACGCTATAACGTAATGCTATATAACGTTATACGTTATAATGTAATACCACATAACGTTATACGTTATAACGTAATACTATATAACGTTATACGTTATAACGTAATACCATATGACGTTATACGTTATAACGTAATACCATATGATGTTATACGTTATAAGGAAATGCTATATAACGTTATACGCTATAACGTAATGCTACATAACGTTATACGGTATAACGTAATGCTATATAACGTTATACGTTATAACGAAATACCATATGACGTTATACGTTATAAAGGAATGCTATAGTACGTTACACACTATAACGTAATATTATATAACGTTATAAGGTATAACGTAATACCTTATGACGTTACACGTCATAACGTAATACCATATAACGTTATACGTTAGAACGTAATACTATATAACGTTACACGTTATAACGTAATACTATATAACGTTATACGTTATAACGTAATACCATATGTCGTTATACGTTATAACGTAATACCGTATGATGTTATACGTTATAAGGAAATGCTATATAACGTTATAAGTTATAACGTAATACCTTATGACGTTATACGTCATAACGTAATACTATATAACGTTATACGTTATAACGTAATACTATATAACGTTACACGTTATAACGTAATACTATATAACGTTATACGTTATAACGTAATACTATATAACGTTACACGTTATAACGTAATACTATATAACGTTATAGGTTATAACGTAATACCTTATGACGTTATACGTTATAACGTAATGCTACATAACGTTATACGTTATAACGTAATACTATATAACGTTATACGTTATAACGTAATACCAAATGACGTTATACGTTATAACGTAATACTATATAACGTTATACGTTATAACGTAATACCATATGACGTTATACGTTATAACGTAATACTATATAACGTTACACGTTATAACGTAATACTATATAACGTTATAAGTTATAACGTAATACCTTATGACGTCATACGTCATAACGTAGTACTATATAACGTTATACGTCATAACGTAATACTATATAACGTTACACGTTATAACGTACTACTATATAACGTTATAAGTTATAACGTAATACCTTATGGTGTTATACGTCATAACGTAATACTATATAACGTTATACGTTATAACGTAATACTATATGACGTTATACGTTATAACGTAATATTATATAACGTTATACGTTAAAACGTAATACTATATGATGTTATACGTTATAACGTAATACTATATGACGTTATACGTTATAACGTAATATTATATAACGTTATAAGTTATAACGTAATACCTTATGGTGTTATACGTCATAACGTAATACTATATAACGTTATACGTTATAACGTAATACTATATGACGTTATACGTTATAACGTAATATTATATAACGTTATACGTTATAACGTAATACTATATGATGTTATACGTTATAACGTAATACCATATGACGTTATACGTTATAAAGGAATGCTATAGTTCGTTACACACTATAACGTAATATTATATAACGTTATAAGGTATAACGTAATACCTTATGACGTTTTACGTTATAACGTAATACTATATAACGTTATAAGTTATAACGTAATGCTACATAACGTTATACGCTATAACGTAATGCTATATAACGTTATACGTTATAACGTAATGCTACATAACGTTATACGTTATAGCGTAATGCTATATAACGCTAAACGTTATAACGTAACACCACATAACGTTATACGTTATAACGTAATACTATATAACGTTATACGTTATAAGGTAATACCTTATGACGTTATACGTCATAACGTAATACTATATAACGTTATCCGTTATAACGTAATACTATATAACGTTACACGTTATAAGGTAATACTATATAACGTTATAAGTTATAACGTAATACCTTATGACGTTATACGTTATAACGTAATGCTGCATAATGTTATACGTTATAACGTAATACAATATAACGCTATACGTTATAACGTAATGCTACATAACGTTATACGTTATAACGTAATACTATATAACGTTATACGTTATAAAGTAATGCTACATAACGTTATACGTTATAACGTAATGCTACACAACGTTATACGTTATAACGTAATGCTACATAACGTTATACGTTATAACGTAATACTATATAACGTTATACGTTATAACGTAATACCATATGACGTTATACGTTATAACGTAATACCACATGATGTTATACGTTATAAGGAAATGCTATACTACGTTACACGTTATAACGTAATACTATATGACGTTATACGTTATAAAGGAATGCTACATAACGTTATACGTTATAACGTAATACTATATGACGTTATACGTTATAACGTAATGCTACATAACGTTATACGTTATAACGTAATACTATATAACGTTATACGTTATAAGGAAATGCTACATAACGTTATACGTTATAACGTAATACCATATGACGTTATACGTTATAAAGAAAGGCTATAGTACGTTACAGGCTATAACGTAATACTATATAACGTTATAAGTTATAACGTAATACCTTATGACGTTATACGTTATAACGGAATGCTATAGTACGTTACACACTATAACGTATTATTATATAACGTTATAAGGTATAACGTAATACCTTATGACGTTATACGTTATAACGTAATACCATATGACGTTATACGTTATAACGTAATACCATATGATGTTATACGTTATAAGGAAATGCTATACTACGTTACACGTTATAACGTAATACTATATGACGTTACACGTTATAAAGGAATGCTACATAACGTTATACGTTATAACGTAATACTATATAACGTTATACGTTATAACGTAATGCTACATAACGTTATACGTTATAACGTAATACTATATAACGTTATACGTTATAACGTAATGCTACATAACGTTATACGTTATAACGTAATACTATATAACGTTATACGTTATAAGGAAATGCTACATAACGTTATACGTTATAAAGGAATGCTATAGTACGTTACACACTATAACGTATTATTATATAACGTTATAAGGTATAACGTAATACCTTATGACGTTATACGTTATAACGTAATACCATATGACGTTATATGTTATAACGTAATACCATATGATGTTATACGTTATAAGGAAATGCTATATAACGTTATACGCTATAACGTATTGCTACATAACGTTATACGGTATAACGTAATGCTATATAACGTTATACGTTATAACGAAATACCATATGACGTTATACGTTATAAAGGAATGCTATAGTACGTTACACACTATAACGTAATATTATATAACGTTATAAGGTATAACGTAATACCTTATGACGTTATACGTTATAACGTAATACTATATAACGTTATACGTTATAACGTAATGCTACATAACGTTATACGCTATAACGTAATGCTACATAACGTTATACGCTATAACGTAATGCTATATAACGTTATACGTTATAATGTAATACCACATAACGTTATACGTTATAACGTAATACTATATAACGTTATACGTTATAACGTAATACCATATGACGTTATACGTTATAACGTAATACCATATGATGTTATACGTTATAAGGAAATGCTATATAACGTTATACGCTATAACGTAATGCTACATAACGTTATACGGTATAACGTAATGCTATATAACGTTATACGTTATAACGAAATACCATATGACGTTATACGTTATAAAGGAATGCTATAGTACGTTACACACTATAACGTAATATTATATAACGTTATAAGGTATAACGTAATACCTTATGACGTTACACGTCATAACGTAATACCATATAACGTTATACGTTAGAACGTAATACTATATAACGTTACACGTTATAACGTAATACTATATAACGTTATACGTTATAACGTAATACCATATGTCGTTATACGTTATAACGTAATACCGTATGATGTTATACGTTATAAGGAAATGCTATATAACGTTATAAGTTATAACGTAATACCTTATGACGTTATACGTCATAACGTAATACTATATAACGTTATACGTTATAACGTAATACTATATAACGTTACACGTTATAACGTAATACTATATAACGATATAGGTTATAACGTAATACCTTATGACGTTATACGTTATAACGTAATGCTACATAACGTTATACGTTATAACGTAATACTATATAACGTTATACGTTATAACGTAATACCAAATGACGTTATACGTTATAACGTAATACTATATAACGTTATACGTTATAACGTAATACCATATGACGTTATACGTTATAACGTAATACTATATAACGTTACACGTTATAACGTAATACTATATAACGTTATAAGTTATAACGTAATACCTTATGACGTCATACGTCATAACGTAGTACTATATAACGTTATACGTCATAACGTAATACTATATAACGTTACACGTTATAACGTAATACTATATAACGTTATAAGTTATAACGTAATACCTTATGGTGTTATACGTCATAACGTAATACTATATAACGTTATACGTTATAACGTAATACTATATGACGTTATACGTTATAACGTAATATTATATAACGTTATACGTTATAACGTAATACTATATGATGTTATACATTATAACGTAATACTATATGACGTTATACGTTATAACGTAATACCATATGATGTTATACGTTATAAGGAAATGCTATACTACGTTACACGTTATAACGTAATACTATATAACGTTATACGTTATAAGGAAATGCTACATAACGTTATACGTTATAACGTAATACCATATGACGTTATACGTTATAAAGAAATGCTATAGTACGTTACAGGCTATAACGTAATACTATATAACGTTATAAGTTATAACGTAATACCTTATGACGTTATACGTTATAACGGAATGCTATAGTACGTTACACACTATAACGTATTATTATATAACGTTATAAGGTATAACGTAATACCTTATGACGTTATACGTTATAACGTAATACTATATGACGTTATACGTTATAACGTAATAACATATGATGTTTTACGTTATAAGGAAATGCTACATAACGTTATACGTTATAACGTAATACCATATGACGTTATACGTTATAAAGAAATGCTATAGTACGTTACAGGCTATAGCGTAATACTATATAACGTTATAAGTTATAACGTAATACCTTATGACGTTACACGTTATAACGTAATTCTATATAACGTTATACGTTATAACGTAATGCTATATAACGTTATACGCTATAACGTAATGCTATATAACGTTATGCGTTATAATGTAATACCACATAACGTTATACGTTATAACGTAATACTATATAACGTTATACGTTATAACGTAATACCATATGACGTTATACGTTATGACGTAATACCATATGATGTTATACGTTATAACGTAATACCATATGACGTTGTACGTTATAACGTAATACTATATAACGTTACACGTTATAACGTAATACTATATAACGTTATAAGTTATAACGTAATACCTTATGACGTTATACGTCATAACGTAATACTATATAACGTTATACGTTATAACGTAATACTATATAACGTTACACGTTATAACGTAATACTATATAACGTTATAAGTTATAACGTAATTCCTTATGATGTTATACGTCATAACGTAATACTATATAACGTTATACGTTATAACGTAATACTATATAACGTTATACGTTATAACGTAATACTATATAACGTTATACGTTATAACGTAATACTATATGACGTTATACGTTATAACGTAATACCATATGACGTTATACGTTATAAAGGAATGCTATAGTTCGTTACACACTACAACGTAATATTATATAACGTTATAAGGTATAACGTAATACCTTATGACGTTATACGTTATAACGTAATACTATATAACGTTATTTGTTATAACGTAATGCTACATAACGTCATGCGTTATAAGGTAATGCTGTATAACGTTATACGTTATAACGTAATACCACATAACGTTATACGTTATAACGTAATACTATATAACGTTATACATTATATCGTATTACCATATGACGTTATACGTTATAACGTAATACCATATGACGTTATACGTTATAAAGAGATGCTATAGTACTTTACAGGCTATAACGTAATACTATATAACGTTATAAGTTATAACGTAATACCTTATGACGTTATACGTTGTAACGTAATGCTACATAACGTTATACGCTATAACGTAATGCTATATAACGTTATACGTTATAACGTAATGCTACATAACGTTATACGTTATAGCGTAATGCTATATAACGTTATACGTTATAATGTAATACCACATAACGTTATACGTTATAACGTAATACTATATAACGTTATACGTTATAACGTAATACCATATGACGTTATACGTTATGACGTAATACCATATGATGTTATACGTTATAAGGAAATGCTATATAACGTTATACGCTATAACGTAATGCTATATAACGTTATACGGTATAACGTAATGCTATATAACGTTATACGTTATAACGAAATACCATATGACGTTATACGTTATAAAGGAATGCTATAGTACGTTACACACTATAACGTAATATTATATAACGTTATAAGGTATAACGTAATACCTTATGACGTTACACGTCATAACGTAATACCATATAACGTTATACGTTAGAACGTAATACTATATAACGTTACACGTTATAACGTAATACTATATAACGTTATACGTTATAACGTAATACCATATGACGTTATACGTTATAACGTAATACCGTATGATGTTATACGTTATAAGGAAATGCTATATAACGTGATAAGTTATAACGTAATACCTTATGACGTTATACGTCATAACGTAATACTATATAACGTTATACGTTATAACGTTATACTATATAACGTTACACGTTATAACGTAATACTATATAACGTTATAAGTTATAACGTAATACCTTATGACGTTATACGTTATAACGTAATGCTACATAACGTTATACGTTATAACGTAATACTATATAACGTTATACGTTATAACGTAATACCAAATGACGTTATACGTTATAACGTAATACTATATAACGTTATAAGTTATAACGTAATACCAAATGACGTTATACGTTATAACGTAATACTATATAACGTTACACGTTATAACGTAATACTATATAACGTTATAAGTTATAACGTAATACCTTATGACGTTATACGTCATAACGTAATACTATATAACGTTATACGTTATAACGTAATACTATATAACGTTACACGTTATAACGTAATACTATATAACGTTATAAGTTATAACGTAATACCTTATGATGTTATACGTCATAACGTAATACTATATAACGTTATACGTTATAACGTAATACTATATAACGTTATACGTTATAACGTAATACTATATAACGTTATACGTTATAACGTAATACTATATAACGTTATACGTTATAACGTAATACTATATGACGTTATACGTTATAACGTAATACCATATGATGTTATACGTTATAAGGAAATGCTATATAACGTTATACGCTATAACGTAATGCTACATAACGTTATACGGTATAACGTAATGCTATATAACGTTATACGTTATAAAGAAATGCTGTAGTACGTTACAGGCTATAGCGTAATACTATATAACGTTATAAGTTATAACGTAATACCTTATGACGTTACACGTTATAACGTAATTCTATATAACGTTATACGTTATAACGTAATGCTATATAACGTTATACGCTATAACGTAATGCTATATAACGTTATACGTTATAATGTAATACCACATAACGTTATACGTTATAACGTAATACTATATAACGTTATACGTTATAACCTAATACCATATGACGTTATACGTTATAACGTAATACCATATGATGTTATACGTTATAAGGAAATGCTATATAACGTTATACGCTATAACGTAATGCTACATAACGTTATACGGTATAACGTAATGCTATATAACGGTATACGTTATAACGAAATACCATATGACGTTATACGTTATAAAGGAATGCTATAGTACGTTACACACTATAACGTAATATTATATAACGTTATAAGGTATAACGTAATACCTTATGACGTTACACGTCATAACGTAATACCATATAACGTTATACGTTAGAACGTAATACTATATAACGTTACACGTTATAACGTAATACTATATAACGTTATACGTTATAACGTAATACCATATGACGTTATACGTTATAACGTAATTCCGTATGATGTTATACGTTATAAGGAAATGCTATATAACGTTATAAGTTATAACGTAATACCTTATGACGTTATACGTCATAACGTAATACTATATAACGTTATACGTTATAACGTAATACTATATAACGTTACACGTTATAACGTAATACTATATAACGTTATAAGTTATAACGTAATACCTTATGACGTTATACGTTATAACGTAATGCTACATAACGTTATACGTTATAACGTAATACTATATAACGATATACGTTATAACGAAATACCAAATGACGTTATACGTTATAACTTAATACTATATAACGTTATACGTTATAACGTAATACCATATGACGTTGTACGTTATAACGTAATACTATATAACGTTACACGTTATAGCGTAATACTATATAACGTTATAAGTTATAACGTAATACCTTATGACGTTATACGCCATAACGTAATACTATATAACGTTATACGTTATAACGTAATACTATATAACGTTACACGTTATAACGTAATACTATATAACGTTATAAGTTATAACGTTATTCCTTATGATGTTATACGTCATAACGTAATACTATATAACGTTACACGTTATAGCGTAATACTATATAACGTTATACGTTATAACGTAATACTATATAACGTTATACGTTATAACGTAATACTATATGACGTTATACGTTATAACGTAATACCAGATGACGTTATACGTTATAAAGGAATGCTATAGTTCGTTACACACTACAACGTAATATTATATAACGTTATAAGGTATAACGTAATACCATATAACGTTATACGTTAGAACGTAATACCTTATGACGTTATACGCCATAACGTAATACTATATAACGTTATACGTTATAACGTAATACTATATAACGTTACACGTTATAACGTAATACTATATAACGTTATAAGTTATAACGTTATTCCTTATGATGTTATACGTCATAACGTAATACTATATAACGTTACACGTCATAACGTAATACTATATAACGTTATACGTTATAACGTAATACTATATAACGTTACACGTTATAACGTAATACTATATAACGTTATAAGTTATAACGTAATACCTTATGACGTTATACGTTATAACGTAATGCTACATAACGTTATACGTTATAACGTAATACTATATAACGATATACGTTATAACGAAATACCAAATGACGTTATACGTTATAACGTAATACTATATAACGCTATACGTTATAACGTAATACCATATGACGTTATACGTTATAACGTAATACTATATAACGTTACACGTTATAACGTAATAGTATATAACGTTATAAGTTATAACGTAATACCTTATGACGTTATACGTCATAACGTAATACTATATAACGTTATACGTTATAACGTAATACCATATGACGTTATACGTTATAACGTAATACTATATAACGCTATACGTTATAACGTAATGCTACATAACGTTATACGTTATAACGTAATACTATATAACTTTATACGTTATAACGTAATGCTACATAACGTTATACGTTATAACGTAATGCTACATAACGTTATACGTTATAACGTAATACTCTATAACGTTATACGTTATAACGTAATACCATATGACGTTATACGTTATAACGTAATACCATATGATGTTATACGTTATAAGGAAATGCTATGGTACGTTACACGTTATAACGTTATACTATATAACGTTATAAGTTATAACGTAATACCTTATGACGTTATACGTTATAACGTAATACTATAAAACGTTATACGTTATAACGTAATACTATATAACGTTATACGTTATAACGTAATACCAAATGACGTTATACGTTATAACGTAATACTATATAACGTTATACGTTATAACGTAATACCATATGACGTTATACGTTATAACGTAATACTATATAACGTTTCACGTTATAACGTAATACTATATAACGTTATAAGTTATAACGTAATACCTTATGACGTTATACGTCATAACGTAATACTATATAACGTTATACGTTATAACGTAATACCAAATGACGTTATACGTTATAACGTAATACTATATAACGTTATACGTTATAACGTGATACTATATGACGTTATACGTTATAACGTAATACCATATGATGTTATACGTTATAAGGAAATGCTACATAACGTTATACCTTATAACGTAATACCATATGACGTTATACGTTATAAAGAAATACTATAGTACGTTACAGGCTATAACGTAATACTATATAATGTTATAAGTTATAACGTAATACCTTATGACGTTATACGTTATAACGTAATACTATATAACGTTATACGTTATAACGTAATGCTACATAACGTTATACGCTATAACGTAATGCTATATAACGTTATACGTTATAATGGAATACCAGATAACGTTATACGTTATAACGTAATACTATATAACGTTATACGTTATAACGTATTACCATATGACGTTATACGTTATAACGTCATACCATATGATGTTATACGTTATAAGGAAATGCTATAGTACGTTACAGGCTATAACGTAATACTATATAATGTTATAAGTTATAACGTAATACCATATGACGTTATACGTTATAACGTAATACCACATAACGTTATACGTTATAACGTAATACTACATAACGTTATACGTTATAACGTATTACCATATAACGTTATACGTTATAACGTAATACTATATAACGTTATACGTTATAACGTAATACTATATGACGTTATACGTTATAAAGGAATGCTATAGTACGTTACACGTTATAACGTAATACTATATAACGTTATAAGTTATAACGTAATACCTTATGACGTCATATGTTATAAAGGAATGCTATAGAACGTTACACACTATAACGTAATATTATATAACGTTATAAGGTATAACGTAATACCTTATGACGTTATACGTTATAACGTAATACTATATAACGTTATTCGTTATAACGTAATGCTACATAACGTTATGCGTTATAACGTAATGCTATATAACGTTATACGTTATAACGTAATACCATATAACGTTATACGTTATAACGTAATACTATATAACGTTATACGTTATAACGTAATACCATATGACGTTATACGTTATAACGTAATTCCATGTGATGTTATACGTTATAAGGAAATGCTACATAACGTTATACGTTATAACGTAATACCATATGACGTTATACGTTATAAAGAGATGCTATAGTACGTTACACGTTATAACGTAATACCATATAACGGTATGCGTTAGAACGTAATACTATATCACGTTATACGTTATAACGTAATGCTACATAACGTTATACCTTATAACGTAATGCTACATGACGTTATTCGTTATAAGGTAATACCTTATGACGTTATACGTTATAACGTAATACTATATGACGTTATACGTTATAAAGGAATGCTATAGTACGTTACACGTTATAACGTAATCCATATGACGTTATACGTTATAACGTAATACTATATAACGTTATACGTTATAACGTAATGCTACATAACGTTATACGTTATAACGTAATACTATATAACGTTATACGTTATAACGTAATGCTACATAAAGTTATACGTTATAACGTAATACCATATGACGTTATACGTTATAACGTAATACTATATAACGTTATACGTTATAACGTAATACCATATGACGTTATACGTTATAACGTAATACCATAAAATGTTATACGTTATAAGGAAATGCTATATAACGTTATACGCTATAACGTAATGCTACATAACGTTATACGGTATAACGTAATACCATATGACGTTATACGTTATAACGTAATACCATATGATGTTATACGTTATAAGGAAATGCTATATAACGTTATACGCTATAACGTAATGCTACATAACGTTATACGGTATAACGTAATGCTATATAACGTTATACGTTATAACGTAATACCATATGACGTTATACGTTATAAAGGAATGCTATAGTACGTTACACACTATAACGTAATATTATATAACGTTATAAGGTATAACGTAATACCTTATGACGTTACACGTCATAACGTAATACCATATAACGTTATACGTTATAACGTAATACCATATGACTTTATACGTTATAACGTAATACCGTATGATGTTATACGTTATAAGGAAATGCTATATAACGTTATAAGTTATAACGTAATACCTTATGACGTTATACGTCATAACGTAATACTATATAAAGTTATACGTTATAACGTAATACTATATAACGTTATACGTTATCACGTAATGCTACGTAACGTTATACGGTATAAGGTAATGCTATATAACTTCATACGTTATAACGTAATGCTACATAACGTTATACGGTATAACGTAATATCACATAACGTTATACGTTATAACGTAATACGACATAACGTTATACGTTATAACGTAATACCACATAACGTTATACGTTATAACGTAATACTATATAACGTTACACGTTGTAACGAAATACCATATGACGTTATACGTTATAACGTAATACTATATAACGTTATACGTTATAACGTAATCGATATGATGTTATACGTTATAAGGAAATACTATAGTACGTTACACGTTATAACGTAATACTATATAACGTTATACGTTATAACGTAATACTATATAACGTTATACGTTATAACCTAATACTATATAACGTTATACGTTATAACGTACTACTATATGACGTTATACGTTATATCGTAATACTATATAACGCTATACGTTATAACGTAATGCTACATAACGTTATCCGTTATAACGTAATACTATATAACGTTATACGTTATAACGTAATGCTACATAACGTTATACGTTATAACGTAATACTATATAACGTTATACGTTATAACGTAATACCAAATGACGTTATATGAAATAACGTAATATTATATAACGTTATACGTTATAACGTAATACTATATAACGTTATACGTTATAACGTAGTACTATATAACGTTATACGTTATAACGTAATACTATATAACGTTATACGTTATAACGTAATACTATATAACGTTATACGTTATAACGTAATACTATATGACGTTATACGTTATAACGTAATACTATATAACGCTATACGTTATAACGTAATGCTACATAACGTTATACGTTATAACGTAATACTATATAACGTTATACGTTATAACGTAATGCTACATAACGTTATACGTTATAACGTAATACTCTATAACGTTATACGTTATAACGTAATACCATATGACGTTATACGTTATAACGTAATTCCTTATGATGTTATACGTCATAACGTAATACTATATAACGTTATACGTTATAACGTAATACTATATAACGTTATACGTTATAACGTAATACTATATAACGTTATACGTTATAACGTAATACTATATGACGTTATACGGTATAACGTAATACCATATGTCGTTATACGTTATAACGTAATACCATATGACGTTATACGTTATAACGTAATACCATATGACGTTATACGTTATAACGTAATTCCTTATGATGTTATACGTCATAACGTAATACTATATAACGTTATTTGTTATAACGTAATGCTACATAACGTTATGCGTTATAAGGTAATGCTGTATAACGTTATACGTTATAACGTAATACCCCATAACGTTATACGTTATAACGTAATACCCCATAACGTTATACGTTATAACGTAATACTATATAACGTTATACGTTATATCGTATTACCATATGACGTTATACGTTATAACGTAATACCATATGACGTTATACGTTATAAAGAGATGCTATAGTACTTTACAGGCTATAACGTAATACTATATAACGTTATAAGTTATAACGTAATACCTTACGACGTTATACGTTGTAACGTAATGCTACATAACGTTATACGCTATAACGTAATGCTATATACCGTTATACGTTATAAAGTAATGCTACATAACGTTATACGTTATAACGTAATACTCTATAACGTTATACGTTATAACGTAATACCATATGACGTTATACGTTATAACGTAATTCCTTATGATGTTCTACGTCATAACGTAATACTATATAACGTTATACGTCATAACGTAATACTATATAACGTTATACGTTATAACGTAATACTATATAACGTTATACGTTATAACGTAATACTATATAACGTTATACGTTATAACGTAATACTATATGACGTTATACGTTATAACGTAATACCATATGACGTTATACGTTATAAAGGAATGCTATAGTTCGTTACACACTACAACGTAATATTATATAACGTTATAAGGTATAACGTAATACCTTATGACGTTATACGTTATAACGTAATACTATATAACGTTATTTGTTATAACGTAATGCTACATAACGTTATGCGTTATAAGGTAATGCTGTATAACGTTATACGTTATAACGTAATACCCCATAACGTTATACGTTATAACGTAATACTATATAACGTTATACGTTATATCGTATTACCATATGACGTTATACGTTATAACGTAATACCATATGACGTTATACGTTATAAAGAGATGCTATAGTACTTTACAGGCTATAACGTAATACTATATAACGTTATAAGTTATAACGTAATACCTTACGACGTTACACGTTGTAACGTAATGCTACATAACGTTATACGCTATAACGTAATTCTATATAACGTTATACGTTATAACGTAATGCTACATAACGTTATACGTTATAGCGTAATGCTATATAACGTTATACGTTATAATGTATTACCACATAACGTTATACGTTATAAAGGAATGCTATAGTACGTTACACACTATAACGTAATATTATATAACGTTATACGTTATAACGTAATACCATATGACGTTATACGTTATAACCTAATACCGTATGATGTTATACGTTATAAGGAAATGCTATATAACGTTATAAGTTATAACGTAATACCTTATGACGTTACACGTCATAACGTAATACCATATAACGCTATACGTTAGAACGTAATACTATATAACGTTACACGTTATAACGTAATACCATATAACGTTATACGTTAGAACGTAATGCTATATAACGTTACACGTTATAACGTAATACTATATAACGTTATACGTTATAACGTAATACCATATGACGTTATACGTTATAACGTAATACCGTATGATGTTATACGTTATAAGGAAATGCTATATAACGTTATAAGTTATAACGTAATACCTTATGACGTTATACGTCATAACGTAATACTATATAACGTTATACGTTATAACGTTATACGTTATAACGTTATACTATATAACGTTACACGTTATAACGTAATACTATATAACGTTATAAGTTATAACGTAATACCTTATGACGTTATACGTTATAACGTAATGCTACATAACGTTATACGTTATAACGTAATACTATATAACGTTATACGTTATAACGTAATACCAAATGACGTTATACGTTATAACGTAAAACTATATAACGTTATACGTTATAACGTAATACCAAATGACGTTATACGTTATAACGTAATACTATATAACGTTACACGTTATAACGTAATACTATATAACGTTATAAGTTATAACGTAATACTATATAACGTTATACGTTATAACGTAATACTATATAACGTTATAAGTTATAACGTAATACCTTATGATGTTATACGTCATAACGTAATACTATATAACGTTATACGTTATAACGTAATACTATATAACGTTATACGTTATAACGTAATACTATATAACGTTATACGTTATAACGTAATACTATATGACGTTATACGTTATAACGTAATACCATATGACATTATACGTTATAAAGGAATGCTATAGTTCGTTACACACTATAACGTAATATTATATAACGTTATAAGGTATAACGTAATACCTTATGACGTTATACGTTATAACGTAATACTATATAACGTTATTTGTTATAACGTAATGCTACATAACGTTATGCGTTATAAGGTAATGCTGTATAACGTTATACGTTATAACGTAATACCACATAACGTTATACGTTATAGCGTAATGCTATATAACGCTAAACGTTATAACGTAACACCACATAATGTTATACGTTATAACGTAATACTATATAACGTTATACGTTATAAGGTAATACCTTATGACGTTATACGTCATAACGTAATACTATAAACGTTATACGTTATAACGTAATACTATATAACGTTACACGTTATAACGTAATACTATATAACGTTACACGTTATAACGTAATACTATATAACGTTATAAGTTATAACGTAACACCTTATGACGTTATACGTTATAACGTAGTGCTACATAACGTTATACGTTATAACGTAATACAATATAACGCTATACGTTATAACGTAATGCTACATAACGTTATACGTTATAACGTAATACTATATAACGTTATACGTTATAAAGTAATGCTACATAACGTTATACGTTATAACGTAATGCTACATAACGTTATACGTTATAACGTAATGCTACATAACGTTATACGTTATAACGTAATACTCTATGACGTTATACGTTATAACGTAATACCATATGATGTTATACGTTATAAGGAAATGCTATAGTACGTTACACGTTATAACGTAATAATATATAACGTTATAAGTTATAATGTAATACCTTATGACGTTATACGTTATAACGTAATACTATATAACGTTATACGTTATAACGTAATACTATATAACGTTATACGTTATAACGTAATACCAAATGACGTTATACGTTATAACGTAATACTATATAACGCTATACGTTATAACGTAATACCATATGACGTTATACGTTATAACGTAATACTATATAACGTTACACGTTATAACGTAATAGTATATAACGTTATAAGTTATAACGTAATACCTTATGACGTTATACGTCATAACGTAATACTATATAACGTTATACGTTATAACGTAATACCATATGACGTTATACGTTATAACGTAATACTATATAACGCTATACGTTATAACGTAATGCTACATAACGTTATACGTTATAACGTAATATTATATAACTTTATACGTTATAACGTAATGCTACATAACGTTATACGTTATAACGTAATGCTACATAACGTTATACGTTATAACGTAATACTCTATAACGTTATACGTTATAACGTAATACCATATGACGTTATACGTTATAACGTAATACCATATGATGTTATACGTTATAAGGAAATGCTATGGTACGTTACACGTTATAACGTTATACTATATAACGTTATAAGTTATAACGTAATACCTTATGATGTTATACGTCATAACGTAATACTATATAACGTTATACGTTATAACGTAATACTATATAACGTTATACGTTATAACGTAATACTATATAACGTTATACGTTATAACGTAATACTATATGACGTTATACGTTATAACGTAATACCATATGACATTATACGTTATAAAGGAATGCTATAGTTCGTTACACACTATAACGTAATATTATATAACGTTATACGTTATAACGTAATACCATATGACGTTATACGTTATAACGTAATACTATATAACGCTATACGTTATAACGTAATGCTACATAACGTTATACGTTATAACGTAATATTATATAACTTTATACGTTATAACGTAATGCTACATAACGTTATACGTTATAACGTAATGCTACATAACGTTATACGTTATAACGTAATACTATATAACGTTATACGTTATAACGTAATACCATATGACGTTATACGTTATAACGTAATACTATATAACGCTATACGTTATAACGTAATGCTACATAACGTTATACGTTATAACGTAATATTATATAACGTTATACGTTATAACGTAATATTATATAACTTTATACGTTATAACGTAATGCTACATAACGTTATACGTTATAACGTAATGCTACATAACGTTATACGTTATAACGTAATACTCTATAACGTTATACGTTATAACGTAATACCATATGACGTTATACGTTATAACGTAATACCATATGACGTTATACGTTATAAAGAGATGCTATAGTACGTTACACGTTATAACGTAATACCATATAACGGTATGCGTTAGAACGTAATACTATATCACGTTATACGTTATAACGTAATGCTACATAACGTTATACCTTATAACGTAATGCTACATGACGTTATTCGTTATAAGGTAATACCTTATGACGTTATACGTTATAACGTAATACTATATGACGTTATACGTTATAAAGGAATGCTATAGTACGTTACACGTTATAACGTAATCCATATGACGTTATACGTTATAACGTAATACTATATAACGTTATACGTTATAACGTAATGCTACATAACGTTATACGTTATAACGTAATACTATATAACGTTATACGTTATAACGTAATGCTACATAAAGTTATACGTTATAACGTAATACCATATGACGTTATACGTTATAACGTAATACTATATAACGTTATACGTTATAACGTAATACCATATGACGTTATACGTTATAACGTAATACCATAAAATGTTATACGTTATAAGGAAATGCTATATAACGTTATACGCTATAACGTAATGCTACATAACGTTATACGGTATAACGTAATACCATATGACGTTATACGTTATAACGTAATACCATATGATGTTATACGTTATAAGGAAATGCTATATAACGTTATACGCTATAACGTAATGCTACATAACGTTATACGGTATAACGTAATGCTATATAACGTTATACGTTATAACGTAATACCATATGACGTTATACGTTATAAAGGAATGCTATAGTACGTTACACACTATAACGTAATATTATATAACGTTATAAGGTATAACGTAATACCTTATGACGTTACACGTCATAACGTAATACCATATAACGTTATACGTTATAACGTAATACCATATGACTTTATACGTTATAACGTAATACCGTATGATGTTATACGTTATAAGGAAATGCTATATAACGTTATAAGTTATAACGTAATACCTTATGACGTTATACGTCATAACGTAATACTATATAAAGTTATACGTTATAACGTAATACTATATAACGTTATACGTTATCACGTAATGCTACGTAACGTTATACGGTATAAGGTAATGCTATATAACTTCATACGTTATAACGTAATGCTACATAACGTTATACGGTATAACGTAATATCACATAACGTTATACGTTATAACGTAATACGACATAACGTTATACGTTATAACGTAATACCACATAACGTTATACGTTATAACGTAATACTATATAACGTTACACGTTGTAACGAAATACCATATGACGTTATACGTTATAACGTAATACTATATAACGTTATACGTTATAACGTAATCGATATGATGTTATACGTTATAAGGAAATACTATAGTACGTTACACGTTATAACGTAATACTATATAACGTTATACGTTATAACGTAATACTATATAACGTTATACGTTATAACCTAATACTATATAACGTTATACGTTATAACGTACTACTATATGACGTTATACGTTATATCGTAATACTATATAACGCTATACGTTATAACGTAATGCTACATAACGTTATCCGTTATAACGTAATACTATATAACGTTATACGTTATAACGTAATGCTACATAACGTTATACGTTATAACGTAATACTATATAACGTTATACGTTATAACGTAATACCAAATGACGTTATATGAAATAACGTAATATTATATAACGTTATACGTTATAACGTAATACTATATAACGTTATACGTTATAACGTAGTACTATATAACGTTATACGTTATAACGTAATACTATATAACGTTATACGTTATAACGTAATACTATATAACGTTATACGTTATAACGTAATACTATATGACGTTATACGTTATAACGTAATACTATATAACGCTATACGTTATAACGTAATGCTACATAACGTTATACGTTATAACGTAATACTATATAACGTTATACGTTATAACGTAATGCTACATAACGTTATACGTTATAACGTAATACTCTATAACGTTATACGTTATAACGTAATACCATATGACGTTATACGTTATAACGTAATTCCTTATGATGTTATACGTCATAACGTAATACTATATAACGTTATACGTTATAACGTAATACTATATAACGTTATACGTTATAACGTAATACTATATAACGTTATACGTTATAACGTAATACTATATGACGTTATACGGTATAACGTAATACCATATGTCGTTATACGTTATAACGTAATACCATATGACGTTATACGTTATAACGTAATACCATATGACGTTATACGTTATAACGTAATTCCTTATGATGTTATACGTCATAACGTAATACTATATAACGTTATTTGTTATAACGTAATGCTACATAACGTTATGCGTTATAAGGTAATGCTGTATAACGTTATACGTTATAACGTAATACCCCATAACGTTATACGTTATAACGTAATACCCCATAACGTTATACGTTATAACGTAATACTATATAACGTTATACGTTATATCGTATTACCATATGACGTTATACGTTATAACGTAATACCATATGACGTTATACGTTATAAAGAGATGCTATAGTACTTTACAGGCTATAACGTAATACTATATAACGTTATAAGTTATAACGTAATACCTTACGACGTTATACGTTGTAACGTAATGCTACATAACGTTATACGCTATAACGTAATGCTATATACCGTTATACGTTATAAAGTAATGCTACATAACGTTATACGTTATAACGTAATACTCTATAACGTTATACGTTATAACGTAATACCATATGACGTTATACGTTATAACGTAATTCCTTATGATGTTCTACGTCATAACGTAATACTATATAACGTTATACGTCATAACGTAATACTATATAACGTTATACGTTATAACGTAATACTATATAACGTTATACGTTATAACGTAATACTATATAACGTTATACGTTATAACGTAATACTATATGACGTTATACGTTATAACGTAATACCATATGACGTTATACGTTATAAAGGAATGCTATAGTTCGTTACACACTACAACGTAATATTATATAACGTTATAAGGTATAACGTAATACCTTATGACGTTATACGTTATAACGTAATACTATATAACGTTATTTGTTATAACGTAATGCTACATAACGTTATGCGTTATAAGGTAATGCTGTATAACGCTATACGTTATAACGTAATACCCCATAACGTCATACGTTATAACGTAATACTATATAACGTTATACGTTATATCGTATTACCATATGACGTTATACGTTATAACGTAATACCATATGACGTTATACGTTATAAAGAGATGCTATAGTACTTTACAGGCTATAACGTAATACTATATAACGTTATAAGTTATAACGTAATACCTTACGACGTTACACGTTGTAACGTAATGCTACATAACGTTATACGCTATAACGTAATTCTATATAACGTTATACGTTATAACGTAATGCTACATAACGTTATACGTTATAGCGTAATGCTATATAACGTTATACGTTATAATGTATTACCACATAACGTTATACGTTATAAAGGAATGCTATAGTACGTTACACACTATAACGTAATATTATATAACGTTATACGTTATAACGTAATACCATATGACGTTATACGTTATAACCTAATACCGTATGATGTTATACGTTATAAGGAAATGCTATATAACGTTATAAGTTATAACGTAATACCTTATGACGTTACACGTCATAACGTAATACCATATAACGCTATACGTTAGAACGTAATACTATATAACGTTACACGTTATAACGTAATACCATATAACGTTATACGTTAGAACGTAATGCTATATAACGTTACACGTTATAACGTAATACTATATAACGTTATACGTTATAACGTAATACCATATGACGTTATACGTTATAACGTAATACCGTATGATGTTATACGTTATAAGGAAATGCTATATAACGTTATAAGTTATAACGTAATACCTTATGACGTTATACGTCATAACGTAATACTATATAACGTTATACGTTATAACGTTATACGTTATAACGTTATACTATATAACGTTACACGTTATAACGTAATACTATATAACGTTATAAGTTATAACGTAATACCTTATGACGTTATACGTTATAACGTAATGCTACATAACGTTATACGTTATAACGTAATACTATATAACGTTATACGTTATAACGTAATACCAAATGACGTTATACGTTATAACGTAAAACTATATAACGTTATACGTTATAACGTAATACCAAATGACGTTATACGTTATAACGTAATACTATATAACGTTACACGTTATAACGTAATACTATATAACGTTATAAGTTATAACGTAATACTATATAACGTTATACGTTATAACGTAATACTATATAACGTTATAAGTTATAACGTAATACCTTATGATGTTATACGTCATAACGTAATACTATATAACGTTATACGTTATAACGTAATACTATATAACGTTATACGTTATAACGTAATACTATATAACGTTATACGTTATAACGTAATACTATATGACGTTATACGTTATAACGTAATACCATATGACATTATACGTTATAAAGGAATGCTATAGTTCGTTACACACTATAACGTAATATTATATAACGTTATAAGGTATAACGTAATACCTTATGACGTTATACGTTATAACGTAATACTATATAACGTTATTTGTTATAACGTAATGCTACATAACGTTATGCGTTATAAGGTAATGCTGTATAACGTTATACGTTATAACGTAATACCACATAACGTTATACGTTATAGCGTAATGCTATATAACGCTAAACGTTATAACGTAACACCACATAATGTTATACGTTATAACGTAATACTATATAACGTTATACGTTATAAGGTAATACCTTATGACGTTATACGTCATAACGTAATACTATAAACGTTATACGTTATAACGTAATACTATATAACGTTACACGTTATAACGTAATACTATATAACGTTACACGTTATAACGTAATACTATATAACGTTATAAGTTATAACGTAACACCTTATGACGTTATACGTTATAACGTAGTGCTACATAACGTTATACGTTATAACGTAATACAATATAACGCTATACGTTATAACGTAATGCTACATAACGTTATACGTTATAACGTAATACTATATAACGTTATACGTTATAAAGTAATGCTACATAACGTTATACGTTATAACGTAATGCTACATAACGTTATACGTTATAACGTAATGCTACATAACGTTATACGTTATAACGTAATGCTACATAACGTTATACGTTATAACGTAATACTCTATGACGTTATACGTTATAACGTAATACCATATGATGTTATACGTTATAAGGAAATGCTATAGTACGTTACACGTTATAACGTAATAATATATAACGTTATAAGTTATAATGTAATACCTTATGACGTTATACGTTATAACGTAATACTATATAACGTTATACGTTATAACGTAATACTATATAACGTTATACGTTATAACGTAATACCAAATGACGTTATACGTTATAACGTAATACTATATAACGCTATACGTTATAACGTAATACCATATGACGTTATACGTTATAACGTAATACTATATAACGTTACACGTTATAACGTAATAGTATATAACGTTATAAGTTATAACGTAATACCTTATGACGTTATACGTCATAACGTAATACTATATAACGTTATACGTTATAACGTAATACCATATGACGTTATACGTTATAACGTAATACTATATAACGCTATACGTTATAACGTAATGCTACATAACGTTATACGTTATAACGTAATATTATATAACTTTATACGTTATAACGTAATGCTACATAACGTTATACGTTATAACGTAATGCTACATAACGTTATACGTTATAACGTAATACTCTATAACGTTATACGTTATAACGTAATACCATATGACGTTATACGTTATAACGTAATACCATATGATGTTATACGTTATAAGGAAATGCTATGGTACGTTACACGTTATAACGTTATACTATATAACGTTATAAGTTATAACGTAATACCTTATGACGTTATACGTTATAACGTAATACTATAAAACGTTATACGTTATAACGTAATACTATATAACGTTATACGTTATAACGTAATACCAAATGACGTTATACGTTATAACGTAATACTATATAACGTTATACGTTATAACGTAATACCATATGACGTTATACGTTATAACGTAATACTATATAACGTTTCACGTTATAACGTAATACTATATAACGTTATAAGTTATAACGTAATACCTTATGACGTTATACGTCATAACGTAATACTATATAACGTTATACGTTATAACGTAATACTATATAACGTTACACGTTATAACGTAATACTATATAACGTTATAAGTTATAACGTAATACCTTATGGCGTTATACGTTATAACGTAATGCTATAAACGTTATACGTTATAACGTAATACTATATAACGTTACACGTTATAACGTAATACTATATAACGTTATAAGTTATAACGTAACACCTTATGACGTTATACGTTATAACGTAGTGCTACATAACGTTATACGTTATAACGTAATACAATATAACGCTATACGTTATAACGTAATGCTACATAACGTTATACGTTATAACGTAATACTATATAACGTTATACGTTATAAAGTAATGCTACATAACGTTATACGTTATAACGTAATGCTACATAACGTTATACGTTATAACGTAATGCTACATAACGTTATACGTTATAACGTAATACTATATAACGTTATACGTTATAACGTAATACCATATGACATTATACGTTATAACGTAATACCATATGATGTTATACGTTACAAGGAAATGCTGTAGTACGTTACACGTTATAACGTAATAATATATAACGTTATAAGTTATAATGTAATACCTTATGACGTTATACGTTATAACGTAATACTATATAACGTTATACGTTATAACGTAATACTATATAACGTTATACGTTATAACGTAATACCAAATGACGTTATACGTTATAACGTAATACTATATAACGCTATACGTTATAACGTAATACCATATGACGTTATACGTTATAACGTAATACTATATAACGTTACACGTTATAACGTAATAGTATATAACGTTATAAGTTATAACGTAATACCTTATGACGTTATACGTCATAACGTAATACTATATAACGTTATACGTTATAACGTAATACCATATGACGTTATACGTTATAACGTAATACTATATAACGCTATACGTTATAACGTAATGCTACATAACGTTATACGTTATAACGTAATACTATATAACTTTATACGTTATAACGTAATGCTACATAACGTTATACGTTATAACGTAATGCTACATAACGTTATACGTTATAACGTAATACTCTATAACGTTTTACGTTATAACGTAATACCATATGACGTTATACGTTATAACGTAATACCATATGATGTTATACGTTATAACGTAATACTATAAAACGTTATACGTTATAACGTAATACTATATAACGTTATACGTTATAACGTAATACCAAATGACGTTATACGTTATAACGTAATACTATATAACGTTATACGTTATAACGTAATACCATATGACGTTATACGTTATAACGTAATACTATATAACGTTTCACGTTATAACGTAATACTATATAACGTTATAAGTTATAACGTAATACCTTATGACGTTATACGTCATAACGTAATACTATATAACGTTATACGTTATAACGTAATACTATATAACGTTACACGTTATAACGTAATACTATATAACGTTATAAGTTATAACGTAATACCTTATGACGTTATACGTTATAACGGAATGCTATAGTACGTTACACACTATAACGTAATATTATATAACGTTATAAGGTATAACGTAATACCTTATGACGTTATACGTTATAACGTAATACTATATGACGTTATACGTTATAACGTAATACCATATGATGTTATACGTTATAAGGAAATGCTACATAACGTTATACCTTATAACGTAATACCATATGACGTTATACGTTATAAAGAAATACTATAGTACGTTACAGGCTATAACGTAATACTATATAATGTTATAAGTTATAACGTAATACCTTATGACGTTATACGTTATAACGTAATACTATATAACGTTATACGTTATAACGTAATGCTACATAACGTTATACGCTATAACGTAATGCTATATAACGTTATACGTTATAATGGAATACCAGATAACGTTATACGTTATAACGTAATACTATATAACGTTACACGTTATAACGTAATAGTATATAACGTTATAAGTTATAACGTAATACCTTATGACGTTATACGTCATAACGTAATACTATATAACGTTATACGTTATAACGTAATACCATATGACGTTATACGTTATAACGTAATACTATATAACGCTATACGTTATAACGTAATGCTACATAACGTTATACGTTATAACGTAATACTATATAACTTTATACGTTATAACGTAATGCTACATAACGTTATACGTTATAACGTAATGCTACATAACGTTATACGTTATAACGTAATACTCTATAACGTTTTACGTTATAACGTAATACCATATGACGTTATACGTTATAACGTAATACCATATGATGTTATACGTTATAACGTAATACTATAAAACGTTATACGTTATAACGTAATACTATATAACGTTATACGTTATAACGTAATACCAAATGACGTTATACGTTATAACGTAATACTATATAACGTTATACGTTATAACGTAATACCATATGACGTTATACGTTATAACGTAATACTATATAACGTTTCACGTTATAACGTAATACTATATAACGTTATAAGTTATAACGTAATACCTTATGACGTTATACGTCATAACGTAATACTATATAACGTTATACGTTATAACGTAATACTATATAACGTTACACGTTATAACGTAATACTATATAACGTTATAAGTTATAACGTAATACCTTATGACGTTATACGTTATAACGGAATGCTATAGTACGTTACACACTATAACGTAATATTATATAACGTTATAAGGTATAACGTAATACCTTATGACGTTATACGTTATAACGTAATACTATATGACGTTATACGTTATAACGTAATACCATATGATGTTATACGTTATAAGGAAATGCTACATAACGTTATACCTTATAACGTAATACCATATGACGTTATACGTTATAAAGAAATACTATAGTACGTTACAGGCTATAACGTAATACTATATAATGTTATAAGTTATAACGTAATACCTTATGACGTTATACGTTATAACGTAATACTATATAACGTTATACGTTATAACGTAATGCTACATAACGTTATACGCTATAACGTAATGCTATATAACGTTATACGTTATAATGGAATACCAGATAACGTTATACGCTATAACGTAATACTATATGACGTTATACGTTATAACGTAATACCATATGACATTATACGTTATAAAGGAATGCTATAGTTCGTTACACACTATAACGTAATATTATATAACGTTATAAGGTATAACGTAATACCTTATGACGTTATACGTTATAACGTAATACTATATAACGTTATTTGTTATAACGTAATGCTACATAACGTTATGCGTTATAAGGTAATGCTGTATAACGTTATACGTTATAACGTAATACCACATAACGTTATACGTTATAGCATAATGCTATATAACGCTAAACGTTATAACGTAACACCACATAATGTTATACGTTATAACGTAATACTATATAACGTTATACGTTATAAGGTAATACCTTATGACGTTATACGTCATAACGTAATACTATAAACGTTATACGTTATAACGTAATACTATATAACGTTACACGTTATAACGTAATACTATATAACGTTACACGTTATAACGTAATACTATATAACGTTATAAGTTATAACGTAACACCTTATGACGTTATACGTTATAACGTAGTGCTACATAACGTTATACGTTATAACGTAATACAATATAACGCTATACGTTATAACGTAATGCTACATAACGTTATACGTTATAACGTAATACTATATAACGTTATACGTTATAAAGTAATGCTACATAACGTTATACGTTATAACGTAATGCTACATAACGTTATACGTTATAACGTAATGCTACATAACGTTATACGTTATAACGTAATACTCTATGACGTTATACGTTATAACGTAATACCATATGATGTTATACGTTATAAGGAAATGCTATAGTACGTTACACGTTATAACGTAATAATATATAACGTTATAAGTTATAATGTAATACCTTATGACGTTATACGTTATAACGTAATACTATATAACGTTATACGTTATAACGTAATACTATATAACGTTATACGTTATAACGTAATACCAAATGACGTTATACGTTATAACGTAATACTATATAACGCTATACGTTATAACGTAATACCATATGACGTTATACGTTATAACGTAATACTATATAACGTTACACGTTATAACGTAATAGTATATAACGTTATAAGTTATAACGTAATACTATATAACGTTATACGTTATAACGTAATACCATATGACGTTATACGTTATAACGTAATACTATATAACGCTATACGTTATAACGTAATGCTACATAACGTTATACGTTATAACGTAATATTATATAACTTTATACGTTATAACGTAATGCTACATAACGTTATACGTTATAACGTAATGCTACATAACGTTATACGTTATAACGTAATACTCTATAACGTTATACGTTATAACGTAATACCATATGACGTTATACGTTATAACGTAATACCATATGATGTTATACGTTATAAGGAAATGCTATGGTACGTTACACGTTATAACGTTATACTATATAACGTTATAAGTTATAACGTAATACCTTATGACGTTATACGTTATAACGTAATACTATAAAACGTTATACGTTATAACGTAATACTATATAACGTTATACGTTATAACGTAATACCAAATGACGTTATACGTTATAACGTAATACTATATAACGTTATACGTTATAACGTAATACCATATGACGTTATACGTTATAACGTAATACTATATAACGTTTCACGTTATAACGTAATACTATATAACGTTATAAGTTATAACGTAATACCTTATGACGTTATACGTCATAACGTAATACTATATAACGTTATACGTTATAACGTAATACTATATAACGTTACACGTTATAACGTAATACTATATAACGTTATAAGTTATAACGTAATACCTTATGGCGTTATACGTTATAACGTAATGCTATAAACGTTATACGTTATAACGTAATACTATATAACGTTACACGTTATAACGTAATACTATATAACGTTATAAGTTATAACGTAACACCTTATGACGTTATACGTTATAACGTAGTGCTACATAACGTTATACGTTATAACGTAATACAATATAACGCTATACGTTATAACGTAATGCTACATAACGTTATACGTTATAACGTAATACTATATAACGTTATACGTTATAAAGTAATGCTACATAACGTTATACGTTATAACGTAATGCTACATAACGTTATACGTTATAACGTAATGCTACATAACGTTATACGTTATAACGTAATACTATATAACGTTATACGTTATAACGTAATACCATATGACATTATACGTTATAACGTAATACCATATGATGTTATACGTTACAAGGAAATGCTGTAGTACGTTACACGTTATAACGTAATAATATATAACGTTATAAGTTATAATGTAATACCTTATGACGTTATACGTTATAACGTAATACTATATAACGTTATACGTTATAACGTAATACTATATAACGTTATACGTTATAACGTAATACCAAATGACGTTATACGTTATAACGTAATACTATATAACGCTATACGTTATAACGTAATACCATATGACGTTATACGTTATAACGTAATACTATATAACGTTACACGTTATAACGTAATAGTATATAACGTTATAAGTTATAACGTAATACCTTATGACGTTATACGTCATAACGTAATACTATATAACGTTATACGTTATAACGTAATACCATATGACGTTATACGTTATAACGTAATACTATATAACGCTATACGTTATAACGTAATGCTACATAACGTTATACGTTATAACGTAATACTGTATAACTTTATACGTTATAACGTAATGCTACATAACGTTATACGTTATAACGTAATGCTACATAACGTTATACGTTATAACGTAATACTCTATAACGTTTTACGTTATAACGTAATACCATATGACGTTATACGTTATAACGTAATACCATATGATGTTATACGTTATAACGTAATACTATAAAACGTTATACGTTATAACGTAATACTATATAACGTTATACGTTATAACGTAATACCAAATGACGTTATACGTTATAACGTAATACTATATAACGTTATACGTTATAACGTAATACCATATGACGTTATACGTTATAACGTAATACTATATAACGTTTCACGTTATAACGTAATACTATATAACGTTATAAGTTATAACGTAATACCTTATGACGTTATACGTCATAACGTAATACTATATAACGTTATACGTTATAACGTAATACTATATAACGTTACACGTTATAACGTAATACTATATAACGTTATAAGTTATAACGTAATACCTTATGACGTTATACGTTATAACGGAATGCTATAGTACGTTACACACTATAACGTAATATTATATAACGTTATAAGGTATAACGTAATACCTTATGACGTTATACGTTATAACGTAATACTATATGACGTTATACGTTATAACGTAATACCATATGATGTTATACGTTATAAGGAAATGCTACATAACGTTATACCTTATAACGTAATACCATATGACGTTATACGTTATAAAGAAATACTATAGTACGTTACAGGCTATAACGTAATACTATATAATGTTATAAGTTATAACGTAATACCTTATGACGTTATACGTTATAACGTAATACTATATAACGTTATACGTTATAACGTAATGCTACATAACGTTATACGCTATAACGTAATGCTATATAACGTTATACGTTATAATGGAATACCAGATAACGTTATACGTTATAACGTAATACTATATAACGTTACACGTTATAACGTAATAGTATATAACGTTATAAGTTATAACGTAATACCTTATGACGTTATACGTCATAACGTAATACTATATAACGTTATACGTTATAACGTAATACCATATGACGTTATACGTTATAACGTAATACTATATAACGCTATACGTTATAACGTAATGCTACATAACGTTATACGTTATAGCGTAATACTATATAACTTTATACGTTATAACGTAATGCTACATAACGTTATACGTTATAACGTAATGCTACATAACGTTATACGTTATAACGTAATACTCTATAACGTTTTACGTTATAACGTAATACCATATGACGTTATACGTTATAACGTAATACCATATGATGTTATACGTTATAACGTAATACTATAAAACGTTATACGTTATAACGTAATACTATATAACGTTATACGTTATAACGTAATAGTATATAACGTTATACGTTATAACGTAATACCATATGACGTTATACGTTATAACGTAATACTATATAACGTTATAAGTTATAACGTAATATCTTATGACGTTATACGTCATAACGTAATACTATATAACGTTATTTGTTATAACGTAATGCTACATAACGTTATGCGTTATAACGTAATGCTGTATAACGTTATACGTTATAACGTAATGCTACATGACGTTATTCGTTATAAGGTAATACCTTATGACGTTATAAGTTATAACGTAATATCTTATGACGTTATACGTCATAACGTAATACTATATAACGTTATACGTTATAACGTAATGCTACATAACGTTATACGTTATAACGTAATGCTACATGACGTTATTCGTTATAAGGTAATACCTTATGACGTTATACGTTATAACGTAATACTATATGACGTTATACGTTATAAAGGAATGCTATAGTACGTTACACGTTATAACGTAATCCATATGACGTTATACGTTATAACGTAATACTATATAACGTTATACGTTATAACGTAATGCTGCATAACGTTATACGTTATAACGTAATACTATATAACGTTATACGTTATAACGTAATGCTACATAACGTTATTCGGTATAACGTAATACCACATAACGTTATACGTTATAACGAAATACAACATAACGTTATACGTTATAACGTAATACTATATAACGTTATAAGTTATAACGTAATACCTTATGACGTTATACGTCATAACGTAATACTATATAACGTTATACGTCATAACGTACTACTATATAACGCTATACGTTATAACGTAATACCATATGACGTTATACGTTATAACGTAATACCACATAACGTTATACGTTATAACGTAATAGTATATAACGTTATACGTTATAACGTAATACCATATGACGTTATACGTTATAACGTAATACTATATAACGTTATAAGTTATAACGTAATATCTTATGACGTTATACGTCATAACGTAATACTATATAACGTTATTTGTTATAACGTAATGCTACATAACGTTATGCGTTATAACGTAATGCTGTATAACGTTATACGTTATAACGTAATGCTACACAACGTTATACGCTATAACGTAATGCTATATAACGTTATACGTTATAATGTAATACCACATAACGTTATACGTTATAACGTAATACTATATGACGTTATACGTTATAAAGGAATGCTATAGTACGTTACACGTTATAACGTAATACTACATAACGTTATAACTTATAACGTAATGCCGTATGACGTTATACGTCATAACGTAATACTATATAACGTTATAGGTTATAACGTAATACTATATAACGTTATACGTTATATCGTAGTACCGTATGATGTTATACGTTAGAAGGAAATGCTATATAACGTTATACGTTATAACGTAATGCTACATAACGTTATACGGTATAACGTAATGCTATATAACTTCATACGTTATAACGTAATGCTACATAACGTTATACGGTATAACGTAATACCACATAACGTTATACGTTATAACGTAATGCTACATAACGTTATACGTTGTAACGTAATGCTATATAACGTTATACGTTATAACGTAATCCATATGACGTTATACGTTATAACGTAATACTATATAACGTTATACGTTATAACGTAATGCTACATAACGTTATACGTTGTAACGTAATGCTATATAACGTTATACGTTATAACGTAATCCATATGACGTTATACGTTATAACGTAATACTATATAACGTTATACGTTATAACGTAATGCTACATAACGTTATACGTTATAACGTTATGCTATATAACGTTATACGTTATAACGTAATCCATATGACGTTATACGTTATAACGTAATACTATATAACGTTATACGTTATAACGTAATGCTACATAACGTTAAACGTTATAACGTAATACTATATAACGTTATACGTTATAACGTAATGCTACATAACGTTATACGTTATAACGTAATGCTATATAACGTTATACGTTATAACGTAATCCACATGACGTTATACGTTATAACGTAATACTATATAACGTTATACGTTATAACGTAATGCTACATAACGTTAAACGTTATAACGTATTACTATATAACGTTATACGTTATAACGTAATACTATATAACGTTATACGTTATAACGTAATGCTACATAACGTTATACGTTATAACGTAATACCACATAACATTATACGTTATAACGTAATACCACTAAACGTTATACGTTATAACGTAATACGACATAATGTTATACGTTATAACGTAATACCACATAACGTTATACGTTATAACGTAATACTATATAACGTTATACGTTATAACGTAATACCATATGACGTTATACGTTATAACGTAATACCATATGATGTTATACGTTATAAGGAAATGCTATAGTACGTTACACGTTATAACGTAATACTATATAACGTTATACGTTATAACGTAATACTATATAACGTTATACGTTATAACGTAATACCATATGATGTTATACGTTATAACGTAATACTATATAACGCTATACGTTATAACGTAATGCTACATAATGTTATACGTTATAACGTAATGCTATATAACGTTATACGTTATAACGTAATCCATATGACGTTATACGTTATAACGTAATACTATATAACGTTATACGTTATAACGTAATGCTACATAACGTTAAACGTTATAACGTATTACTATATAACGTTATACGTTATAACGTAACACTATATAACGTTATACGTTATAACGTAATGCTACATAACGTTATACGTTATAACGTAATACCACATAACATTATACGTTATAACGTAATACCACTAAACGTTATACGTTATAACGTAATACGACATAATGTTATACGTTATAACGTAATACCACATAACGTTATACGTTATAACGTAATACTATATAACGTTATACGTTATAACGTAATACCATATGACGTTATACGTTATAACGTAATGCTACATAACGTTAAACGTTATAACGTAATACTATATAACGTTATACGTTATAACGTAATGCTACATAACGTTAAACGTTATAACGTATTACTATATAACGTTATACGTTATAACGTAATACTATATAACGTTATACGTTATAACGTAATACCATATGACGTTATACGTTATAACGTAATACCATATGTTGTTATACGTTATAAGGAAATGCTATAGTACGTTACACGTTATAACGTAATACTATATAACGTTATACGTTATAACGTAATACTATATAACGTTATACGTTATAACGTAATACCATATGATGTTATACGTTATAACATAATACTATATAACGCTATACGTTATAACGAAATGCTACATAACGTTATACGTTATAACGTAATACTATATAACGTTATACGTTATAACGTAATGCTACATAACGTTATACGTTATAACGTAATGCTACATAACTTTATACGCTATAACGTAATACTATATAACGTTATACGTTATAACGTAATACCATATGACGTTATATGTTATAACGTAATACCATATGATGTTATACGTTATAAGGAAATGTTATAGTACGTTACACGTTATAACGTAATACTATATAACGTTATACGTTATAACGTAATACTATATAACGTTATACGTTATAACGTAATACCATATGACGTTATACGTTATAACGTAGTACTATATAACGCTATACGTTATAACGTAATACCATATGACGTTATACGTTATAACGTAATCCCACATAACGTTATACGTTATAACGTAGTACTATATAACGTTATACGTTATAACGTAATACCATATGACGTTATACGTTATAACGTAATACTATATAACGTTACACGTTATAATGTAATACTATATAACGTTATAAGTTATAACGTAATACCTTATGACGTTATACGTCATAACGTAATACTATATAACGTTATACGTTATAACGTAATACTATATAACGTTATACGTTATAACGTAATACTATATGACGTTATACGTTATAACGTAATACCATATGACGTTATACGTTATAAAGGAATGCTATAGTACGTTACACACTATAACGTAATATTATATAACGTTATAAGGTATAACGTAATACCTTATGACGTTATACGTTATAACGTAATACTATATAACGTTATTTGTTATAACGTAATGCTACATAACGTTATGCGTTATAACGTAATGCTGTATAACGTTATACGTTATAACGTAATACCACATAACGTTATACGTTATAACGTAATACTATATAACGTTATACGTTATAACGTAATACCATATGACGTTATACGTTATAACGTAATACCATATGATGTTATACGTTATAAGGAAATGCTATAGTACGTTACACGTTATAACGTAATACCACATAACGTTATACGTTATAACGTAATACGACATAACGTTATACGTTATAACGTAATACTATATGACGTTATACGTTATAAAGGAATGCTATAGTACGATACACGTTATAACGTAATACCACATAACGTTATACGTTATAACGTAATACGACATAACGTTATACGTTATAACGTAATACTATATGACGTTATACGTTATAAAGGAATGCTATAGTACGTTACACGTTATAACGTAATACTATATAACGTTATAATTTATAACGTAATGCCTTATGACGTTATACATCATAACGTAATACTATACAACGTTATAGGTTATAACGTAATACTATATAACGTTATACGTTATAACGTAATACTATATAACGTTATAAGTTATAACGTAATACCTTATGACGTTATACGTTATGAAGAAATGCTATAGTACGTTAAACGTTATAACGTAATACTATATAACGTTATACGTTATAACGTAATACCATATGACGCTATACGTTATAACGTAATACCATATGATGTTATACGTTATAAGGAAATGCTATAGTACATTACACGTTATAACGTAATACCACATAACGTTATACGTTATAACGTAATACGACATAACGTTATACGTTATAACGTAATACTATATGACGTTATACGTTATAAAGGAATGCTATAGTACGTTACACGTTATAACGTAATACTATATAACGTTATAATTTATGACGTAATGCCTTATGACGTTATACGTCATAACGTAATACTATAAAACGTTATAGGTTATAACGTAATACTATATAACGTTATACGTTATAACGTAATACTATATAACGTTATAAGTTATAACGTAATACCTTATGACGTTATACGTTATGAAGAAATGCTATAGTACGTTAAACGTTATAACGTAATACTATATAACGTTATACGTTATAACGTAATGCTACATAACGTTATACGTTGTAACGTAATGCTATATAACGTTATACGTTATAACGTAATCCATATGACGTTATTCGTTATAACGTAATACTATATAACGTTATACGTTATAACGTAATGCTATATAACGTTATACGTTATAACGTTATGCTATATAACGTTATACGTTATAACGTAATCCATATGACGTTATACGTTATAACGTAATACTATATAACGTTATACGTTATAACGTAATGCTACATAACGTTATACGTTATAACGTAATACCACATAACATTATACGTTATAACGTAATACCAGTAAACGTTATACGTTATAACGTAATACGACATAACGTTATACGTTATAACGTAATACCACATAACGTTATACGTTATAACGTAATACCACATAACGTTATACGTTATAACGTAATACTATATAACGTTATACGTTATAAGGTAATACCATATGACGTTATACGTTATAACGTAATACCATATGATCTTATACGTTATAAGGAAATGCTATAGTACGTTACACGTTATAACGTAATACTATATAACGTTATACTTTATAACGTAATACTATATAACGTTATACGTTATAACGTAATACCATATGATGTTATACGTTATAACGTAATACTATATAACGTTATACGTTATAACGTAATGCTACATAACTTTATACGTTATAACGTAATACTATATAACGTTATACGTTATAACGTAATACCATATGACGTTATACGTTATAACGTAATACCATATGATGTTATACGTTATAAGGAAATGTTATAGTACGTTACACGTTATAACGTAATACTATATAACGTTATACGTTATAACGTAATACTATATAACGTTATACGTTATAACGTAATACCATATGACGTTATACGTTATAACGTAGTACTATATAACGCTATACGTTATAACGTAATACCATATGACGTTATACGTTATAACGTAATCCCACATAACGTTATACGTTATAACGTAATACTATATAACGTTATACGTTATAACGTAATACCATATGACGTTCTACGTTATAACGTAATACTATATAACGTTACACGTTATAATGTAATACTATATAACGTTATAAGTTATAACGTAATACCTTATGACGTTATACGTCATAACGTAATACTATATAACGTTATACGTTATAACGTAATACTATATAACGTTACACGTTATAACGTAATACTATATGACGTTATACGTTATAACGTAATACCATATGACGTTATACGTTATAAAGGAATGCTATAGTACGTTACACACTATAACGTAATATTATATAACGTTATAAGGTATAACGTAATACCTTATGACGTTATACGTTATAACGTAATACTATATAACGTTATTTGTTATAACGTAATGCTACATAACGTTATGCGTTATAACGTAATGCTGTATAACGTTATACGTTATAACGTAATACCACATAACGTTATACGTTATAACGTAATACTATATAACGTTATACGTTATAACGTAATACCATATGACGTTATACGTTATAACGTAATACTATATAACGTTATTTGTTATAACGTAATGCTACATAACGTTATGCGTTATAACGTAATGCTACATAACGTTATACGCTATAACGTAATGCTATATAACGTTATACGTTATAATGTAATACCACATAACGTTATACGTTATAACGTAATACTATATAACGTTATACGTTATAACGTAATACCTCATGACGTTATACGTTATAACGTAATACTATATAACGTTATTTGTTATAACGTAATGCTACATAACGTTATGCGTTATAACGTAATGCTACATAACGTTATACGCTATAACGTAATGCTATATAACGTTATACGTTATAATGTAATACCACATAACGTTATACGTTATAACGTAATACTATATGACGTTATACGTGATAAAGGAATGATATAGTACGTTACACGTTATAACGTAATACTATATAACGTTATAACTTATAATGTAATGCCTTATGACGTTATACGTCATAACGTAATACTATATAACTTCATACGTTATAACGTAATGCTACATAACGTTATACGGTATAACGTAATACCACATAACGTTATACGTTATAACGTAATACGACATAACGTTATACGTTATAACGTAATACTATATGACGTTATACGTGATGAAGGAATGCTACAGTACGTTACACGTTATAACGTAATACTATATAACGTTATAACTTATAATGTAATGCCTTATGACGTTATACGTTATAACGTAATACTATATAACGTTATACGTTATAACGTAATGCTACATAACGTTATACGTTATAAGGTAATAGCTTATGACGTTATACGTTATAACGTAATACCATATGACGTTATACGTTATAACGTAATACTATATAACGTTATACGTTATAACGTAATACCACATAACGTTATACGTTATAACGTTATACTATATAACGTTATACGTTATAACGTAATACCATCTGACGTTATACGTTATAACGTAAGACCATATAACGTTATACGTTATAACGTAATACCATATGACGTTATACGTTATAACGTAAGACCATATAACGTTATACGTTATAACGTAATACCATATGACGTTATACGTTATAAGGAAATGCTATATAACGTTATACGTTATAACGTAACACCATATGATGTTATACGTTATAACGTAATACTATATAACGTTATGCGTTATAACGTAATGCTACATAACGTTATACGTTATAAGGTAATACCTTATGACGTTATACGTTATAACGTAATACCATATGACGTTATACGTTATAAAGAAATGCTATAGTTCGTTACACGTTATAACGTAATACTATATAACGTTATAGGTTCTAACGTAATGCTACATAACGTTATACGCTATAATGTAATGCTATATAACGTTATACGTTATAATGTAATACCACATAACGTTATACGTTATAACGTAATACTATATGACGTTATACGTTATAAAGGAATGCTACAGTACGTTACACGTTATAACGTAATATTAAATAACGTTATAACTTATGACGTAATGCCTTATGACGTTATACGTCATAACGTAATTCTATATAACGTTATAGGTTATAACGTAATACTATATAACGTTATATTATATCGTAATACCGTATGATGTTATACGTTATAAGGAAATGCTATATATCGTTCTACGTTATAACGTAATGCTACATAACGTTATACGTTATAAGGTAATACCTTATGACGTTATACGTTATAACGTATTACCATATGACGTTATACGTTATAAAGAAATGCTATAGTACGTTACAGGCTATAACGTAGTGCTATATAACGTTATAAGTTATAACGTAATACCTTATGACGTTATACGTTATAACGTAATACTATATAACGTTATACGTTATAACGTAATGCTACATAACGATATACGTTATAAGGTAATACCGTATGACGTTATACGTTATAACGTATTACCATATGACGTTATACGTTATAAAGTAATGCTATAGTACGTTACTCGTTATAACGTAATAGTATATAACGTTATACGTTATAACGTAATGCTACATAACGTTATTAGTTATAAGGCAATACCTTATGACGTTATACGGTATAACGTAATACTATATAACGTTATACGTTATAACGTAATGCTACATAACGTTATTAGTTATAAGGTAATACCTTATGACGTTATACGTTATAACGTATTACCATATGACGTTATACGTTATAAAGTAATGCTATAGTACGTTACACGTTATAACGTAATACTATATAACGTTATAAGTTATAACGTAATACCATATGACGTTATACGTTATAAAGAAATCCTATAGTACGTTACACGTTATAACGTAATACTATATAACGTTATAAGTTATAACGTAATACCTTATAACGTTATACGTCATAACGTAATACTATATAACGTTATTTGTTATAACGTAATGCTACATAACGTTATGCGTTATAACGTATTGCTGTATAACGTTATATGTTATAACCTAATGCTACATAACGTTATACGCTATAACGTAATGCTATATAACGTTATACGTTATAATGTAATACCACATAACGTTATACGTTATAACGTAATACTATATGACGTTATACGTGATAAAGGAATGATATAGTACGTTACACGTTATAACGTAATACTATATAACGTTATAACTTATAATGTAATGCCTTATGACGTTATACGTCATAACGTAATACTATATAACTTCATACGTTATAACGTAATGCTACATAACGTTATACGGTATAACGTAATACCACATAACGTTATACGCTATAACGTAATGCTATATAACGTTATACGTTATAATGTAATACCACATAACGTTATACGTTATAACGTAATACTATATGACGTTATACGTGATAAAGGAATGATATAGTACGTTACACGTTATAACGTAATACTATATAACGTTATAACTTATAATGTAATGCCTTATGACGTTATACGTTATAACGTAATACTATATAACGTTATACGTTATAACGTAATGCTACATAACGTTATACGTTATAAGGTAATAGCTTATGACGTTATACGTTATAACGTAATACCATATGACGTTATACGTTATAAAGAAATGCTATAGTACGTTACATGTTATAACGTAATACTATATAACGTTATAAGTTATAGCGTAATACCTTATGACTTTATACGTTATAACGTAATACTATATAACGTTATAGGTTATAACGTAATACCACATAACGTTATACGTTATAACGTTATACTATATAACGTTATACGTTATAACATAATACCATCTGACGTTATACGTTATAACGTAAGACCATATAACGTTATACGTTATAACGTAATACCATATGACGTTATACGTTATAAGGAAATGCTATATAACGTTATACGTTATAACGTAATACCATATGATGTTATACGTTATAAGGAAATGCTATAGTACGTTACACGATATAACGTAATACTATATAACGTTATACGTTATAACGTAATACTATATAACTTCATACGTTATAACGTAATGCTACATAATGGTTATACGGTATAACGTAATACCACATAACGTTATACGTTATAACGTAATACGACATAACGTTATACGTTATAACGTAATACTATATGACGTTATACGTGATGAAGGAATGCTACAGTACGTTACACGTTATAACGTAATACTATATAACGTTATAACTTATAATGTAATGCCTTATGACGTTATACGTTATAACGTAATACTATATAACGTTATACGTTATAACGTAATGCTACATAACGTTATACGTTATAAGGTAATACCGTATGACGTTATACGTTATAACGTATTACCATATGACGTTATACGTTATAAAGTAATGCTATAGTACGTTACTCGTTATAACGTAATACTATATAACGTTATAAGTTATAACGTAATACCATATGACGTTATACGTTATAAAGAAATGCTATAGTACGTTACACGTTATAACGTAATACTATATAACGTTATAAGTTATAACGTAATACCTTATGACGTTATACGTTATAACGTAATACCATATAACGTTATACGTTATAACGTAATACCATATGATGTTATACGTTATAAGGAAATGCTATAGTACGTTACACGATATAACGTAATACCATATGACGTTATACGTTATAATGTAATACCATATGACGTAACACTTTATAGGGAAATGCTATAGTACGTCACACGAAATAACGAAATACTATATAACGTTATACGTTATTACGTAATACCATATGAAGTTATACGTTATAGGGAAATGCTATCGTACGTTACACGATATAACGTAATACCACATAACGTTAAACGTTATAACGTAATACCATCTGACGTTATACGTTATAACGTAATACCATATAACGTTATACGTTATAACGTAATACCATATGACGTTATACGTTATAAGGAAATGCTATAGTACGTTACACGTTATAACGTAATACCATATGACGCTATAAGTTATAACGTAAAACCTTATGACGTTATACGTTATAACGTAATACCATATGATGTTATACGTTATAAGGAAATGCTATAGTACGTTACACGATATAACGTAATACCATATGACGTTATACGTTATAATGTAATACCATATGACGTAACACTTTATAGGGAAATGCTATAGTACGTCACACGAAATAACGAAATACTATATAACGTTATACGTTATAACGTAATACCATATGAAGTTATACGTTATAGGGAAATGCTATCGTACGTTACACGATATAACGTAATACCACATAACGTTAAACGTTATAACGTAATACCATCTGACGTTATACGTTATAACGTAATACCATATAACGTTATACGTTATAACGTAATACCATATGACGTTATACGTTATAAGGAAATGCTATAGTACGTTACACGTTATAACGTAATACCATATGACGCTATAAGTTATAACGTAGAACCTTATGACGTTATACGTTATAACGTAATACCATATGACGTTATACGTTATAAAGGAATGCTACAGTACGTTACACGTTATAACGTAATACTATATAACGTTATACGTTATAACGTAATACTATATGACGTTATACGTTATAACGTAATACCATATGACGTTATACGTTATAAAGGAATGCTACATAACGTTATGCGTTATAACGTAATGCTGTATAACGTTATACGTTATAACGTAATACCACATAACGTTATACGTTATAACGTAATACTATATAACGTTATACGTTATAACGTAATACCATATGACGTTATACGTTATAACGTAATACCATATGATGTTATACGTTATAAGGAAATGCTATAGTACGTTACACGTTATAACGTAATACTGCATAACGTTATACGTTATAACGTAATGCTATATAACGTTATACGTTATAACGTAATACAACATAACGTTATACGGTATAACGTAATACTATATAACGTTATACGTTATAACGTAATGCTACATAACGTTATTAGTTATAAGGTAATACCTTATGACGTTATACGTTATAACGTATTACCATATGACGTTATACGTTATAAAGTAATGCTATAGTACGTTACACGTTATAACGTAATACTATATAACGTTATAAGTTATAACGTAATACCATATGACGTTATACGTTATAAAGAAATCCTATAGTACGTTACACGTTATAACGTAATACTATATAACGTTATAAGTTATAACGTAATACCTTATAACGTTATACGTCATAACGTAACACTATATAACGTTATTTGTTATAACGTAATGCTACATAACGTTATGCGTTATAACGTATTGCTGTATAACGTTATACGTTATAACGTAATGCTACATAACGTTATACGCTATAACGTAATGCTATATAACGTTATACGGTATAACGTAATACCACATAACGTTATACGTTATAACGTAATACGACATAACGTTATATGTTATGATGTAATACTATATGACGTTATACGTGATAAAGGAATGATATAGTACGTTACACGTTATACCGTAATACTATATAACGTTATAACTTATAATGTAATGCCTTATGACGTTATACGTCATAACGTAATACTATATAACTTCATACGTTATAACGTAATGCTACATAACGTTATACGGTATAACGTAATACCACAGAACGTTATACGTTATAACGTAATACGACATAACGTTATACGTTATAACGTAATACCACATAACGTTATACGTTATAACGTTATACTATATAACGTTATACGTTATAACGTAATACCATCTGACGTTATACGTTATAACGTAAGATCATATAACGTTATACGTTATAACGTAATACCATATGACGTTATACGTTATAAGGAAATGCTATATATAACGTTATACGTTATAACGTAATACCATATGATGTTATACGTTATAAGGAAATGCTATAGTACGTTACACGATATAACGTAATACTATATAACGTTATACGTTATAACGTAATACTATATAACTTCATACGTTATAACGTAATGCTACATAACGTTATACGGTATAACGTAATACCACATATCGTTATACGTTATAACGTAATACGACATAACGTTATACGTTATAACGTAATACTATATGACTTTATACGTGATGAAGGAATGCTACAGTACGTTACACGTTATAACGTAATACTATATAACGTTATAACTTATAATGTAATGCCTTATGACGTTATACGTTATAACGTAATACTATATAACGTTATAAGTTATAACGTAATACCTTATGACGTTATACGTTATAAGGAAATGCTATATAACGTTATACGTTATAACGTAATACCTTATGACGTTATACGTTATAACGTAATACCATATGACGTTATACGTTATAAAGAAATGCTATAGTACGTTAGACGTGATAACGTAATGCTATATAACGTTATACGTTATAATGTAATACTATATAACGTTATACGTAATACCATATGATGTTATACGTTATAAGGAAAGGCTATAGTACGTTACACGATATAACGTAATACTATATAACGTTATAACTTATAATGTAATGCCTTATGACGTTATTCGTCATAACGTAATACTATATAACTTCATACGTTACAACGTAATGCTACATAACGTTATACGGTATAACGTAATACCACATAACGTTATACGTTATAACGTAATACGACATAACGTTATACGTTATAACGTAATACTATATGACGTTATACGTGATGAAGGAATGCTACAGTACGTTACACGTTATAACGTAATACTATATAACGTTATAACTTATAATGTAATGCCTTATGACGTTATACGTTATAACGTAATACTATATAACGTTATACGTTATAACGTAATGCTACATAACGTTATACGTTATAAGGTAATACCTTATGACGTTATACGTTATAACGTAATACCATATGACGTTATACGTTATAAAGAAATGCTATAGTACGTTACACGTTATAACGTAATACTATATAACGTTATAAGTTATAACGTAATACCTTATGACGTTATACGTCATAACGTAATACTATATAACGTTATAGGTTCTAACGTAATGCTACATAACGTTATACGCTATAATGTAATGCTATATAACGTTATACGTTATAATGTAATACCACATAACGTTATACGTTATAAAGAAATGGTATAGTACGTTACAGGCTATAACGTAGTACTATATAACGTTATAAGTTATAACGTAATACCTTATGACGTTATACGTTATAACGTAATGCTATAGTACGTTACACGATATAACGTAATACCACATAACGTTAAACGTTATAACGTAATACCATCTGACGTTATACGTTATAACGCAATACCATATAACGTTATACGTTATAACGTAATACCATATGACGTTATACGTTATAAGGAAATGCTATAGTACGTTACACGTTATAACGTAATACCATATGACGCTATAAGTTATAACGTAAAACCTTATGACGTTATACGTTATAACGTAATACCATATGACGTTATACGTTATACGGAAATGCTATAGTACGGTACACGTTATAACGTAATACGATATAACGTTCTAAGTTATATCGTACTACTATATAGCGTTCCACGTCATAATGTAATACTATATAACGTTATACATTTTAACGTAATACCATATGACGTAATCCGTTATAAAGGAATGCTACAGTACGTTACACGTTATAACGTAATACTATATAACGTTATAAGTTATAACGTAACACCTTATGACGTTATACGTTATAACGTAATGCTATATAACGTTATACGTTATAACGTAATACCACATAACGTTATACGTTATAACGTAATACCATCTGACGTTATACGTTATAGCGTAATACCATATAACGTTATACGTTATAACGTAATACCATATGACGTTATACGTTATAACGTAATACTATATAAGGTTATACGTTATAACGTAATACTATATAACGTTATACGTTATAACGTAATACCATATGACGTTATACGTTATAACGTAATGCTATATAACGTTATACGTTATAACGCAATACTATACAACGTTATACGTTATAACGTAATACCATATGATGTTATACGTTATAAGGGAATGCTATAGTACGCTACACGATATAACGTAATACCATATGACGTTATACGTTATAACGTAATACCATATGATGTTATACGTTATACAGAAATGCTATAGTACGTTACACGATATAACGAAATACCGTATGACGTTATACGTTATAACGTAATACTATATAACGTTATACGTTATAACGTAATACCTTATGACGTTATACGTTATAACGTAATACCATATGACGTAACACTTTATAAGGAAATGCTATATAACGTTATACGTTATAACGTAATACCATATGACGTTATACGTTATAACGTAATACCATATGATGCTATATGTTATAAAGAAATGGTATAGTACGTTAGACGTGATAACGTAATGCTATATAACGTTATACGTTATAATGTAATACTATATAACGTTATACGTAATACCATATGATGCTATACGTTATAAGGAAAGGCTATAGTACGTTACACGATATAACGTAATACTATATAACGTTATAACTTATAATGTAATGCCTTATGACGTTATTCGTCATAACGTAATACTATATAACTTCATACGTTACAACGTAATGCTACATAACGTTATACGGTATAACGCAATACCACATAACGTTATACGTTATAACGTAATACGACATAACGTTATACGTTATAACGTAATACTATATGACGTTATACGTGATGAAGGAATGCTACAGTACGTTACACGTTATAACGTAATACTATATAACGTTATAGCTTATAATGTAATGCCTTATGACGTTATACGTTATAACGTAATACTATATAACGTTATACGTTATAACGTAATGCTACATAACGTTATACGTTATAAGGTAATACCTTATGACGTTATACGTTATAACGTAACACCATATGACGTTATACGTTATAAAGAAATGCTATAGTACGTTACACGTTATAACGTAATACTATATAACGTTATAAGTTATAACGTAATACCTTATGACGTTATACGTCATAACGTAAGACTATATAACGTTATAGGTTCTAACGTAATGCTACATAACGTTATACGCTATAATGTAATGCTATATAACGTTATACGTTATAATGTAATACCACATAACGTTATACGTTATAAAGAAATGGTATAGTACGTTACAGGCTATAACGTAGTACTATATAACGTTATAAGTTATAACGTAATACCTTATGACGTTATACGTTATAACGTAATGCTATAGTACGTTACACGATATAACGTAATACCACATAACGTTAAACGTTATAACGTAATACCATCTGACGTTATACGTTATAACGCAATACCATATAACGTTATACGTTATAACGTAATACCATATGACGTTATACGTTATAAGGAAATGCTATAGTACGTTACACGTTATAACGTAATACCATATGACGCTATAAGTTATAACGTAAAACCTTATGACGTTATACGTTATAACGTAATACCATATGACGTTATACGTTATAAGAAAATGCTATAGTACGGTACACGTCATAACGTAATACGATATAACTTTCTAAGTTATATCGTACTACTATATAGCGTTCCACGTCATAATGTAATACTATATAACGTTATACATTTTAACGTAATACCATATGACGTAATCCGTTATAAAGGAATGCTACAGTACGTTACACGTTATAACGTAATACTATATAACGTTATAAGTTATAACGTAACACCTTATGACGTTATACGTTATAACGTAATGCTATATAACGTTATACGTTATAACGTAATACCACATAACGTTATACGTTATAACGTAATACCATCTGACGTTATACGTTATAACGTAATACCATATAACGTTATACGTTATAACGTAATACCATATGACGTTATACGTTATAACGTAATACTATATAAGGTTATACGTTATAACGTAATACTATATAACGTTATACGTTATAACGTAATACCATATGACGTTATACGTTATAACGTAATGCTATATAACGTTATACGTTATAACGTAATACTATACAACGTTATACGTTATAACGTAATACCATATGATGTTATACGTTATAAGGGAATGCTATAGTACGCTACACGATATAACGTAATACCATATGACGTTATACGTTATAACGTAATACCATATGATGTTATACGTTATAAAGAAATGCTATAGTACGTTACACGATATAACGAAATACCGTATGACGTTATACGTTATAACGTAATACTATATAACGTTATACGTTATAACGTAATACCTTATGACGTTATACGTTATAACGTAATACCATATGACGTAACACTTTATAAGGAAATGCTATATAACGTTATACGTTATAACGTAATACCATATGACGATATACGTTATAACGTAATACCATATGATGCTATATGTTATAAAGAAATGCTATAGTACGTTACACGTTATAACGACATACCATATGACGTTATACGTTATAACGTAATACTATACAACGTTATACGTTATAACGTAATACCATATGATGTTATACGCTATAAGGAAATGCTATAGTACGTTACACGATATAACGTAATACCATATGACGTTATACTTTATAACGTAATACCATATGACGTAACACTTTATAAGGAAATGCTATAGTACGTCACACGATATAACGTAATACTATATAACGTTATACGTGATAACGTAATACCATATGACGTTATACGTTACAGGGAAATGCTATAGTACGTTACACGTTATAACGAAATACCAATGACGTTATACGTTACAACGTAATACTATATAACGTTATACGTTATTACGTAATACCACATAACGTTATACGTTATAACGTAATACTATATAACGTTATACGTTATAACGTAATACCATCTGACGTTATACGTTATAACGTAATACCACATAACGTTATACGTTATAACGTAATACCATCTGACGTCATACGTTATACCGTAATACCATATAACGTTATACGTTATAACGTAATACCATATGACGTTATACGTTATAAGGAAATGCTATAGTACGTTACACGTTATAACGTAATACCATATGACGTTATACGTTATAGGGAAATGCTATAGTACGTTACACGTTATAACGTAATACCATATGACGTTATACGTTATAAGGAAATGCTATGGTACGTTACACGTTATAACGTAATGCTATATAACGTTAGACGTTATAACGTAATACCATCTGACGTCATACGTTATACCGTAATACCATATGACGTTATACGTTATAACGTAATATCATATATCGTTATACGTTGTAACGTAATACTATATAACGTTATAAGTTATAACGTAATACCATATGACGTTATACGTTATAAAGAAATCCTATAGTACGTTACACGTTATAACGTAATACTATATAACGTTATAAGTTATAACGTAATACCTTATAAAGGTATACGTCATAACGTAATACAATATAACGTTATTTGTTATAACGTAATGCTACATAACGTTATGCGTTATAACGTATTGCTGTATAACGTTATACGTTATAACGTAATGCTACATAACGTTATACGCTATAACGTAATGCTATATAACGTTATACGTTATAACGTAATACCATCTGACGTTATACGTTATAACGTAATACCACATAACGTTATACGTTATAACGTAATACCATATGACGTTATACGTTATAAGGAAATGCTATAGTACGTTACACGTTATAACGTAATACTATATGACGCTATAAGTTATAACGTAAAACCTTATGACGTTATACGTTATAACGTAATACCATATGACGTTATACGTTATAAGGAAATGCTATAGTACGGTACACGTTATAACGTAATACGATATAACGTTCTAAGTTATAACGTATTACTATATAGCGTTCCACGTCATAATGTAATACTATATAACGTTATACATTTAACGTAATACCATATGACGTAATCCGTTATAAAGGAATGCTACAATACGTTACACGTTATAACGTAATACTATATAACGTTATAAGTTATAACGTAACACCTTATGACGTTATACGTTATAACGTAATGCTATATAACGGTATACGTTATAACGTTATACCACATAACGTTATACGTTATAACGTAATACCATCTGACGTTATACGTTATAACGTAATACCATTGAACATTATACGTTATAACGTAATACCATATGACGTTATACGTTATAACGTAATGCTATATAACGTTAGACGTTATAACGTAATACCATATGACGTTATACGTTATAACGTAATATCATATATCGTTATACGTTGTAACGTAATACTATATAACGTTATAAGTTATAACGTAATACCATATGACGTTATACGTTATAAAGAAATCCTATAGTACGTTACACGTTATAACGTAATACTATATAACGTTATAAGTTATAACGTAATACCTTATAACGTTATACGTCATAACGTAATACTATATAACGTTATTTGTTATAACGTAATGCTACATAACGTTATGCGTTATAACGTATTGCTGTATAACGTTATACGTTATAACGTAATGCTACGTAACGTTATACGCTATAACGTAATGCTATATAACGTTATACGTTATAACGTAATACCATCTGACGTTATACGTTATAACGTAATACCATATAACGTTATACGTTATAACGTAATACCATATGACGTTATACGTTATAAGGAAATGCTATAGTACGTTAGACGTTAAAACGTAATACCATATGACGCTATAAGTTATAACGTAAAACCTTATGACGTTATACGTTATAACGTAATACCATATGACGTTATACGTTATAAGGAAATGCTATAGTACGGCACACGTTATAACGTAGTACGATATAACGTTCTAAGTTATAACGTATTACTATATAGCGTTCCACGTCATAATGTAATACTATATAACGTTATACATTTAACGTAATACCATATGACGTAATCCGTTATAAAGGAATGCTACAATACGTTACACGTTATAACGTAATACTATATAAGGTTATACGTTATAACGTAATACTATATAACGTTATACGTTATTACGTAATACCACATAACGTTATACGTTATAACGTAATACTATATAACGTTATACGTTATAACGTAATACCATCTGACGTCATACGTTATACCGTAATACCATATAACGTTATACGTTATAACGTAATACTATATAACGTTATACGTTATAACGTAATACTATATAACGTTATTCGTTGTAACGTAATACTATATGACGTTATACGTTATCACGTAATGCTACATAACGTTATACGTTATAACGTAATCCTATATAATGTTATACGTTATAACGTAATACCACATAGCGTTATACGTTATAACGTAATACTATATAACGTTATACGTTATAACGTAATACCATCTGACGTCATACGTTATACCGTAATACCATATAACGTTATACGTTATAACGTAATACCATATGACGTTATACGTTATAAGGAAATGCTATAGTACGTTACACGTTATAACGTAATACCATATGACGTTATACGTTATAGGGAAATGCTATAGTACGTTACACGTTATAACGTAATACCATATGACGTTATACGTTATAAGGAAATGCTATGGTACGTTACACGTTATAACGTAATGCTATATAACGTTAGACGTTATAACGTAATACCATCTGACGTCATACGTTATACCGTAATACCATATGACGTTATACGTTATAACGTAATATCATATATCGTTATACGTTGTAACGTAATACTATATAACGTTATAAGTTATAACGTAATACCATATGACGTTACACGTTATAAAGAAATCCTATAGTACGTTACACGTTATAACGTAATACTATATAACGTTATAAGTTATAACGTAATACCTTATAACGTTATACGTCATAACGTAATACAATATAACGTTATTTGTTATAACGTAATGCTACATAACGTTATGCGTTATAACGTATTGCTGTATAACGTTATACGTTATAACGTAATACCATCTGACGTTATACGTTATAACGTAATACCACATAACGTTATACGTTATAACGTAATACCATATGACGTTATACGTTATAAGGAAATGCTATAGTACGTTACACGTTATAACGTAATACTATATGACGTTATAAGTTATAACGTAACACCTTATGACGTTATACGTTATAAGGAAATGCTATAGTACGGTACACGTTATAACGTAATACGATATAACGTTCTAAGTTATAACGTATTACTATATAGCGTTCCACGTCATAATGTAATACTATATAACGTTATACATTTAACGTAATACCATATGACGTAATCCCTTATAAAGGAATGCTACAATACGTTACACGTTATAACGTAATACTATATAACGTTATAAGTTATAACGTAACACCTTATGACGTTATACGTTATAACGTAATGCTATATAACGGTATACGTTATAACGTAATACCACATAACGTTATACGTTATAACGTAATACCATCTGACGTTATACGTTATAACGTAATACCATTTAACATTATACGTTATAACGTAATACCATATGACGTTATACGTTATAACGTAATGCTATATAACGTTAGACGTTATAACGTAATACCATATGACGTTATACGTTATAACGCAATATCATATATCGTTATACGTTGTAACGTAATACTATATAACGTTATAAGTTATAACGTAATACCATATGACGTTATACGTTATAAAGAAATCCTATAGTACGTTACACGTTATAACGTAATACTATATAACGTTATAAGTTATAACGTAATACCTTATAACGTTATACGTCATAACGTAATACTATATAACGTTATTTGTTATAACGTAATGCTACATAACGTTATGCGTTATAACGTATTGCTGTATAACGTTATACGTTATAACGTAATGCTACATAACGTTATACGCTATAACGTAATGCTATATAACGTTATACGTTATAACGTAATACCATCTGACGTTATACGTTATAACGTAATACCATATAACGTTATACGTTATAACGTAATACCATATGACGTTATACGTTATAAGGAAATGCTATAGTACGTTACACGTTATAACGTAATACCATATGACGCTATAAGTTATAACGTAAAACCTTATGACGTTATACGTTATAACGTAATACCATATGACGTTATACGTTATAAGGAAATGCTATAGTACGGTACACGTTATAACGTAGTACGATATAACGTTCTAAGTTATAACGTATTACTATATAGCGTTCCACGTCATAATGTAATACTATATAACGTTATACATTTAACATAATACCATATGACGTAATCCGTTATAAAGGAATGCTACAATACGTTACACGTTATAACGTAATACTATATAAGGTTATACGTTATAACGTAATACTATATAACGTTATACGTTATAACGTAATACCATATGACGTTATACGTTATAACGTAATGCTATATAACGTTATACGTTATAACGTAATACTATACAACGTTATACGTTATAACGTAATACCATATGATGTTATGCGTTATAAGGGAATGCTATAGTACGCTACACGATATAACGTAATACCATATGATGTTATACGTTATAAAGAAATGCTATAGTACGTTACACGTTATAACGAAATACCGTATGACGTTATACGTTATAACGTAATACTATATAACGTTATACGTTATGACGTAATACCTTATGACGTTATACGTTATAACGTAATACCATATGACGTAACACTTTATAAGGAAATGCTATATAACGTTATACGTTATAACGTAATACCATATGACGTTATACGCTATAACGTAATACCATATGATGCTATACGTTATAAAGAAATGCTATAGTACGTTACACGTTATAACGAAATACCATATGACGTTATACGTTATAACGTAATACTATACAACGTTATACGTTATAACGTAATACCATAGGACGTAACACTTTATAAGGAAATGCTATAGTACGTCACACGATATAACGTAATACTATATAACGTTATACGTGATAACGTAATACCATATGACGTTATACGTTACAGGGAAATGCTATAGTACGTTACACGTTATAACGAAATACCAATGACGTTATACGTTACAACGTAATACTATATAACGTTATACGTTATTACGTAATACCACATAACGTTATACGTTATAACGTAATACTATATAACGTTATACGTTATAACGTAATACCATCTGACGTCATACGTTATACCGTAATACCATATAACGTTATACGTTATAACGTAATACCACATAACGTTATACGCTATAACGTATTACGACATAACGTTATACGTTATAACGTAATACTATATGACGTTATACGTGATGAAGGAATGCTACAGTACGTTACACGTTATAACGTAATACTATATAACGTTATAACTTATAATGTAATGCCTTATGACGTTATACGTTATAACGTAATACTATATAACGTTATAAGTTATAACGTAATACCTTATGACGTTATACGTTATAAGGAAATGCTATATAACGTTATACGTTATAACGTAATACCTTATGACGTTATACGTTATAACGTAATACCATATGACGTTATACGTTATAAAGAAATGCTATAGTACGTTAGACGTTATAACGTAATACTACACAACGTTATACGTTATAACGTAATACCATATGATGTTATACGTTATAAGGGAATGCTATAGTACGCTACACGATATAACGTAATACCATATGACGTTATACGTTATAACGTAATACCATATGATGCTATACGTTATAAAGAAATGCTATAGTACGTTACACGTTATAACGAAATACCATATGACGTTATACGTTATAACGTAATACTATACAACGTTATACGTTATAACGTAATACCGTATGATGTTATACGTTATAAGGAAATGCTATAGTACGTTACATGATATAACGTAATACCATATGACGTTATACGTTATAACGTAATACCATATGACGTAACACTATATAAGGAAATGCTATAGTACGTCACACGATATAACGTAATACTATATAACGTTATACGTGATAACGTAATACCATATGACGTTATACGTTACAGGGAAATGCTATAGTACGTTACACGTTATAACGAAATACCAATGACGTTATACGTTACAACGTAATACTATATAACGTTATACGTTATTACGTAATACCACATAACGTTATACGTTATAACGTAATACTATATAACGTTATACGTTATAACGTAATACCATCTGACGTCATACGTTATACCGCAATACCATATAACTTTATACGTTATAACGTAATACTATATAACGTTATACGTTATAACGTAATACTATATAACGTTATTCGTTATAACGTAATACTATATGACGTTATACGTTATCACGTAATGCTACATAACGTTATACGTCATAACGTAATTCTATATAACGTTATACGTTATAACGTAATACCACATAGCGTTATACGTTATAACGTAATACTATATAACGTTATACGTTATAACGTAATACCATCTGACGTCATACGTTATACCGTAATACCATATAACGTTATACGTTATAACGTAATACCATATGACGTTATACGTTATAAGGAAATGCTATAGTACGTTACACGTTATAACGTAATACCATATGACGTTATACGTTATAGGGAAATGCTATAGTACGTTACACGTTATAACGTAATACCATATGACGTTATACGTTATAAGGAAATGCTATGGTACGTTACACGTTATAACGTAATGCTATATAACGTTAGACGTTATAACGTAATACCAGATGACGTTATACGTTATAACGTAATATCATATATCGTTATACGTTGTAACGTAATACTATATAACGTTATAAGTTATAACGTAATACCATATGACGTTATACGTTATAAAGAAATCCTATAGTACGTTACACGTTATAACGTAATACTATATAGCGTTATAAGTTATAACGTAATACCTTATAACGTTATACGTCATAACGTAATACTATATAACGTTATTTGTTATAACGTAATGCTACATAACGTTATGCGTTATAACGTATTGCTGTATAACGTTATACGTTATAACGTAATGCTACATAACGTTATACGCTATAACGTAATGCTATATAACGTTATACGTTATAATGTTATACCACATAACGTTATACGTTATAACGTAATACTATATGACGTTATACGTGATAAAGGAATGATATAGTACGTTACACGTTATAACGTAATACTATATAACGTTATCACTTATAATGTAATGCCTTATGACGTTATACGTCATAACGTAATACTATATAACTTCACACGTTATAACGTAATGCTACATAACGTTATACGGTATAACGTAATACCACATAACGTTATACGTTATAACGTAATACGACATAACGTTATACGTTATAACGTAATACTATATGACGTTATACGTGATGAAGGAATGCTACAGTACGTTACACGTTATAACGTAATACTATATAACGTTATAACTTATAGTGTAATGCCTTATGACGTTATACGTTATAACGTAATACTATATAACGTTATACGTTATAACGTAATGCTACATAACGTTATACGTTATAACGTAATACCATATGACGTTATACGTTATAACGTAATGCTATATAACGTTATACGTTATAACGTAATACTATACAACGTTATACGTTATAACGTAATACCATATGATGTTATGCGTTATAAGGGAATGCTATAGTACGCTACACGATATAACGTAATACCATATGATGTTATACGTTATAAAGAAATGCTATAGTACGTTACACGTTATAACGAAATACCGTATGACGTTATACGTTATAACGTAATACTATATAACGTTATACGTTATGACGTAATACCTTATGACGTTATACGTTATAACGTAATACCATATGACGTAACACTTTATAAGGAAATGCTATATAACGTTATACGTTATAACGTAATACCATATGACGTTATACGTTATAACGTAATACCATATGATGCTATACGTTATAAAGAAATGCTATAGTACGTTACACGTTATAACGTAATACCATAGGACGTAACACTTTATAAGGAAATGCTATAGTACGTCACACGATATAACGTAATACTATATAACGTTATACGTGATAACGTAATACCATATGACGTTATACGTTACAGGGAAATGCTATAGTACGTTACACGTTATAACGAAATACCAATGACGTTATACGTTACAACGTAATACTATATAACGTTATACGTTATTACGTAATACCACATAACGTTATACGTTATAACGTAATACTATATAACGTTATACGTTATAACGTAATACCATCTGACGTCATACGTTATACCGTAATACCATATAACGTTATACGTTATAACGTAATACCACATAACGTTATACGCTATAACGTAATACGACATAACGTTATACGTTATAACGTAATACTATATGACGTTATACGTGATGAAGGAATGCTACAGTACGTTACACGTTATAACGTAATACTATATAACGTTATAACTTATAATGTAATGCCTTATGACGTTATACGTTATAACGTAATACTATATAACGTTATAAGTTATAACGTAATACCTTATGACGTTATACGTTATAAGGAAATGCTATATAACGTTATACGTTATAACGTAATACCTTATGACGTTATACGTTATAACGTAATACCATATGACGTTATACGTTATAAAGAAATGCTATAGTACGTTAGACGTTATAACGTAATACTATACAACGTTATACGTTATAACGTAATACCATATGATGTTATACGTTATAAGGGAATGCTATAGTACGCTACACGATATAACGTAATACCATATGACGTTATACGTTATAACGTAATACCATATGATGCTATACGTTATAAAGAAATGCTATAGTACGTTACACGTTATAACGAAATACCATATGACGTTATACGTTATAACGTAATACTATACAACGTTATACGTTATAACGTAATACCGTATGATGTTATACGTTATAAGGAAATGCTATAGTACGTTACATGATATAACGTAATACCATATGACGTTATACGTTATAACGTAATACCATATGACGTAACACTATATAAGGAAATGCTATAGTACGTCACACGATATAACGTAATACTATATAACGTTATACGTGATAACGTAATACCATATGACGTTATACGTTACAGGGAAATGCTATAGTACGTTACACGTTATAACGAAATACCAATGACGTTATACGTTACAACGTAATACTATATAACGTTATACGTTATTACGTAATACCACATAACGTTATACGTTATAACGTAATACTATATAACGTTATACGTTATAACGTAATACCATCTGACGTCATACGTTATACCGCAATACCATATAACTTTATACGTTATAACGTAATACTATATAACGTTATACGTTATAACGTAATACTATATAACGTTATTCGTTATAACGTAATACTATATGACGTTATACGTTATCACGTAATGCTACATAACGTTATACGTCATAACGTAATTCTATATAACGTTATACGTTATAACGTAATACCACATAGCGTTATACGTTATAACGTAATACTATATAACGTTATACGTTATAACGTAATACCATCTGACGTCATACGTTATACCGTAATACCATATAACGTTATACGTTATAACGTAATACCATATGACGTTATACGTTATAGGGAAATGCTATAGTACGTTACACGTTATAACGTAATACCATATGACGTTATACGTTATAAGGAAATGCTATGGTACGTTACACGTTATAACGTAATGCTATATAACGTTAGACGTTATAACGTAATACCAGATGACGTTATACGTTATAACGTAATATCATATATCGTTATACGTTGTAACGTAATACTATATAACGTTATAAGTTATAACGTAATACCATATGACGTTATACGTTATAAAGAAATCCTATAGTACGTTACAACGTAATACTATATAGCGTTATAAGTTATAACGTAATACCTTATAACGTTATACGTCATAACGTAATACTATATAACGTTATTTGTTATAACGTAATGCTACATAACGTTATGCGTTATAACGTATTGCTGTATAACGTTATACGTTATAACGTAATGCTACATAACGTTATACGCCATAACGTAATGCTATATAACGTTATACGTTATAATGTTATACCACATAACGTTATACGTTATAACGTAATACTATATGACGTTATACGTGATAAAGGAATGATATAGTACGTTACACGTTATAACGTAATACTATATAACGTTATCACTTATAATGTAATGCCTTATGACGTTATACGTCATAACGTAATACTATATAACTTCACACGTTATAACGTAATGCTACATAACGTTATACGGTATAACGTAATACCACATAACGTTATACGTTATAACGTAATACGACATAACGTTATACGTTATAACGTAATACTATATGACGTTATACGTGATGAAGGAATGCTACAGTACGTTACACGTTATAACGTAATACTATATAACGTTATAACTTATAGTGTAATGCCTTATGACGTTATACGTTATAACGTAATACTATATAACGTTATACGTTATAACGTAATGCTACATAACGTTATACGTTATAAGGTAATACCTTATGACGTTATACGTTATAACGTAATACCATATGACGTTATACGTTATAAAGAAATGCTATAGTACGTTACACGTTATAACGTAATACTATATAACGTTATAAGTTATAGCGAAATACCTTATGACTTTATACGTTATAACGTAATACTATATAACGTTATACGTTATAACGTAATACCACATAACGTTATACGCTATAACGTAATACGACATAACGTTATACGTTATAACGTAATACTATATGACGTTATACGTTATAAAGAAATGCTATAGTACGTTAGACGTTATAACGTAATACTATACAACGTTATACGTTATAACGTAATACCATATGATGTTATACGTTATAAGGGAATGCTGTAGTACGCTACACGATATAACGTAATACCATATGACGTTATACGTTATAACGTAATACCATATGATGTTATACGTTATAAAGAAATGCTATAGTACGTTAATCGTTATAACGAAATACCGTATGACGTTATACGTTATAACGTAGTACTATATAACGTTATACGTTATAACGTAATACCTTATGACGTTATACGTTATAACGTAATACCTTATGACGTTATACGTTATAACGTAATACCATATGACGTAACACTTTATAAGGAAATGCTATATAACGTTATACGTTATAACGTAATACCATATGACGTTATACGTTATAACGTAATACCATATGATGCTATACGTTATAAAGAAATGCTATAGTACGTTACACGTTATAACGAAATACCATATGACGTTATACGTTATAACGTAATACTATACAACGTTATACGTTATAACGTAATACCATATGATGTTATACGTTATAAGGAAATGCTATAGTACGTTACACGATATAACGTAATACCATATGACGTTATACGTTATAACGTAATACCATATGACGTAACACTTTATAAGGAAATGCTATAGTACGTCACACGATATAACGTAAAACTATATAACGTTATACGTGATAACGTAATACCATATGACGTTATACGTTACAGGGAAATGCTATAGTACGTTACACGTTATAACGAAATACCAATGACGTTATACGTTACAACGTAATACTATATAACGTTATACGTTATTACGTAATACCACATAACGTTATACGTTATAACGTAATACTATATAACGTTATACGTTATAACGTAATACCATCTGACGTCATACGTTATACCGTAATACCATATAACGTTATACGTTATAACGTAATACTATATAACGTTATACGTTATAACGTAATACTATATAACGTTATTCGTTATAACGTAATACTATATGACGTTATACGTTATCACGTAATGCTACATAACGTTATACGTTATAACGTAATCCTATATAACGTTATACGTTATAACGTAATACCACATAGCGTTATACGTTATAACGTAATACTATATAACGTTATACGTTATAACGTAATACCATCTGACGTCATACGTTATACCGTAATACCATATAACGTTATACGTTATAACGTAATACCATATGACGTTATACGTTATAAGGAAATGCTATAGTACGTTACACGTTATAACGTAATACCATATGACGTTATACGTTATAGGGAAATGCTATAGTACGTTACACGTTATAACGTAATACCATATGACGTTATACGTTATAAGGAAATGCTATGGTACGTTACACGTTATAACGTAATGCTATATAACGTTAGACGTTATAACGTAATACCATATGACGTTATACGTTATAACGTAATATCATATATCGTTATACGTTGTAACGTAATACTATATAACGTTATAAGTTATAACGTAATACCATATGACGTTATACGTTATAAAGAAATCCTATAGTACGTTACACGTTATAACGTAATACTATATAACGTTATACGTTATAACGTAATACCATCTGACGTCATACGTTATACCGTAATACCATATAACGTTATACGTTATAACGTAATACTATATAACGTTATACGTTATAACGTAATACTATATAACGTTATTCGTTATAACGTAATACTATATAACGTTATACGTTATAACGTTATACCATATGACGTTATACGTTATAACGTAATGCTATATAACGTTATACGTTATAACGTAATACTATATAACGTTATACGTTATAACGTAATACTATATAACGTTACACGTTATAACGTAATACTATATAACGTTATAAGTTATAACGTAATACCTTATAACGTTATACGTCATAACGTAATACTATATAACGTTATTTGTTATAACGTAATGCTACATAACGTTATGCGTTATAACGTATTGCTGTATAACGTTATACGTTATAACGTAATGCTACATAACGTTATACGCTATAACGTAATGCTATATAACGTTATACGTTATAACGTAATACCATCTGACGTTATACGTTATAACGTAATACCATATAACGTTATACGTTATAACGTAATACTATATAACGTTATACGTTATAACGTAATACCATCTGACGTCATACGTTATACCGTAATACCATATAACGTTATACGTTATAACGTAATACTATATAACGTTATACGTTATAACGTAATACTATATAACGTTATTCGTTATAACGTAATACTATATAACGTTATACGTTATAACGTTATACCATATGACATTATACGTTATAACGTAATGCTATATAACGTTATACGTTATAACGTAATACTATACAACGTTATACGTTATAACGTAATACCATATGATGTTATACGTTATAAGGGAATGCTATAGTACGCTACACGATATAACGTAATACCATATGACGTTATACGTTATAACGTAATACCATATGATGTTATACCTTATAAAGAAATGCTATAGTACGTTACACGTTATAACGAAATACGGTATGACGTTATACGTTATAACGTAATACTATATAACGTTATACGTTATAACGTAATACCATATGACGTTATACGTTATAACGTAATACCATATGATGTTATACGTTATAAGGAAATGCTATAGAACGTTACACGATATAACGTAATACTATATAACGTTATACGTTATAACGTAATACCATATGATGTTATACGTTATAAGGAAATGCTATAGTACGTTACACGATATAACGTAATACTATATAACGTTATACGTTATAACGTAATACTATATAACTTCATACGTTATAACGTAATGCTACATAACGTTATACGGTATAACGTAATACCACATAACGTTATACGTTATAACGTAATACGACATAACGTTATACGTTATAACGTAATACTATATGACGTTATACGTGATGAAGGAATGCTACAGTACGTTACACGTTATAACGTAATACTATATAACGGTATAACTTATAATGTAATGCCTTATGACGTTATACGTTATAACGTAATACTATATAACGTTATAAGTTATAACGTAATACCTTATGACGTTATACGTTATAAGGAAATGCTATATAACGTTATACGTTATAACGTAATACCTTATGATGTTATACGTTATAACGTAATACCATATGACGTTATACGTTATAAAGAAATGCTATAGAACGGTAGACGTGATAACGTAATGCTATATAACGTTATACGTTATAATGTAATACTATATAACGTTATACGTAATACCATATGATGTTATACGTTATAAGGAAGGCTATAGTACGTTACACGATATAACGTAATACTGTATAACGTTATAACTTATAATGTAATGCATTATGACGTTATTCGTCATAACGTAATACTATATAACTTCATACGTTATAACGTAATGCTACATAACGTTATACGGTATAACGTAATACCATATAACGTTATAAGTTATAAAGAAATGCTATAGTACGTTAGACGTGATAACGTAATGCTATATAACGTTATACGTTATAATGTAATACTATATAACGTTATACGTAATACCATATGACGTTATACGTTATAAAGAAATGCTATAGTACGTTACAGGTTATAACTTAATACTATATAACGTTATAAGTTATAACGTAATACCTTATGACGTTATACGTCATAACGTAATACTATATAACGTTATAGGTTCTAACGTAATGCTACATAACGTTATACGCTATAATGTAACGCTATATAACGTTATACGTTATAATGTAATACCACATAACGTTATACGTTATAACGTAATACTATATGACGTTATACGTTATAAAGAAATGCTATAGTACGTTACACGTTATAACGTAATACTATATAACGTTATAAGTTATAACGTAATACCTTATGACGTTATACGTTATAACGTAATACCTTATGACTTTATACGTTATAACGTAATACTATATAACTTTATACGTTATAACGTAATACCACATAACGTTATACGTTATAACGTTATACGATATAACGTTATACGTTATAACGTAATACCATCTGACGTTATACGTTATAACGTAAGACCATATAACGTTATGCGTTATAACGTAATATCATCTGGCGTTATACGTTATAACGTAAGACCATATAACGTTATACGTTATAACGTAATACCATATGACGTTATACGTTATAACGTAATACCATATGACGTAACACTTTATAGGGAAATGCTATAGTACGTCACACGAAATAACGAAATACTATATAACGTTATACGTTATAACGTAATACCATATGAAGTTATACGTTATAGGGAAATGCTATCGTACGTTACACGATATAACGTAATACCACATAACGTTAAACGTTATAACGTAATACCATCTGACGTTATACGTTATAACGTAATACCATATAATGTTATACGTTATAACCTAATACCATATGACGTTATACGTTATAAGGAAATGCTATAGTACGGTACACGTTATAACGTAATACGATATAACGTTCTAAGTTATAACGTATTACTATATAGCGCTCCACGTCATAATGTAATACTATATAACGTTATACATTTTAACGTAATACCATATGACGTAATCCGTTATAAAGGAATGCTACAGTACGTTACACGTTATAACGTAATACCATATGACGCTATAAGTTATAACGTAATACCATATGACGTTATACGTTATATCGTAATATCATATATCGTTATACGTTATAACGTAATACTATATAACGTTATACGTTATAACGTAATACCATATGACGGTATACGTTATAGGGAAATGCTATAGTACGTTACACGTTATAGCGAAATACCATATGACGTTATACGTTATAACGTAATACCATATGACGTTATACGTTATATCGTAATATCATATATCGTTATACGTTATAACGTAATACTATATAACGTTATATGTTATAACGTAATACGATATGACGTTATACGTTATAACATACTACCATATGATGTTATACGTTATAAAGAAATGCTATAGTACGTTAGACGTGATAACGTAATGCTATATAACGTTATACGTTATAATGTAATACTATATAACGTTATACGTAATACCATATGATGTTATACGTTATAAGGAAAGGCTATAGTACGTTACACGATATAACGTAATACTATATAACGTTAGACGTTATAACGTAATACCATATGACGTTATACGTTATAACGTAATACCATATGATGTTATACGTTATAAAGAAATGCTATAGTACGTTAGACGTGATAACGTAATGCTATATAACGTTATACGTTATAATGTAATACTATATAACGTTATACGTAATACCATATGATCTTATACGTTATAAGGAAAGGCTATAGTACGTTACACGATATAACGTAATACTATATAACGTTAGACGTTATAACGTAATACCATATGACGTTAGACGTTATAACGTAATACTAAACAACGTTATACGTTATAACGTCATACCATATGACGTTACACGTTATAAGGAAATGCTATAGTACGTTACACGTTATAACGTTATACCATTTGACCTTATAAGTTATAACGTAATACCTTATGACTTTATACGTTATAACGTAATACTATATAACGTTATACGTTATAACGTAATACCACATAACGTTATACGTTATAACGTTATACGATATAACGTTATACGTTATAACGTAATACCATCTGACGTTATACGTTATAACGTAAGACCATATAACGTTATACGTTATAACGTAATATCATCTGGCGTTATACGTTATAACGTAAGACCATATAACGTTATACGTTATAACGTAATACCATATGACGTTATACGTTATAAGGAAATGCTATATAACGTTATACGTTATAACGTAATACTATATAACGTTGTACGTTATAACGTAATACCATATGACGTTACACGTTATAAAGAAATGCTATAGTACGTTACACGTGATAACGTAATGCTATATAACGTTATACGTTATAACGTAATACTATATAACGTTGTACGTTATAACGTAATACCATATGATGTTATACGTTATAAGGAAATGCTATAGTACGTTACACGTTATAACGTAATGCTATATAACGTTATACGTTATGACGTAATACTATATAACGATATACGTTATAACGTAATACCATATGACGTTATACGTTATAGGGAAATGCTATAGTACGTTACACCATATAACGTAATGCTATATAACGTTAGACGTTATAACGTAATACTATACAACGTTAGACGTTATAACGTAATACCATATGACGTTAGACGTTATAACGTAATACTAAACAACGTTATACGTTATAACGTAATACCATATGACGTTACACGTTATAAGGAAATGCTATAGTACGTTACACGTTATAACGTTATACCATTTGACGTTATAAGTTATAACGTAATACCTTATGACTTTATACGTTATAACGTAATACTATATAACGTTATAAGTTATAACGTAATACCTTATGACGTTATACGTTATAACGTAATACCATATGATGTTATACGTTATAAGGAAATGCTATAGTACGTTACACGATATAACGTAATACCATATGACGTTATACGTTATAACGTAATACCATATGACGTAACACTTTATAGGGAAATGCTATAGTACGTCACACGAAATAACGAAATACTATATAACGTTATACGTTATAACGTAATACCATATGAAGTTATACGTTATAGGGAAATGCTATCGTACGTTACACGATATAACGTAATACCACATAACGTTAAACGTTATAACGTAATACCATCTGACGTTATACGTTATAACGTAATACCATATAATGTTATACGTTATAACGTAATACCATATGACGTTATACGTTATAAGGAAATGCTATAGTACGGTACACGTTATAACGTAATACGATATAACGTTCTAAGTTATAACGTATTACTATATAGCGCTCCACGTCATAATGTAATACTATATAACGTTATACATTTTAACGTAATACCATATGACGTAATCCGTTATAAAGGAATGCTACAGTACGTTACACGTTATAACGTAATACCATATGACGCTATAAGTTATAACGTAATACCATATGACGTTATACGTTATATCGTAATATCATATATCGTTATACGTTATAACGTAATACTATATAACGTTATACGTTATAACGTAATACCATATGACGGTATACGTTATAGGGAAATGCTATAGTACGTTACACGTTATAGCGGAATACCATATGACGTTATACGTTATAACGTAATACCATATGACGTTATACGTTATATCGTAATATCATATATCGTTATACGTTATAACGTAATACTATATAACGTTATATGTTATAACGTAATACCATATGACGTTATACGTTATAACATACTACCATATGATGTTATACGTTATAAAGAAATGCTATAGTACGTTAGACGTGATAACGTAATGCTATATAACGTTATACGTTATAATGTAATACTATATAACGTTATACGTAATACCATATGATGTTATACGTTATAAGGAAAGGCTATAGTACGTTACACGATATAACGTAATACTATATAACGTTAGACGTTATAACGTAATACCATATGACGTTATACGTTATAACGTAATACCATATGATGTTATACGTTATAAAGAAATGCTATAGTACGTTAGACGTGATAACGTAATGCTATATAACGTTATACGTTATAATGTAATACTATATAACGTTATACGTAATACCATATGATCTTATACGTTATAAGGAAAGGCTATAGTACGTTACACGATATAACGTAATACTATATAACGTTAGACGTTATAACGTAATACCATATGACGTTAGACGTTATAACGTAATACTAAACAACGTTATACGTTATAACGTAATACCATATGACGTTACACGTTATAAGGAAATGCTATAGTACGTTACACGTTATAACGTTATACCATTTGACGTTATAAGTTATAACGTAATACCTTATGACTTTATACGTTATAACGTAATACTATATAACGTTATACGTTATAACGTAATACCACATAACGTTATACGTTATAACGTTATACGATATAACGTTATACGTTATAACGTAATACCATCTGACGTTATACGTTATAACGTAAGACCATATAACGTTATACGTTATAACGTAATATCATCTGGCGTTATACGTTATAACGTAAGACCATATAACGTTATACGTTATAACGTAATACCATATGACGTTATACGTTATAAGGAAATGCTATATAACGTTATACGTTATAACGTAATACTATATAACGTTGTACGTTATAACGTAATACCATATGACGTTACACGTTATAAAGAAATGCTATAGTACGTTACACGTGATAACGTAATGCTATATAACGTTATACGTGATAACGTAATACTATATAACGTTGTACGTTATAACGTAATACCATATGATGTTATACGTTATAAGGAAATGCTATAGTACGTTACACGTTATAACGTAATGCTATATAACGTTATACGTTATGACGTAATACTATATAACGATATACGTTATAACGTAATACCATATGACGTTATACGTTATAGGGAAATGCTATAGTACGTTACACGATATAACGTAATGCTATATAACGTTAGACGTTATAACGTAATACTATACAACGTTAGACGTTATAACGTAATACCATATGATGTTATACGTTATAAAGAAATGCTATAGTACGTTACACGATATAACGTAATACTATATAACGTTAGACGTTATAACGTAATACCATATGACGTTATACGTTATAAAGAAATGCTATAGTACGTTACACGATATAGCGTAATACCTTATGACGTTATACGTTATAACGTAATACCATATGATGTTATACGTTATAAAGAAATGCTATAGTACGTTACACGTTATAACGTAATGCTATATAACGTTATACGTTATGACGTAATACTATATAACGATATACGTTATAACGTAATACCATATGATGTTATACGTTATAAAGAAATGCTATAGTACGTTACACGATATAGCGTAATACCTTATAACGTTATACCTTATAACGTAACATCATATAACGTTATACGTTATAACGTAATACCAAGTGACGTTATACGTTTTAAGGAAATGCTATAGTACGTTACACGTTATAACGTAATGCTATATAACGTTATACGTTATAACGTAATACTATATAACGTTGTCCGTTATAACGTAATACCATATGACGTTACACGTTATAAGGAAATACTATAGTACGTTACACGTTATAACGTTATACCATTTGACGTTATAAGTTATAACGTAATACCTTATGACTTTATACGTTATAACGTAATACTATATAACGTTATACGTTATAACGTAATACCACATAACGTTATACGTTATAACGTTATACTATATAACGTTATACGTTATAACGTAATACCATCTGACGTTATACGTTATAACGTAAGACCATATAACGTTATACGTTATAACGTAATACCATATGACGTTATACGTTATAAGGAAATGCTATATATCGTTATACGTTATAACGTAATACCATATGATGTTATACGTTATAAGGAAATGCTATAGTACGTTACACGATATAACGTAATACTATATAACGTTATACGTTATAACGTAATACTATATAGCGTTATACGTTATAACGTAATACTATATAACGTTATACGTTATAACGTAATACCATATGACGTTATACGTTATAACGTAATACCGTATGATGTTATACGTTATAAAGAAATGCTATAGTACGTTACACGTTATAACGTAATGCTATATAACATTATACGTTATAACGTAATACTATATAACGTTATACGTTATAACGTAATACCATATGATGTTATACGTTATAAGGAAAGGCCATAGTTCGTTATACGATATAACGTAATACTATATAACGTTAGATGTTATAACGTAATACCATATGACGTTATAAGTTTTAACGTAATACCATATGATGTTATACGTTATAAAGAAATGCTATAGTACGTTACACGTTATAACGTAATGCTATATAACGTTATACGTTATAACGTAATACTATATAACGATATACGTTATAACGTAATACCATATGATGTTATACGTTATAAGGAAATGCTATAGTACGTTACGCGATGTAACGTAATACCATATGACGTTATAAGTCATAACGTAATACCATATGATGTTATACGTTATAAAGAAATGCTATAGTACGTTACACGTTATAACGTAACACCATTTGACGTTATAAGTTATAACGTAATACCTTATGACTTTATACGTTATAACGTAATACTATATAACGTTATACGTTATAACGTAATACCACATAACGTTATACGTTATAACGTTATACTATATAACGTTATTCGTTATAACGTAATACCATCTGACGTTATACGTTATAACGTAATACCATATACCGTTATACGTTATAACGTAATACCATATGACGTTATACGTCATAACGTAATACCATATGATGTTATACGTTATAAAGAAATGCTATAGTACGCTACACGTTATAACGTAACACCATTTGACGTTATAAGTTATAACGTAATACCTTATGACTTTATACGTTATAACGTAATACTATATAACGTTATACGTTATAACGTAATACCACATAACGTTATACGTTATAACGTTAGACTATATAACGTTATACGTTATAACGTAATACCATCTGACGTTATACGTTATAACGTAATAACATATAACGTTATACGTTATAACGTAATACCATATGACGTTATACGTTATAAAGAAATGATATAGTATGTTACACGTGATAACGTAATGCTATATAACGTTATACGTTATAACGTAATACTATATAACGTTATACGTTATAACGTAATACCACATAACGTTATACGTTATAACGTTATACTATATAACGTTATACGTTATAACGTAATACCATCTGACGTTATACGTTATAACGTAATACCATATAACGTTATACGTTATAACGTAATATCATATGACGTTATACGTCATAACGTAATACCATATGATGTTATACGTTATAAAGAAATGCTATAGTACGCTACACGTTATAACGTAACACCATTTGACGTTATAAGTTATAACGTAATACCTTATGACTTTATACGTTATAACGTAATACTATATAACGTTATACGTTATAACGTAATACCACATAACGTTATACGTTATAACGTTATACTATACAACGTTATACGTTATAACGTAATACCATCTGACGTTATACGTTATAACGTAATAACATATAACGTTATACGTTATAACGTAATACCATATGACGTTATACGTCATAACGTAATACCATATGATGTTATACGTTATAAGGAAATGCTATAGTACGTTACACGATATAACGTAACACCATTTGACGTTATAAGTTATAACGTAATACCATCTGACGTTATACGTTATAACGTAATACCATATAACGTTATACGTTATAACGTAATACCATATGACGTTATACGTCATAACGTAATACCATATGATGTTATACGTTATAAGGAAATGCTATAGTACGTTACACGATATAACGTAATACCATATGACGTTATACGCTATAACGTAATACCATATGATGTTATACGTTATAAAGAAATGCTATAGTACGTTACACGTTATAACGTAATGCTATATAACGTTATACGTTATAAGGTAATACTATATAACGATATACGTTATAACGTAATACCATATGATGTTATACGTTATAAGGAAATGCTACAGTACGTTACACGATATAACGTAATACTATATAACGTTAGACGTTATAACGTAATACTATACAACGTTATTCGTTATAACGTAATACCATATGATGTTATACGTTATAAGGAAATGCTATAGTACGTAACACGATATAACGTAATACCATATGACGTTATAAGTCATAACGTAATACCATATGATGTTATACGTTATAAAGAAATGCTATAGTACGTTACACGTTATAACGTAACACCATTTGACGTTATAAGTTATAACGTAATACCATATGACGTTATACGTCATAACGTAATACCATATGATGTTATACGTTATAAAGAAATGCTATAGTACGTCACACGTTATAACGTAACACCATTTGACGTTATAAGTTATAACGTAATACCTTATGACTTTATACGTTATAACGTAATACTATATAACGTTATACGTTATAACGTAATACCTCATAACGTTATACGTTATAACGTTATACTATATAACGTTATACGTTATAACGTAATACCATCTGACGTTATACGTTATAACGTAATACCATATAACGCTATACGATATAACGTAATACCATATGACGTTATACGTTATAAGGAAATGCTATATAACGTTATACGTTATAACGTAATACCATATGATGTTATACGTTATAAGGAAATGCTATAGTACGTTACATGATATAACGTAATACTATATAACGTTATACGCTATAACGTAATACTATATACTGTTATACGTTATAACGTAATACTATATAACGTTATACGTTATAACGTAATACCATATGACGCTATACGTTATAACGTAATACCGTATGATGTTATACGTTATAAAGAAATGCTATAGTACGTTACACGTTATAACGTAATGCTATATAACTTTATACTTTATAACGTAATACTATATAACGATATACGTTATAACGTAATACCATATGATGTTATACGTTATAAGGAAATGCTATAGTACGTTACACGTTATAACGTAATGCTATATAACGTTATACGTTATGACGTAATACTATATAACGTTGTACGTTATAACGTAATACCATATGACGTTACACGTTATAAGGAAATGCTATAGACGTTACACGTTATAACGTAATACCCTTTGACGTTATAAGTTATAACGTAATACCTTATGACTTCATACGTTATAACGTAATACTATATAACGTTATACGTTATAACGTAAATACCACATAACGTTATACGTTATAATGTAATACTATATAACGTTATACGTTATAACGTAATACCATATGACGTTATACGTTATAACGTAATACCACATGACGTTACACGTTATAAGGAAATGCTATAGTACGTTACACGTTATAACGTAATACCATTTGACGTTATAAGTTATAACGTAATACCTTATGACTTTATACGTTATAACGTAGTACTATATAACGTTATACGTTATAACGTAATACTATATAACGTTATACGTTATAACGTAATACCATATGATGTTATACGTTATAAGGAAAGGCTATAGTACGTTACACGATATAACGTAATACTATATAACGTTAGACGTTATAACGTAATACCATATGACGTTATACGTATATAGCGTAATACCATATGATGTTATACGTTATAAGGAAATGCTATAGTACGTAACACATAACGTAATACCATATGACGTTATAAGTCATAACGTAATACCATATGATGTTATACGTTATAAAGAAATGCTATAGTACGTTACACGTTATAACGTAACACCATTTGACGGTATAAGTTATAACGTAATACCATATGACGTTATACGTCATAACGTAATACCATATGATGTTATACGTTATAAAGAAATGCTATAGTACGTTACACGTTATAACGTAACACCATTTGGACGTTATAAGTTATAACGTAATACCTTATGACTTTATACGTTATAACGTAATACTATATAACGTTATACGTTATAACGTAATACCACATAACGTTATACGTTATAACCTTATACTATATAACGTTATACGTTATAACGTAATACCATCTGACGTTATACGTTATAACGTAATACCATATAACGCTATACGTTATAACGTAATACCATATGACGTTATACGTTATAAGGAAATGCTATATAACGTTATACGTTATAACGTAATACCATATGATGTTATACGTTATAAGGAAATGCTATAGTACGTTACACGATATAACGTAATACTATATAACGTTATACGCTATAACGTAATACTATATACTGTTATACGTTATAACGTAATACTATATAACGTTATACGTTATAACGTAATACCATATGACGCTATACGTTATAACGTAATACTATATAACGTTATACGTTATAACGTAATACCATATGACGTTATACGTCATAACGTAATACCATATGATGTTATACGTTATAAAGCAATGCTATAGTACGCTACACGTTATAACGTAACACCATTTGACGTTATAAGTTATAACGTAATACCTTATGACTTTATACGTTATAACGTAATACTATATAACGTTATACGTTATAACGTAATACCACATAACGTTATACGTTATAACGTTATACTATATAACGTTATACGTTATAACGTAATACTATATAACGTTATACGTTATAACGTAATACCATATGACGCTATACGTTATAACGTAATACTATATAACGTTATACGTTATAACGTAATACCATTTGACGTTATAAGTTATAACGTAATACCTTATGACTTTATACGTTATAACGTAGTACTATATAACGTTATACGTTATAACGTAATACTATATAACGTTATACGTTATAACGTAATACCCATATGATGTTATACGTTATAAGGAAAGGGCTATAGTACGTTACACGATATAACGTAATACTATATAACGTTAGACGTTATAACGTAATACCATATGACGTTATACGTTATAGCGTAATACCATATGATGTTATACGTTATAAGGAAATGCTATAGTACGTAACACGATATAACGTAATACCATATGACGTTATACGTCATAACGTAATACCATATGATGTTATACGTTATAAAGAAATGCTATAGTACGTTACACGTTATAACGTAACACCATTTGACGTTATACGTTATAACGTAATACCATATAACGCTATACGTTATAACGTAATACCATATGACGTTATACGTTATAAGGAAATGCTATATAACGTTATACGTTATAACGTAATACCATATGATGTTATACGTTATAAAGAAATGCTATAGTACGTTAGACGTGATAACGTAATGCTATATAACGTTATACGTTATAATGTAATACTATATAACGCTATACGTAATACCATATGATGTTATACGTTATAAGGAAAGGCTATAGTACGTTACACGATATAACGTAATACTATATAACGTTAGACGTTATAACGTAATACCATATGACGTTATACGTTATAACGTAATACCATATGATGTTATACGTTATAAAGAAATGCTATAGTACGTTAGACGTGATAACGTAATACCATATGACGGTATACGTTATAGGGAAATGCTATAGTACGTTACACGTTATAGCGAAATACCATATGACGTTATACGTTATAAGGAAATGCTATAGTACGGTACACGTTATAACGTAATACGATATAACGTTCTAAGTTATAACGTATTACTATATAGCGCTCCACGTCATAATGTAATACTATATAACGTTATACATTTTAACGTAATACCATATGACGTAATCCGTTATAAAGGAATGCTACAGTACGTTACACGTTATAACGTAATACCATATGACGCTATAAGTTATAACGTAATACCATATGACGTTATACGTTATATCGTAATATCATATATCGTTATACGTTATAACGTAATACTATATAACGTTATACGTTATAACGTAATACCATATGACGGTATACGTTATAACGTAATACCATATGACGTAACACTTTATAGGGAAATGCTATAGTACGTCACACGAAATAACGAAATACTATATAACGTTATACGTTATAACGTAATACCATATGAAGTTATACGTTATAGGGAAATGCTATCGTACGTTACACGATATAACGTAATACCACATAACGTTAAACGTTATAACGTAATACCATCTGACGTTATACGTTATAACGTAATACCATATAATGTTATACGTTATAACCTAATACCATATGACGTTATACGTTATAAGGAAATGCTATAGTACGGTACACGTTATAACGTAATACGATATAACGTTCTAAGTTATAACGCATTACTATATAGCGCTCCACGTCATAATGTAATACTATATAACGTTATACATTTTAACGTAATACCATATGACGTAATCCGTTATAAAGGAATGCTACAGTACGTTACACGTTATAACGTAATACCATATGACGCTATAAGTTATAACGTAATACCATATGACGTTATACGTTATATCGTAATATCATATATCGTTATACGTTATAACGTAATACTATATAACGTTATACGTTATAACGTAATACCATATGACGGTATACGTTATAGGGAAATGCTATAGTACGTTACACGTTATAGCGAAATACCATATGACGTTATACGTTATAACGTAATACCATATGACGTTATACGTTATATCGTAATATCATATATCGTTATACGTTATAACGTAATACTATATAACGTTATATGTTATAACGTAATACGATATGACGTTATACGTTATAACATACTACCATATGATGTTATACGTTATAAAGAAATGCTATAGTACGTTAGACGTGATAACGTAATGCTATATAACGTTATACGTTATAATGTAATACTATATAACGTTATACGTAATACCATATGATGTTATACGTTATAAGGAAAGGCTATAGTACGTTACACGATATAACGTAATACTATATAACGTTAGACGTTATAACGTAATACCATATGACGTTATACGTTATAACGTAATACCATATGATGTTATACGTTATAAAGAAATGCTATAGTACGTTAGACGTGATAACGTAATGCTATATAACGTTATACGTTATAATGTAATACTATATAACGTTATACGTAATACCATATGATCTTATACGTTATAAGGAAAGGCTATAGTACGTTACACGATATAACGTAATACTATATAACGTTAGACGTTATAACGTAATACCATATGACGTTAGACGTTATAACGTAATACTAAACAACGTTATACGTTATAACGTCATACCATATGACGTTACACGTTATAAGGAAATGCTATAGTACGTTACACGTTATAACGTTATACCATTTGACCTTATAAGTTATAACGTAATACCTTATGACTTTATACGTCATAACGTAATACTATATAACGTTATACGTTATAACGTAATACCACATAACGTTATACGTTATAACGTTATACGATATAACGTTATACGTTATAACGTAATACCATCTGACGTTATACGTTATAACGTAAGACCATATAACGTTATACGTTATAACGTAATATCATCTGGCGTTATACGTTATAACGTAAGACCATATAACGTTATACGTTATAACGTAATACCATATGACGTTATACGTTATAAGGAAATGCTATATAACGTTATACGTTATAACGTAATACTATATAACGTTGTACGTTATAACGTAATACCATATGACGTTACACGTTATAAAGAAATGCTATAGTACGTTACACGTGATAACGTAATGCTATATAACGTTATACGTTATAACGTAATACTATATAACGTTGTACGTTATAACGTAATACCATATGATGTTATACGTTATAAGGAAATGCTATAGTACGTTACACGTTATAACGTAATGCTATATAACGTTATACGTTATGACGTAATACTATATAACGATATACGTTATAACGTAATACCATATGACGTTATACGTTATAGGGAAATGCTATAGTACGTTACACGATATAACGTAATGCTATATAACGTTAGACGTTATAACGTAATACTATACAACGTTAGACGTTATAACGTAATACCATATGACGTTAGACGTTATAACGTAATACTAAACAACGTTATACGTTATAACGTAATACCATATGACGTTACACGTTATAAGGAAATGCTATAGTACGTTACACGTTATAACGTTATACCATTTGACGTTATAAGTTATAACGTAATACCTTATGACTTTATACGTTATAACGTAATACTATATAACGTTATAAGTTATAACGTAATACCTTATGACGTTATACGTTATAACGTAATACCATATGATGTTATACGTTATAAGGAAATGCTATAGTACGTTACACGATATAACGTAATACCATATGACGTTATACGTTATAACGTAATACCATATGACGTAACACTTTATAGGGAAATGCTATAGTACGTCACACGAAATAACGAAATACTATATAACGTTATACGTTATAACGTAATACCATATGAAGTTATACGTTATAGGGAAATGCTATCGTACGTTACACGATATAACGTAATACCACATAACGTTAAACGTTATAACGTAATACCATCTGACGTTATACGTTATAACGTAATACCATATAATGTTATACGTTATAACGTAATACCATATGACGTTATACGTTATAAGGAAATGCTATAGTACGGTACACGTTATAACGTAATACGATATAACGTTCTAAGTTATAACGTATTACTATATAGCGCTCCACGTCATAATGTAATACTATATAACGTTATACATTTTAACGTAATACCATATGACGTAATCCGTTATAAAGGAATGCTACAGTACGTTACACGTTATAACGTAATACCATATGACGCTATAAGTTATAACGTAATACCATATGACGTTATACGTTATATCGTAATATCATATATCGTTATACGTTATAACGTAATACTATATAACGTTATACGTTATAACGTAATACCATATGACGGTATACGTTATAGGGAAATGCTATAGTACGTTACACGTTATAGCGGAATACCATATGACGTTATACGTTATAACGTAATACCATATGACGTTATACGTTATATCGTAATATCATATATCGTTATACGTTATAACGTAATACTATATAACGTTATATGTTATAACGTAATACCATATGACGTTATACGTTATAACATACTACCATATGATGTTATACGTTATAAAGAAATGCTATAGTACGTTAGACGTGATAACGTAATGCTATATAACGTTATACGTTATAATGTAATACTATATAACGTTATACGTAATACCATATGATGTTATACGTTATAAGGAAAGGCTATAGTACGTTACACGATATAACGTAATACTATATAACGTTAGACGTTATAACGTAGTACCATATGACGTTATACGTTATAACGTAATACCATATGATGTTATACGTTATAAAGAAATGCTATAGTACGTTAGACGTGATAACGTAATGCTATATAACGTTATACGTTATAATGTAATACTATATAACGTTATACGTAATACCATATGATCTTATACGTTATAAGGAAAGGCTATAGTACGTTACACGATATAACGTAATACTATATAACGTTAGACGTTATAACGTAATACCATATGACGTTAGACGTTATAACGTAATACTAAACAACGTTATACGTTATAACGTAATACCATATGACGTTACACGTTATAAGGAAATGCTATAGTACGTTACACGTTATAACGTTATACCATTTGACGTTATAAGTTATAACGTAATACCTTATGACTTTATACGTTATAACGTAATACTATATAACGTTATACGTTATAACGTAATACCACATAACGTTATACGTTATAACGTTATACGATATAACGTTATACGTTATAACGTAATACCATCTGACGTTATACGTTATAACGTAATACCATCTGACGTTATACGTTATAACGTAAGACCATATAACGTTATACGTTATAACGTAATATCATCTGGCGTTATACGTTATAACGTAAGACCATATAACGTTATACGTTATAACGTAATACCATATGACGTTATACGTTATAAGGAAATGCTATATAACGTTATACGTTATAACGTAATACTATATAACGTTGTACGTTATAACGTAATACCATATGACGTTACACGTTATAAAGAAATGCTATAGTACGTTACACGTGATAACGTAATGCTATATAACGTTATACGTGATAACGTAATACTATATAACGTTGTACGTTATAACGTAATACCATATGATGTTATACGTTATAAGGAAATGCTATAGTACGTTACACGTTATAACGTAATGCTATATAACGTTATACGTTATGACGTAATACTATATAACGATATACGTTATAACGTAATACCATATGACGTTATACGTTATAGGGAAATGCTATAGTACGTTACACGATATAACGTAATGCTATATAACGTTAGACGTTATAACGTAATACTATACAACGTTAGACGTTATAACGTAATACCATATGATGTTATACGTTATAAAGAAATGCTATAGTACGTTACACGATATAACGTAATACTATATAACGTTAGACGTTATAACGTAATACCATATGACGTTATACGTTATAAAGAAATGCTATAGTACGTTACACGATATAGCGTAATACCTTATGACGTTATACGTTATAACGTAATACCATATGATGTTATACGTTATAAAGAAATGCTATAGTACGTTACACGTTATAACGTAATGCTATATAACGTTATACGTTATGACGTAATACTATATAACGATATACGTTATAACGTAATACCATATGATGTTATACGTTATAAAGAAATGCTATAGTACGTTACACGATATAGCGTAATACCTTATAACGTTATACCTTATAACGTAACATCATATAACGTTATACGTTATAACGTAATACCAAGTGACGTTATACGTTTTAAGGAAATGCTATAGTACGTTACACGATATAGCGTAATACCATTTGACGTTATAAGTTATAACGTAATACCTTATGACTTTATACGTTATAACGTAATACTATATAACGTTATACGTTATAACGTAATACCACATAACGTTATACGTTATAACGTAATACTATATAACGTTGTCCGTTATAACGTAATACCATATGACGTTACACGTTATAAGGAAATACTATAGTACGTTACACGTTATAACGTTATACCATTTGACGTTATAAGTTATAACGTAATACCTTATGACTTTATACGTTATAACGTAATACTATATAACGTTATACGTTATAACGTAATACCACATAACGTTATACGTTATAACGTTATACTATATAACGTTATACGTTATAACGTAATACCATCTGACGTTATACGTTATAACGTAAGACCATATAACGTTATACGTTATAACGTAATACCATATGACGTTATACGTTATAAGGAAATGCTATATATCGTTATACGTTATAACGTAATACCATATGATGTTATACGTTATAAGGAAATGCTATAGTACGTTACACGATATAACGTAATACTATATAACGTTATACGTTATAACGTAATACTATATAGCGTTATACGTTATAACGTAATACTATATAACGTTATACGTTATAACGTAATACCATATGACGTTATACGTTATAACGTAATACCGTATGATGTTATACGTTATAAAGAAATGCTATAGTACGTTACACGTTATAACGTAATGCTATATAACATTATACGTTATAACGTAATACTATATAACGTTATACGTTATAACGTAATACCATATGATGTTATACGTTATAAGGAAAGGCCATAGTTCGTTATACGATATAACGTAATACTATATAACGTTAGATGTTATAACGTAATACCATATGACGTTATAAGTTTTAACGTAATACCATATGATGTTATACGTTATAAAGAAATGCTATAGTACGTTACACGTTATAACGTAATGCTATATAACGTTATACGTTATAACGTAATACTATATAACGATATACGTTATAACGTAATACCATATGATGTTATACGTTATAAGGAAATGCTATAGTACGTTACACGATGTAACGTAATACCATATGACGTTATAAGTCATAACGTAATACCATATGATGTTATACGTTATAAAGAAATGCTATAGTACGTTACACGTTATAACGTAACACCATTTGACGTTATAAGTTATAACGTAATACCTTATGACTTTATACGTTATAACGTAATACTATATAACGTTATACGTTATAACGTAATACCACATAACGTTATACGTTATAACGTTATACTATATAACGTTATTCGTTATAACGTAATACCATTTGACGTTATACGTTATAACGTAATACCATATACCGTTATACGTTATAACGTAATACCATATGACGTTATACGTCATAACGTAATACCATATGATGTTATACGTTATAAAGAAATGCTATAGTACGCTACACGTTATAACGTAACACCATTTGACGTTATAAGTTATAACGTAATACCTTATGACTTTATACGTTATAACGTAATACTATATAACGTTATACGTTATAACGTAATACCACATAACGTTATACGTTATAACGTTAGACTATATAACGTTATACGTTATAACGTAATACCATCTGACGTTATACGTTATAACGTAATAACATATAACGTTATACGTTATAACGTAATACCATATGACGTTATACGTTATAAAGAAATGATATAGTATGTTACACGTGATAACGTAATGCTATATAACGTTATACGTTATAACGTAATACTATATAACGTTATACGTTATAACGTAATACCACATAACGTTATACGTTATAACGTTATACTATATAACGTTATACGTTATAACGTAATACCATCTGACGTTATACGTTATAACGTAATACCATATAACGTTATACGTTATAACGTAATATCATATGACGTTATACGTCATAACGTAATACCATATGATGTTATACGTTATAAAGAAATGCTATAGTACGCTACACGTTATAACGTAACACCATTTGACGTTATAAGTTATAACGTAATACCTTATGACTTTATACGTTATAACGTAATACTATATAACGTTATACGTTATAACGTAATACCACATAACGTTATACGTTATAACGTTATACTATACAACGTTATACGTTATAACGTAATACCATCTGACGTTATACGTTATAACGTAATAACATATAACGTTATACGTTATAACGTAATACCATATGACGTTATACGTCATAACGTAATACCATATGATGTTATACGTTATAAGGAAATGCTATAGTACGTTACACGATATAACGTAACACCATTTGACGTTATAAGTTATAACGTAATACCATCTGACGTTATACGTTATAACGTAATACCATATAACGTTATACGTTATAACGTAATACCATATGACGTTATACGTCATAACGTAATACCATATGATGTTATACGTTATAAGGAAATGCTATAGTACGTTACACGATATAACGTAATACCATATGACGTTATACGCTATAACGTAATACCATATGATGTTATACGTTATAAAGAAATGCTATAGTACGTTACACGTTATAACGTAATGCTATATAACGTTATACGTTATAAGGTAATACTATATAACGATATACGTTATAACGTAATACCATATGATGTTATACGTTATAAGGAAATGCTACAGTACGTTACACGATATAACGTAATACTATATAACGTTAGACGTTATAACGTAATACTATACAACGTTATTCGTTATAACGTAATACCATATGATGTTATACGTTATAAGGAAATGCTATAGTACGTAACACGATATAACGTAATACCATATGACGTTATAAGTCATAACGTAATACCATATGATGTTATACGTTATAAAGAAATGCTATAGTACGTTACACGTTATAACGTAACACCATTTGACGTTATAAGTTATAACGTAATACCATATGACGTTATACGTCATAACGTAATACCATATGATGTTATACGTTATAAAGAAATGCTATAGTACGTCACACGTTATAACGTAACACCATTTGACGTTATAAGTTATAACGTAATACCTTATGACTTTATACGTTATAACGTAATACTATATAACGTTATACGTTATAACGTAATACCTCATAACGTTATACGTTATAACGTTATACTATATAACGTTATACGTTATAACGTAATACCATCTGACGTTATACGTTATAACGTAATACCATATAACGCTATACGATATAACGTAATACCATATGACGTTATACGTTATAAGGAAATGCTATATAACGTTATACGTTATAACGTAATACCATATGATGTTATACGTTATAAGGAAATGCTATAGTACGTTACATGATATAACGTAATACTATATAACGTTATACGCTATAACGTAATACTATATACTGTTATACGTTATAACGTAATACTATATAACGTTATACGTTATAACGTAATACCATATGACGCTATACGTTATAACGTAATACCGTATGATGTTATACGTTATAAAGAAATGCTATAGTACGTTACACGTTATAACGTAATGCTATATAACTTTATACGTTATAACGTAATACTATATAACGATATACGTTATAACGTAATACCATATGATGTTATACGTTATAAGGAAATGCTATAGTACGTTACACGTTATAACGTAATGCTATATAACGTTATACGTTATGACGTAATACTATATAACGTTGTACGTTATAACGTAATACCATATGACGTTACACGTTATAAGGAAATGCTATAGGACGTTACACGTTATAACGTAATACCCTTTGACGTTATAAGTTATAACGTAATACCTTATGACTTCATACGTTATAACGTAATACTATATAACGTTATACGTTATAACGTAATACCACATAACGTTATACGTTATAATGTAATACTATATAACGTTATACGTTATAACGTAATACCATATGACGTTATACGTTATAACGTAATACCACATGACGTTACACGTTATAAGGAAATGCTATAGTACGTTACACGTTATAACGTAATACCATTTGACGTTATAAGTTATAACGTAATACCTTATGACTTTATACGTTATAACGTAGTACTATATAACGTTATACGTTATAACGTAATACTATATAACGTTATACGTTATAACGTAATACCATATGATGTTATACGTTATAAGGAAAGGCTATAGTACGTTACACGATATAACGTAATACTATATAACGTTAGACGTTATAACGTAATACCATATGACGTTATACGTTATAGCGTAATACCATATGATGTTATACGTTATAAGGAAATGCTATAGTACGTAACACGATATAACGTAATACCATATGACGTTATAAGTCATAACGTAATACCATATGATGTTATACGTTATAAAGAAATGCTATAGTACGTTACACGTTATAACGTAACACCATTTGACGGTATAAGTTATAACGTAATACCATATGACGTTATACGTCATAACGTAATACCATATGATGTTATACGTTATAAAGAAATGCTATAGTACGTTACACGTTATAACGTAACACCATTTGACGTTATAAGTTATAACGTAATACCTTATGACTTTATACGTTATAACGTAATACTATATAACGTTATACGTTATAACGTAATACCACATAACGTTATACGTTATAACCTTATACTATATAACGTTATACGTTATAACGTAATACCATCTGACGTTATACGTTATAACGTAATACCATACAACGCTATACGTTATAACGTAATACCATATGACGTTATACGTTATAAGGAAATGCTATATAACGTTATACGTTATAACGTAATACCATATGATGTTATACGTTATAAGGAAATGCTATAGTACGTTACACGATATAACGTAATACTATATAACGTTATACGCTATAACGTAATACTATATACTGTTATACGTTATAACGTAATACTATATAACGTTATACGTTATAACGTAATACCATATGACGCTATACGTTATAACGTAATACTATATAACGTTATACGTTATAACGTAATACCATATGACGTTATACGTCATAACGTAATACCATATGATGTTATACGTTATAAAGCAATGCTATAGTACGCTACACGTTATAACGTAACACCATTTGACGTTATAAGTTATAACGTAATACCTTATGACTTTATACGTTATAACGTAATACTATATAACGTTATACGTTATAACGTAATACCACATAACGTTATACGTTATAACGTTATACTATATAACTTTATACGTTATAACGTAATACTATATAACGTTATACGTTATAACGTAATACCATATGACGCTATACGTTATAACGTAATACTATATAACGTTATACGTTGTAACGTAATACCATTTGACGTTATAAGTTATAACGTAATACCTTATGACTTTATACGTTATAACGTAGTACTATATAACGTTATACGTTATAACGTAATACTATATAACGTTATACGTTATAACGTAATACCATATGATGTTATACGTTATAAGGAAAGGCTATAGTACGTTACACGATATAACGTAATACTATATAACGTTAGACGTTATAACGTAATACCATATGACGTTATACGTTATAGCGTAATACCATATGATGTTATACGTTATAAGGAAATGCTATAGTACGTAACACGATATAACGTAATACCATATGACGTTATACGTCATAACGTAATACCATATGATGTTATACGTTATAAAGAAATGCTATAGTACGTTACACGTTATAACGTAACACCATTTGACGTTATACGTTATAACGTAATACCATATAACGCTATACGTTATAACGTAATACCATATGACGTTATACGTTATAAGGAAATGCTATATAACGTTATACGTTATAACGTAATACCATATGATGTTATACGTTATAAGGAAATGCTATAGTACGTTACACGATATAACGTAATACTATATAACGTTATACGCTATAACGTAATACTATATACTGTTATACGTTATAACGTAATACTATATAACGTTATACGTTATAACGTAATACCATAGGACGCTATACGTTATAACGTAATACCTTATGACTTCATACGTTATAACGTAATACTATATAACGTTATACGTTATAACGTAATACCATATGACGTTATACGTTATAGCGTAATACCATATGATGTTATACGTTATAAACGAATGCTACAGTACGTTACACGTTATAACGTAATGCTATATAACGTTATACGTTATAACGTAATACCATATAACGTTACACGTTATAACGTAATACTATATAGCGTTATGCGTTATAACGTAACATTATATAACGTTATACGTTATAACATAATACCATATGACGTTATACGTTATAAGGAAATGCTATAGTACGTTACACGTTATAACGTAATGCTATATAACGTTATACGTTATAACGTAATACTATATAAAGTTGTACGTTATAACGTAATACCATATGACGTTGCACGTTATAAGGAAATGCTATAGTACGTTACACGTTATAACGTAATACCATTTGACGTTATAAGTTATAACGTAATACCTTATGACTTTATACGTTATAACGTAATACTATATAACGTTATACGTTATAACGTAATACCACATAACGTTATACGTTATAACGTTATACTATATAACGTTATACGTTATAACGTAATACCATCTGACGTTATACGTTATAACGTAAGACCATATAACGTTATACGTTATAACGTAATACCATATGACGTTATACGTTATAAGGAAATGCTATATAACGTTATACGTTATAACGTAATACCATATGATGTTATACGTTATAAGGAAATGCTATAGTACGTTACACGATATAACGTAATACTATATAACGTTATACGTTATAACGTAATAGTATATAGCGATATACGTTATAACGTAATACTATATGACGTTATACGTTATAACGTAATACCATATGACGTTATACGTTATAACGTAATACCGTATGATGTTATACGTTATAAAGAAATGCTATAGTACGTTACACGTTATAACGTAATGCTCTATAACATTATACGTTATAACGTAATACTATATAACGTTATACGTTATAACGTAATACCATATGATGTTATACGTTATAAGGAAAGGCCATAGTTCGTTATACGATATAACGTCATACTATATAACGTTAGACGTTATAACGTAATACCATATGACGTTATAAGTTATAACGTAATACCATATGATGTTATACGTTATAAAGAAATGCTATAGTAGGTTACACGTTATAACGTAATGCTATATAACGTTATACGTTATAACGAAATACTATATAACGATATACGTTATAACGTAATACCATATGATGTTATACGTTATAAGGAAATGCTCTAGTACTTTACACGATATAACGTAATACTATATAACGTTAGACGTTATAAGGTAATACTATACAACGTTATGCGTTGTAACGTAATACCATATGATGTTATACGTTATAAGGAAATGCTATAGTACGTTACACGATATAACGTAATACCATATGACGTTATACGCTATAACGTAATACCATATGATGTTATACGTTATAAAGAAATGCTATAGTACGTTACACGTTATAACGTAATGCTATATAACGTTATACGTTATAACGTAATACTATATAACGATATACGTTATAACGTAATACCATATGATGTTATACGTTATAAGGAAATGCTACAGTACGTTACACGATATAACGTAATACTATATAACGTTAGACGTTATAACGTAATACTATACAACGTTATTCGTTATAACGTAATACCATATGATGTTATACGTTATAACGTAATACCATATGACGTTATACGTCATAACGTAATACCATATGATGTTATACGTTATAAGGAAATGCTATAGTACGTTACACGATATAACGTAATACCATATGACGTTATAAGTCATAACGTAATACCATATGATGTTATACGTTATAAAGAAATGCTATAGTACGTTACACGTTATAACGTAACACCATTTGACGTTATACGTTATAACGTAATACCACATAACGTTATACGTTATAACGTTATACGTTATAACGTAATACCATATGATGTTATACGTTATAAGGAAAGGCCATAGTTCGTTATACGATATAACGTAATACTATATAACGTTAGACGTTATAACGTAATACCATATGACGTTATAAGTTATAACGTAATACCATATGATGTTATACGTTGTAAAGAACTGCTATAGTACGTTACACGTTATAACGTAATGCTATATAACGTTACACGTTATAACGAAATACTATATAACGATATACGTTATAACGTAATACCATATGATGTTATACGTTATAAGGAAATGCTCTAGTACGTTACGCGATATAACGTAATACTATATAACGTTAGACGTTATAACGTAATACTATACAACGTTATGCGTTGTAACGTAATACCATATGATGTTATACGTTATAAGGAAATGCTATAGTACGTTACACGATATAACGTAATACCATATGACGTTATACGCTATAACGTAATACTATACAACGTTATTCGTTATAACGTAATACCATATGATGTTATACGTTATAACGTAATACCATATGACGTTATACGTCATGACGTAATACCATATGATGTTATACGTTATAAGGAAATGCTATAGTACGTTACACGATATAACGTAATACCATATGACGTTATAAGTCATAACGTAATACCATATGATGTTATACGTTATAAAGAAATGCTATAGTACGTTACACGTTATAACGTAACACCATTTGACGTTATAAGTTATAACGTAATACCTTATGACTTTATACGTTATAACGTAATACTATATAACGTTATACGTTATAACGTAATACCACATAACGTTATACGTTATAACGTTATACGTTGTAACGTAATACCATATGATGTTATACGTTATAAGGAAAGGCCATAGTTCGTTATACGATATAACGTAATACTATATAACGTTAGACGTTATAACGTAATACCACATAACGTTATACGTTATAACGTTATACTATATAACGTTATACGTTATAACGTAATACTATATAACGTTATACGTTATAACGTAATACCATATGACGCTATACGTTATAACGTAATACTATATATCGTTATACGTTATAACGTAATACCATTTGACGTTATAAGTTATAACGTAATACCTTATGACTTTATACGTTATAACGTAGTACTATATAACGTTATACGTTATAACGTAATACTATATAACGTTATACGTTATAACGTAATACCATATGATGTTATACGTTATAAGGAAATGCTATAGTACGTTACACGTTATAACGTAATGCTATATAACGTTATACGTTATAACGTAATACTATATAACGATATACGTTATAACGTAATACCATATGATGTTATACGTTATAAGGAAATGCTACAGTACGTTACACGATATAACGTAATACTATATAACGTTAGACGTTATAACGTAATACTATACAACGTTATTCGTTATAACGTAATACCATATGATGTTATACGTTATAACGTAATACCATATGACGTTATACGTCATAACGTAATACCATATGATGTTATACGTTATAAGGAAATGCTATAGTACGTTACACGATATAACGTACTACCATATGACGTTATAAGTCATAACGTAATACCATATGATGTTATACGTTATAAAGAAATGCTATAGTACGTTACACGTTATAACGTAATGCTATATAACGTTATACGTTATAACGTAATACTATATAACGATATACGTTATAACGTAATACCATATGATGTTATACGTTATAAGGAAATGCTACAGTACGTTACACGATATAACGTAATACTATATAACGTTAGACGTTATAACGTAATACTATACAACGTTATTCGTTATAACGTAATACCATATGATGTTATACGTTATAACGTAATACCATATGACGTTATACGTCATAACGTAATACCATATGATGTTATACGTTATAAGGAAATGCTATAGTACGTTACACGATATAACGTAATACCATATGACGTTATAAGTCATAACGTAATACCATATGATGTTATACGTTATAAGGAAATGCTCTAGTACGTTACACGATATAACGTAATGCTATATAACGTTATACGTTATAACGAAATACTATATAACGATATACGTTATAACGTAATACCATATGATGTTATACGTTATAAGGAAATGCTCTAGTACGTTACACGATATAACGTAATACTATATAACGTTAGACGTTATAACGTAATACTATACAACGTTATGCGTTGTAACGTAATACCATATGATGTTATACGTTATAAGGAAATGCTATAGTACGTTACACGATATAACGTAATACCATATGACGTTATACGCTATAACGTAATACTATACAACGTTATTCGTTATAACGTAATACCATATGATGTTATACGTTATAACGTAATACCATATGACGTTATACGTCATGACGTAATACCATATGATGTTATACGTTATAAGGAAATGCTATAGTACGTTACACGATATAACGTAATACCATATGACGTTATAAGTCATAACGTAATACCATATGATGTTATACGTTATAAAGAAATGCTATAGTACGTTACACGTTATAACGTAACACCATTTGACGTTATAAGTTATAACGTAGTACCTTATGACTTTATACGTTATAACGTAATACCATTTGACGTTATACGTTATAGGGAAATGCTATAGTACGTTACACGTTATAACGAAATACCATATGACGTTATACGTTATAACGTAATACTATATAACGTTATACGTTATATCGTAATACCATATAACGTTATACGTTATAATGTAATACCATATGATGTTATACGTTATAAGGAAAGGCTATAGTACGTTACACGATATAACGTAATACTATATAACGTTAGACGTTATAACGTAATACCATATGACGTTATACGATATAACGTAATACTATATAACGGTATACGTTATAACGTAATACCATATGATGTTATACGTTATAAGGAAATGCTATAGTACGTTACACGATATAACGTAATACTATATAACGTTAGACGTTATAACGTAATACCATATGATGTTATACGTTATAAGGAAATGCTATAGTACGTTATACGATATAACGTAATACTATATAACGGTAGACGTTATAACGTAATACCATATGACGTTATACGTTATAACGTAATACCATATGATGTTATACGTTATAAACGAATGCTATAGTACGTTACACGTTATAACGTAATGCTATATAACGTTATACGTTATAACGTAATACTATATAACGATATACGTTATAACGTAATACCATATGATGTTATACGTAATAAGGAAATGCTATAGTACGTTACACGATATAACGTAATACTATATAACGTTAGACGTTATAACGTAATACCATATGACGTTACACGTTATAACGTAATACCACATAACGTTCTACGTTATAACCTAATACTATATAACATTATACGTTATAGCGTAATACCTTTTGACGTTATACGTTATAACGTAATACCATATAACGTTACACGTTATAACGTAATACTATATAGCGTTATACGTTATAACGTAACATTATATAACGTTATACGTTATAGCGTAATACCATATGACGTTATACGTTATAAGGAAATGCTATAGTACGTTACACGTTATAACGTAATGCTATATAACGTTATACGTTATAACGCAATACTATATAAAGTTGTACGTTATAACGTAATACCACATAACGTTATACGTTATAACGTTAGACTATATAACGTTATACGTTATAACGTAATACCATATGACGTTATAAGTCATAACGTAATACCATATGATGTTATACGTTATAAGGAAATGCTCTAGTACGTTACACGATATAACGTAATGCTATATAACGTTATACGTTATAACGAAATACTATATAACGATATACGTTATAACGTAATACCATATGATGTTATACGTTATAAGGAAATGCTCTAGTACGTTACACGATATAACGTAATACTATATAACGTTAGACGTTATAACGTAATACTATACAACGTTATGCGTTGTAACGTAATACCATATGATGTTATACGTTATAAGGAAATGCTATAGTACGTTACACGATATAACGTAATACCATATGACGTTATACGCTATAACGTAATACTATACAACGTTATTCGTTATAACGTAATACCATATGATGTTATACGTTATAACGTAATACCATATGACGTTATACGTCATGACGTAATACCATATGATGTTATACGTTATAAGGAAATGCTATAGTACGTTACACGATATAACGTAATACCATATGACGTTATAAGTCATAACGTAATACCATATGATGTTATACGTTATAAAGAAATGCTATAGTACGTTACACGTTATAACGTAACACCATTTGACGTTATAAGTTATAACGTAGTACCTTATGACTTTATACGTTATAACGTAATACCATATGACGTTATACGTTATAGGGAAATGCTATAGTACGTTACACGTTATAACGAAATACCATATGACGTTATTCGTTATAACGTAATACCATATGATGTTATACGTTATAACGTAATACCATATGACGTTATACGTCATGACGTAATACCATATGATGTTATACGTTATAAGGAAATGCTATAGTACGTTACACGATATAACGTAATACCATATGACGTTATAAGTCATAACGTAATACCATATGATGTTATACGTTATAAAGAAATGCTATAGTACGTTACACGTTATAACGTAACACCATTTGACGTTATAAGTTATAACGTAGTACCTTATGACTTTATACGTTATAACGTAATACCATATGACGTTATACGTTATAGGGAAATGCTATAGTACGTTACACGTTATAACGAAATACCATATGACGTTATACGTTATAACGTAATACTATATAACGTTATACGTTATATCGTAATACCATATAACGTTATACGTTATAATGTAATACCATATGATGTTATACGTTATAAGGAAAGGCTATAGTACGTTACACGATATAACGTAATACTATATAACGTTAGACGTTATAACGTAATACCATATGACGTTATACGATATAACGTAATACTATATAACGGTATACGTTATAACGTAATACCATATGATGTTATACGTTATAAGGAAATGCTATAGTACGTTACACGATATAACGTAATACTATATAACGTTAGACGTTATAACGTAATACCATATGATGTTATACGTTATAAGGAAATGCTATAGTACGTTATACGATATAACGTAATACTATATAACGGTAGACGTTATAACGTAATACCATATGACGTTATACGTTATAACGTAATACCATATGATGTTATACGTTATAAACGAATGCTATAGTACGTTACACGTTATAACGTAATGCTATATAACGTTATACGTTATAACGTAATACTATATAACGATATACGTTATAACGTAATACCATATGATGTTATACGTTATAAGGAAATGCTATAGTACGTTACACGATATAACGTAATACTATATAACGTTAGACGTTATAACGTAATACCATATGACGTTACACGTTATAACGTAATACCACATAACGTTCTACGTTATAACCTAATACTATATAACATTATACGTTATAGCGTAATACCTTTTGACGTTATACGTTATAACGTAATACCATATAACGTTACACGTTATAACGTAATACTATATAGCGTTATACGTTATAACGTAACATTATATAACGTTATACGTTATAGCGTAATACCATATGACGTTATACGTTATAAGGAAATGCTATAGTACGTTACACGTTATAACGTAATGCTATATAACGTTATACGTTATAACGCAATACTATATAAAGTTGTACGTTATAACGTAATACCACATAACGTTATACGTTATAACGTTAGACTATATAACGTTATACGTTATAACGTAATACCATCTGACGTTATACGTTATAACGTAATACCATATAACGTTATACGTTATAACGTAATACTATATAACGTTATACGTTATAACGTAATACCTTATGACTTTATACGTTATAACGTAATACCACATAACGTTATACGTTATAACGTAATAATATATAACGTTATACGTTATAACGTAATACCATATGACGTTATACGTTATAACGTAATACTATATAACGTTAGACGTTATAGCGTAATACCATATGACGTTACGAGTTATAACGCTCGATATCGATAAAACAGAAAGGTATAAAATTTTTTGATTGTTAGATGAAGGCAATTAATATGCGAAACAATGTTATTTGTTAATATATACAATACGATAGTCAACTCTTGATATTAATGACGAAAAGAGGCAAGCGTAATTTTTTTATGCCACACTGTTTAGCTTATATGAACAAATAACACTCATAAAAAATAAAATTGATTATTTCATAACTATCGTTGAGCTTAAATAAAAAATATCTTACGAAAGAGCGAGTCTCTCAACGTTACTCTTTACGAAAAGAATGAACCAAACGCAATGTAATTATTAACACTTAGCCAACCGCGCGCGCCACAGCGAGCTATACGCTATTTCCACCGCGCTCGGACAAGCAACCCATACGCTGTCCACCGTGCATTTTTTCAAGTATCGAGGATTAATTTTCACTACTTAAAAAACAAGGAAGTTTAAAAATTATTTAAGTGGTAAGTTATATTTTGCGGTGATAATTTTATTTAACGATTTTACATATTGTTTATACAAAACATCAAATTGAAAGTATATTCAAAGTATAAAAAAATACAGGTAGAATTAAAAACATTAAAGATAAATAACACGATTTGAATATCTTTTTAATTAAGTTTAACGCCGCTAAATTGGTTAACAAAACAAAAAAAAAAACAATCGCGTTGCTAAAGTCAAAAAAGGGGATCTTCCCGTTCGGTCACGCAGCGACGTTCTCGTAGAAGGAAAAACTCCCTATTATGTTGTCTAAGTGTTAAAATCATTCGACTTCATCGACCGATAAGAAATTACAAAGTATAAATTTTACACAACATTCAATAACATAACACGTTATATTTTACAGGCCGAATTAGTTAAACCAGATGAAATGTCGGCGAATGAGTTACACAGACATGGAAATTCTTCGGCCGAAACTCCGGAAATCAATCAAATTCCAAAACTATCGGAGAATCCGATAGAATCGAAAGTGGAGATCAATCCGAATTGCGATAGTTATCAAAAGGGCCGAGACGAGCGATCGCAGGCAACCGTTCCACGTCCACAGATCATTGTGAAATCGTTCGATATGTCGAGGATCGATTGTGACGTACAAGTGGTCGAACTCAAGCAGAAAGCAGATGAAACAATGTATGAAGATTATTCATACAGATGCGAAACAACATCAACCACGAAAAAGCCAAAGTGCCAGGATCTGTCTAAGAGGCACATTGTCGAAAAGTCTCATCCTGGAATCGAAAACGTGGTGGAGAAGTTGAATAAGAACGCAGCTGCTGCTTTACAGGAGACGACACCCCTAAACGTGGACGACTCGAAGGATAAGAATGCAGAAAATCTTCGTTCGAGAAAACATTCGGAAAAGATACCGAGAGAACTAGGAAACAGTTTGAATAGACACATTCTGAGATCCTGCGAGAACTCTCAATTCATTGAAAACTACGATATAGGACGAGAAATTGAGATATATTCTTCGGAGCATGACACGAGAAGCAGTAATGATAATATGGAGTTAAACGACGATAAAGAATCTGTCGTGATAATGGAGAATGTCTCGCCGCCCAAGGTCTGTGAAGTGCAAGTGCAGTGCACTAACAATGACGCGGTGACTCCTAAAAAAGGGAAATTGGAATCGCTAGAAAACTCATTGTATACTGAAACTCCCAAATATCGATTTGTTATTAATTCTAAACCGAGTCCTAAAGTTGATTATAGTGTGTTGGGATTGCTGTCGAATAGTATTAAGCACTTGGAACGCGTGAGATCCAACGGAAATAGAAGACATAAATTAGATAGATCGGTTATCAAGGGCAGGGCGCTTTTTCCTCCGGAAGAGACCCACACAAACAACATGAACAGCTCTTTGGGGGTGTTATGCGATTCAAGAGAACAACGATTTATGGAGAAGGTAGAGGATATAACTTACCGGAAGTCGAATCTGGAGAATTTCGATGATATATCTTATGCCGTTAGCTTATTGTTGAACCTGGGCAGAGCGAATAATGTCCCAGAAAATGAAAGAAAGACATCGGACAAGAGAAAGTATGTGCAAGAAAATTTGCAAGATTTCGAGAGCCTCAAGAGGTTCAAAACCGATGGCGAGTTAGTAGATGAGGAATCTAAATACGACTCGTATTCCGAAGACGATGATTATGATAAACGGTATGATGAAAGTGAGCAGGAATTATCAGTGTCTATAATAAACGCGAACAATAATACAAGTGGAAGCTTAGAACCTCCTACCGAAAACGGTATTTGTACCGATAACGAAGATAATGATATGTTAAATGACGCTCCCCTTGCTACTAGTACTCCTTGCCATAATGTAAACTACGAAAGAGAAGAAGGCTTTGAAGAATATGAAAGAAAGATATACGAACAATTATACGGAATCAATCATATGAGTGAAATTTCTAGCAGCAAGGAATCTATAGATTTCTTGATTATTGATGATAATCTATCGGATTCTGATGCTGAAATGCACGATGAAAAGATATGTTCGGATGATAGAATGATGGAGAACGACGAAGATAGCAGACATGAGGATAGAAGTCATATCCTGGGAGAACATCTTGATTGTCACGATTATAGAAATTTGCAAGGGAAACTCGACGCAAAGAAGTATATCGCTAGAAAAGAACACATCGATAATGAGCCAGACTGGCCGAATATGGATGCTAAGGAACTTGAGATAAGAGTCAGGATGGCTGACATTCAAAGACAATATAGAGAAAAGCTGAAGGAATTGGCTAAATTGAATAGGAAGAAAGACAAGATGAAGATTCCTGGAAGACCGCGCAAGAAGAGACATTCTTCTAAGTGAGTCAAATTCTACACTCTATTATTAAATCATTTTAAATAGTAGATATAACGTACATATAAATTTTGCTATTTCATATATTTATGTTAAAAAGCATATTCTAAAGTATTTTTTAATAGTATATTATGTATTAAATTGAACTTTTTAAAGTAGTAAACAAGTATAGAAGAAACATAGAATTTCCATTTCTAGCTTTGGGAAAAATTTTCCCACTTCATACTTTCACAAACGAAGTCTTATATGAAATTCTTTATACGAGATTAATGTAAAAAGATTTTGTTTCACATTATTAACTTACCTTTTCACGTAGGATCGTTCCTTTCTCGTAACGACTAAGACAATTTTTATAGTTTGGGAAAAATATAGTTTATAAACATATATATATGCAGAATACTTTTCTTACTGCAACATTTCTTGGATAATTTAATGGAAAAAATCTTGATTAAAATTTTAATGGAAAATCATTGAATTAGCGTTAAAATGGTTAATAAAACATGATTAATAATGTTTACAGTTCCGATAACGGTCTCCTCACATCCCTACCGGCATTACTACAATCGACGTCTTCACCCCACAAATCTGCATCGCAATCGTCGGACGAAGCTCCGCAGCCATTAACTTCAGCTGTCCTAGCTATGTAACGTGAATTTGGTAAAACTGGGTGAACAAATGAGCCACATTGAATTACTGGACAGTATACCAAGTATTCCTATGCCCGTTGCACCAGTTGCTTCGCCAATCACAGTACAACCATCAAACAAATTGCCGCAAGAGGACGACGAGAAAAAGGCCGGCCGGGAAAATCCAACATGAAATATGAAAAAAAGAAAACAACAAGAAAAATCAGAAGCAGAATACTAAATAATCAAAAATAACAGAACTTCAATTGCTTATATTTGTAATTATAATTCATAATTATAGAAGTTAGGACAATTCTGGTATTTCTGACAAAATAAGATACCAAATTAAAACGCAAGGAATTGTTAAAAACGAAAGAAATATGAAAAAACATAAAAAAGCATTACTGTAATGCTGAACAATTACTTATCTGTAATGCTGAAATTAAAAATGTATATAATGTATATAAAATAATAATAATATATATGTATCATATCATGTATTATATAAATTTTAATATATATATATATAAAAACATAATATAATGTATCATATATATATAACATGTATATTAATTATATTTTAATGATAATTAAGATTTTTATCAATGTATTTCATATATAAGATTTTTGGTTAATTTTATTAATTTTCAAATTTCGCATATTTTTATGACATCAGTTTATGATAACGGTTAAGTTCAGTACCACTAAATTAGTTAATAAAAAAGAAAGAATGCGTTGTCAAGCTCAATATGTGACATCTCCCGATCGATCAGACAGGAATGTATTTTTATGTAGGGAAATCTCCCTATTCGTAAGCTAAGATGTAAATGCATGAAACCGAGGAGACTATAATATATATGTCAAAGTAAAGAATCTTTCCCCAATAAAGACCGCGGCACCACCACCGCCACAACCGTCATTGAAGCGCGCGGCGAAGGAGCTGTCAGCTGAGGAGGGACTGGGTCCCCCCTCAGACTCGCGCGACGGCCCAGGGAACGTGGCACTCGGGGGTGAGTGGTCCTCCCACCCGCGCTGCCCAGCTTAACCAGAATGCCTTCCACAACAACAAAGGGAGAGACGACGTCGAAGGAGTGTCGCGGAAGTATATCGAAAGAAAGGAACCGGGACACTCCTGACAAGCGTCGTAACGACCACCGTGGGGTTTTAGTCGGTAAGAGTCCGACACAACCCGCCGCCTCCCAGAGGGCTGCCGGGCGTCCATGAGGATTTCCCCACGTAAAAAAAAAAAAAAAAAAAAGTTGCTAAGAAACCTGTGAGTAAAAGTTCCTTGATGGGTTATCTTTTATCGAAGAATGGACATCATCAAGCAAAAGTGAGTTTTGCTACTAGCTTTGTTTATTAGATGCTTGAGATATATAAGATACACTATATCTATAAAATATATGCAACGCAGTATAAAGAAAGATATATGAATTTTAATTTTATTATATTTATTATACATAATTGTTACGACCGTTCGCGGGAGACGCGGTCGCGAGGCAAACGCGTTAGCGAGAGGCGTAAATTCTCGCTACGATTCGTATAATCGACGCCGTGAAATAGTCGTTCCTCTTGTTTCGATTATGATAACAAGGGTGTGTATGATAATAGTGTTTGCAACATCATTTTGTCCCGCTTTTCAATTTATGGTGTTGATTAAATAATTTATATTTTTACTTAATTCTATTTTGTTTATTTTATTTATCTATCAGAATTGCTTATTCGCACGTTGAAATTATTCTGCTATACCTACATCATTATATGTTATTGCTGCAGGATAAATATGAAATATTAATTATAAAATATTAAATATTAAATATTGAATATTAAATACTGAATATTAAATATTGAATATTAAACATTAAATATTAAAAATGGAACATTAAATATTAAATATTGAATATTACATATTGAATATTAAATATTAAATATTACATATTGAATATTAAATATTAAATATTAAATATTGAATATTAAATTTTGAATATTAAATATTGATTATTAAATATTAAGTGTTGCATTAATTGTTTGAGTGCTTACTGCCCCCTGCGGCGGGAGTCCGCGAGTAACGAATGCCATCGTTGAGGACAGGCTGCCTTTTTAAATAAATATCAATATAAATTGCATTTATAGATTGCACTGTTATAACATTCTTTTGATTTTTGGACGTCTCGACGATCTAGCGAAAATTGTCCATAACATTTCTCAGGGGTTAGGAGTAAGCAAGTGCGTTTTCCATTGGCTCCTGTGATTGGCAATACTCCGCCCGGAATGTCCCCACTACGGAAAATTGAGTTTTCCACTGGTACCAGTGATTCGTAATTCTTCGGCCAGAATGTCCCCACTACGTTAACAGCCGACTTGTTAGGGCTTGCAAAATTTTCGTATCTTCGCAATAGTGGACCTGTTAGTTTCGTTTGTAACGTGGTCGTAGCAACAACGGAGTGCAAAGACATATTTTACGTACTCGCAAATATCGCGGAGTTACAAGTGTACTTTTCAAGAAGCGTTCAGAAGGTGAGCCATCTTTCATTTTTCTGTTCTTCACTGTCGTTCGCTATGAAATACACGTGTATCGTTCATAGGCTAATGAAAGAATCTCGAGCGCGAGTGAGGCGAAGAAAATTGATAAACGCTTATACATATGTCCTTAGTCCACACGGCTAGCTTTTTTTAACACGTCACTTGTTTAATAATTCGATTATATGTTATTATATTAACGAAAAAGTAACATCGACATATAGAGAAACATCTTTGGTTTTGTGTATAAAATATCGCGTGATAGTCACTCGACGCTCGATTACGATAAAAAAGAAAGGTATAAAATTTTTTGATTATTAGATGAAGGAAATTAATATGCAAAACAATGTTATTTGTTAATATATACAATACGATAGTCAACTCTTGATATTAATGACGAAAAGAGGCAAGAGTAATTTTTTTATGCCACACTGTTTAGCTTATATGAACATATAACACTCATAAAAAATAAAATTGATTATTTCATAACTATCGTTGAGCTTAAATAAAAAATATCTTACGAAAGTGCGAGTCTCTCAACGTTACTTTTTCTTACCTTTTCTTTACGAAAAGAATAAACCAAACGCAATGTAATTATTAACACTTAGCCAACCGCGCGCGCCACAGCGAGCTATACGCTATTTCCACCGCGCTCGGACAAGCAACCCATACGCTGTCCACCGTGCATTTCTTCAAGTATCGAGGATTAATTTTCACTACTTAAAAAACAAAGAAGTTTAAAAATTATTTAAGTGGTCAGTTATATATTGCGGTGATAATTTTATTTAACGATTTTACATATTGTTTATACAAAACATCAAATTGAATGAATATGCAAAGTATAAAAAAATACAGGTAGAATTAAAAACATTAAAGATAAATAACACGATTTGAATATCTTTTTAATTAAGTTTAACGCCGCTAAATTGGTTAACAAAACAAAAAAAAAAAAACGCGTTGCTAATGTCAAAAAAGGGGATCTTCCCGTTCGGTCACGCAGCGATGTCCTCGTAGAACGAAAAACTCCCTATTATGTTGTCTAAGTGTTAAAATCATTCGACTTCATCGACCGATAAGAAATTACAAAGTATAAATTTTACACAACATTCAATAACATAACACGTTATATTTTACAGGCCGAATTAGTTACACCAGATGAAATGTCGGCGAATGAGTTACACAGGCATGGAAATTCTTCGGCCGAAACTCCGGAAATCAATCAAATTCCAAAACTATCGGAGAATCCGATAGAATCGAAAGTGGAGATCAATCCGAATTGCGATAGTTATCAAAAGGGCCGAGACGAGCGATCGCAGGCAACCGTTCCACGTCCACAGATCATTGTGAAATCGTTCGATATGTCGAGGATCGATTGTGACGTACAAGTGGTCGAACTCAAGCAGAAAGCAGATGAAACAATGTATGAAGATTATTCATACAGATGCGAACCAACATCAAACACGAAAAAGCCAAAGTGTCAGGATCAGTCTAAGAGGCACATTGTCGAAAAGTCTCATCCTGGAATCGAAAACGTGGTGGAGAAGTTGAATAAGAACGCAGCTGCTGCTTTACAGGAGACGACACCCCTAAACGTGGACGACTCGAAGGATAAGAATGCAGAAAATCTTCGTTCGAGAAAACATTCGGAAACGATACCGAGAGAACTAGAAAACAGTTTGAATAGACACATTCTGAGATCCTGCGAGAACTCTCAATTCATTGAAAACTACGATATAGGACGAGAAATTGAGATATATTCTTCGGAGCATGACACGAGAAGCAGTAATGATATTATGGAGTTAAACGACGATAAAGAATCTGTCGTGATAATGGAGAATGTCTCGCCGCCCGAGGTCTGTGAAGTGCAAGTGCAATGCACTAACAATGACGCGGTGACTCCTAAAAAAGGGAAATTGGAATCGCAAGAACACTCATTGTATACTGAAACTCCCAAATATCGATTTGTTATTAATTCTAAACCGAGACCTAAAGTTGATTATAGTGTGTTGGGTTTGCTATCGAACAGTATTAAGCACTTGGAACGCGTGAGATCCAACGGAAATAGAAGACATAAATTAGATAGATCGGTTATCAAGGGCAGGGCGCTTTTTCCTCCGGAAGAGACCCACACCAACAACATGAACAGCTCTTTGGGGGTGTTATGCGATTCAAGAGAACAACGATTTATGGAGAAGGTAGAGGATATAACTTACCGGAAGTCGAATCTGGAGAATTTCGATGATATATCTTATGCCGTTAGCTTATTGTTGAACCTGGGCAGAGCGAATAATGTCCCAGAAAATGAAAGAAAGACATCGGACAAGAGAAAGTATGTGCAAGAAAATTTGCAAGATTTCGAGAGCCTCAAGAGGTTCAAAACCGATGGCGAGTTAGTAGATGAGGAATCTAAATACGACTCGTATTCCGAAGACGATGATTATGATAAACGGTATGATGAAAGTGAGCAGGAATTATCAGTGTCTATAATAAACGCGAACAATAATACAAGTGGAAGCTTAGATTCTCCTACCGAAAACGATATTTGTACCGATAACGAAGATAATGATATGTTAAATGACGCTCCCCTTGCTACTAGTACTCCTTGCCATAATGTAAACTACGAAAGAGAAGAAGGCTTTGAAGAATATGAAAGAAAGATATACGAACAATTATACGGAATCAATCATATGAGTGAAATTTCTAGCAGCAAGGAATCTATAGATTTCTTGATTATTGATGATAATCTATCGGATTCTGATGCTGAAATGCACGATGAAAAGATATGTTCGGATGATAGAATGATGGAGAACGACGAAGATAGCAGACATGAGGATAGAAGTCATATCCTGGGAGAACATCTTGATTGTCACGATTATAGAAATTTGCAAGGGAAATTCGACGCAAAGAAGTATATCGCTAGAAAAGAACACATCGATAATGAGCCAGACTGGCCGAATATGGATGCTAAGGAACTTGAGATAAGAGTCAGGATGGCTGACATTCAAAGACAATATAGAGAAAAGCTGAAGGAATTGGCTAAATTGAATAGGAAGAATGACAAGATGAAGATTCCTGGAAGACCGCGCAAGAAGAGACATTCTTCTAAGTGAGTCAAATTCTACACTCTATTATTAAATAATTTTAAATAGTAGATATAACGTACATATAAATTTTGCTATTTCATATATTTATGTTAGAAAGCATATTCTAAAGTATTTTTTTATAGTATATTATGTATTAAATTGAACTTTTTAAAGTAGTAAACAAGTATAGAAGAAGCATAGAATTTCCATTTCTAGCTTTGGGAAAAATTTTCCCACTTCATGCTTTCACAAACGAAGTCTTATATGAAATTCTTTATACGAGATTAATGTAAAAAGATTTTGTTTCACATTATTAACTTACCTTTTCACGTAGGATCGTTCCTTTCTCGTAACGACTAAGACAATTTTTATAGTTTGGAAAAAATATAGTTTATAAACATATATATATGCAGAATACTTTTCTTACTGCAACATTTCTTGGATAATTTAATGGAAAAAATCTTGATTAAAACTTTAATGGAAAATCATTGAATTAGCGTCAAAATGGTTAATAAAACATGATTAATAATGTTTACAGTTCCGATAACGGTCTCCTCACATCCCTTCCGGCATTACTACAATCGACGTCTACACCCCACAAATCTGCATCGCAATCGTCGGACGAAGCTCCGCAGCCATTGACTTCAGCTGTCCTAGCTATGTAACGTGAATTTGGTAAAACTGGGTGAACAAATGAGCTACACTGAATTACTGGACAGTATACCAAGTATTCCTATGCCCGTTGCACCAGTTGCTTCGCCAATCACAGTACAACCATCAAACAAATTGCCGCAAGAGGACGACGAGAAAAAGGCCGGCCGGGAAAATCCAACATAAAATATGAAAAAAAGAAAACAACAAGAAAAATCAGAAGCAGAATACTAAATAATCAAAAATAACAGAACTTCAATAGCTTATATTTGTAATTATAATTCATAATTATAGAAGTTAGGACAATTCTGTTATTTTTGACAAAATAAGATACCAAATTAAAACGCAAGGAATTGTTAAAAACGAAAGAAATATGAAAAAACATAAAAAAGCATTACTTTAATGCTGAAAAATTACTTATCTGTAATGCTGAAATTAAAAATGTATATAATGTATATAAAATAATAATAATATATATATGTATCATATCATGTATTATATAAATTTTAATATATATATATATAAAAACATAATATAATGTATCATATATATATAACATGTATATTAATTATATTTTAATGATAATTAAGATTTTTATCAATGTATTTCATATATAAGATTTTTGGTTAATTTTATTAATTTTCAAATTTCGCATATTTTTATGACATTAGTTTATGATGACGGTTAAGTTCAGTACCACTAAATTAGTTAATAAAAAAGAAAGAATGCGTTGTCAAGCTCAATATGTGACATCTCCCGATCGATCAGACAGGAATGTATTTTTAAGTAGTTAAATCTCCCTATTCGTAAGCTAAGATGTAAATGCATGAAACTGAGGAGACTATAATATATATGTCAAAGTAAAGAATCTTTTCCCAATAAAGACCGCGGCACCACCACCGCCACCACCGTCATTGAAGCGCGCGGCGTAGGAGCTGTCAGCCGAGGAGGGTCTGGGTTCACCCTCAGACTCGCGCGACGGCCCAGGGAACGTGGCACTCGGGGGTGAGTGGTCCCCCCACCCGCGCTGCCCAGCTTAACCAGGATGCCTTCCACAACAACAAAGGGAGAGACGACGTCGAAGGAGTGTCGCGGAAGTATATCGAAAGAAAGGAACCGGGACACTCCTGACAAGCGTCGTAACGACCACCGTGGGGTTTTAGTCGGTAAGAGTCCGACACAACCCGTCGCCTCCCAGAGGGCTGCCGGGCGTCCATGAGGATTTCCGCACGTAAAAAAAAAGAAAAAGTTGCTGAGAAACCTGTGAGTAAAAGTTCCTTGGTGGGTTATCTTTTATCGAAGAATGGACATCATCAAGCAAAAGTGAGTTTTGCTTGTAGCTTTGTTTATTAGATGCTTGAGATATATAAGATACACTATACCTATAAAATATATGCAACGCAGTATAAAGAAAGCTATATGAATTTTAATTTTATTATATTTATTATACATAATTGTTACAACCGTTCGCGGGAGACGCGGTCGCGAGGCAAACGCGTTACCGAGAGACTTAAATTCTCGCTACGATTCGTATAATCGACGCCGTGAAATAGTCGTTCCTCATGTTTCGATTATGATAGCAAGGGTGGTTCAATGTATCTAACACTGTGTTAACAGGTTAATATAGCTTGTAGTTTTAACAATAAATTAAATGATAATAAAAGCGTCACAAATTATTTAGCGATGAATACAGTTAATGCGTTACAGAAATTCGACTCGATATTTGATATTTCTCGATATTCGTTAGACTAAGCGACTTTGTTCGTTAGAGTTCTCGATGTATGCAGTTAGACTTTTCAAATGAGTCCGATTGCCCTTAGACCGATTCCTTGTCTTTCGGGGAGACAACCCCCACTACGCTCGAATCACGCCACCGCTCGCGCCGATGATCACGTAGGCCGACTTCTTTGTGAGAATGAAATAACGGACCGAAATCGACGTTTCTAGAACTCGCTGCTTGGTGACGACTATACGCACGTCGATACATTGTATGTTTTTCGTCGGGCAGATAAGACGATCCGTCTGCGACGCTGTGGGACCGCGAGCGTCGGTTAGAAATACGATCTATACTAAGCCTCGTGGCGTAACATTATATGTTATTAATTTCTACAGTATTATGCGATAACCCATGACGTTATATTGACTTACGTTATAACGTATTTAATATAATGTTATATGGTATTATGTTATATCGTATTACGTTATATAGTATACCGTTGTATGGTAATACGTATATAACGTGTTACGTTAAACAGAGAAGAGAGGCGACCCCGTCAATGTGGCTCGCCGAAGATAACCGATACGACGCTACGAGACCGTGGCACCACCATTATCGCCGGCATAGCAGAGCGCTGCGAAGGAGGCGTCAGACTGTGGAGGGCCCCCTCTCAGACTCGCACGACGGCCCAGGGATTGCGGCACCAGTTTTGGTGTGGTAGTTGCGGCGGGGGGGGGGGGGGGAAGGTTTGGCAAATGGAAAATTTCGGGGTTAACAACCTCCGGCCGTGTGTCCAATTCTTAAACACTTGGGTCACTTCGGTTACACGTGATCGTCTAATGGTCGGCCAGATGACCGATCAAAAGTTTGCATTCGTGGGTCGGTAATATTTTGCTTGGGTAAAGATTTATGTATAATGTAGGGGATATAACTTCCCGGTATTCGAACCTTTTTTCTATTTCTTTTTTTTTTTTTCTTTATCGTGGGGTAATCAACATGTACACTCGGCGTTGCGTAGCAACGACCGTGTAGTGTCGGACTTTTACCGACTAAAACCCCACGGTGGTCATCCCGACGTTGAGAGGTGCACGCGGGGTATCTTGCGAATCACTACCGAGTGCAACTTCGTCGGCTATCTCCCTGCCGTTGTTGTTGTCTAGGGAGTCGTCCCGGCTTGAGTTGGAAAGCTAACGGGAACCACTCCCCCTAGCACCACGTTCCCTAGTCTGACGCACCCGGAGCAGCGACGGTGACGCCACGCCCCTGCATCTTACAGAGCCTCAGCGATGTTGATGCGACGATCTACTGGGATCGGCTCTTCTCTCCCGGTCTCCTTTTTGCCCGCTCCTTTCTCTGCATAACCTCCTCGTAGTAGGTGCGGACAGCGTTAAAATCCTGGGGCCCTAGGAGCATGGCCTTAACGACTGCTTCCGGAGCCAACCTTTCGGCGATGTCGAGCTGCAGGACGCGCTGCGGTTTCGCCCACGCTGGACAAAACTCTAGCGTGTGCTCTTCTTCCCTGCGTTGGTGTCAGATGGACGCCACCTCCCGCCCGATCGTCATCAGGTACTCACCGAAGACCCCGTGTCCGTTGAGCATTTGTGTCGCCCTGAAGGTGAGCGGAACGCTGCCTTGATCTCTCCAGGCCTGCCAATTGGGAAGCACGGCGCGGACGGCTCGGTGTGGCCGCCTGGCGACCTCCTCCGTCACCTGGGAGCGCCACCGCTCCCAGATCTCCAGCTTTGCCTCTTCCCGGACGTTCGAGGCCGAGAGGCCGTCTGCCAGCAGCGTCGTCGTCGAAGGCGGTGCCCTCAGGCGTTCATACACCCGACAGAGCTCGAGGGCCCGCAGCTCAATCGGGGGCGACGCCGCCAGCACTGTCGTCGTCTCGTAGGATATTGTCCGATATCCTCTGGCTATTCGTATAGCGGTCATCCTCTGCAGTCTCCTCACCAGGGTACGACTGCGACGGTTGGCCTAGGGCCCACACCGGTGCCCCATAGAGGACCCGGGACCGGATCAGTCCCTCGTAGATTCGCGGACTCCCGACCCTGCTCCGGTTATATTCGGAAGAAGGCCGCACAGAGCGTTGGCTGCGGCTGTCACCCTCGGGACCAGGAGCTCGAAATGTGGCCCGAATGTCCACCGACTGTCGATGGTGAGACCCAGGTACGTCATACGACACTTCACCGGCACCGCGTCGCCATTTACGGCCACGGACAAACCAGCGTGAGCGGATCCCCTGCGGCGGTGGTTGAAGAACCACAATGCCTCCGAATTGGCCTTTGACACGCGCAATCCCAGTCGCTGAATAGCGTGCACCGCGCACGCCACAGCGTCTTCCGTGAGAATCACGGTCTCGCTCCACCACCGTCTCCCGGCTAGCACCATGGTATCGTCGGCGTAGCATACCAAGCCCGTGTCCGGCGGCATCGGGCATCGAAGGACGGAGTCGTAGGCCGTGTTCCTCAAGATCGGTCCTGGCACCGAACCCTGCGGGTCGCCACGCTCCACACGTCTTCTCTCTTCCCCGTTCCTCCCAGTGAAGGTGATCCATCTATCGTTCAGGTAGGCTCCGATAACCTCAACATGGTACGCCGGCTCCTCGATGTGTCGCAGAACCTCCATTATTCTCAACCAGGGGATAGAGTTGAAGGCGTTGCTGGCGTCCAGGGAGACCGCTACCGCAATCCCGTTGCGGGAAACCGTGTCCTCCGCCATGCTCCTCACCCGCTAGACAGCGTCCACCGTGGAGCGACCCCGGCGATAGCCGTACTGACTGTCGTGCCATCCGGGCTCCCGCCCCGAAATATGGGCCGCCAGGCAGGCGGCGATCACCCTCTCGAAAAGCATCCCGATCTCGTCCAGCAGGCATATCGGCCTGTACGCCGACGGCGAGTCTGGCGGACGACCATCCTTTCGCAGCAGGACCAATCTCGCCGTCCGCCACATCTGCGGGTAGATGCCCTCCCTCAGGCATCGGGTGAACTGATGCCGCACGCGAGGGGCCACCACCTCCATCGTCTCTGCCCAGACTCGGCCCGGAACTCCGTCCGGACCCGGTGCCACGTCATGGGACGCCATGTTCTTAGTCGCCGCGAGAAGCTCCTCCTGAGTGACCCGCAGCTCCTCGCTCCGCTCCGTCGACGTCGTCGCCGCCGTTGCCGTTGACGCCGTATCGTCGTTGCCGGATCAGAGGGACGATCCCGACAGCCCCGCGTCGCAATCGTGGCGCGGAAACAGCGTCCCGATGACATTGGCCAGCAGCACCGGATCTATGTTGGCGGTCTGCGGGGAGGCCGCGGGTCGTAACTTCCTCGTTACCACCTTGTACGGTCTCCCCCACGGGTCTGACTCAACCGCCTCGATCAGCTCCTTCCAAGACCGAGCCTTCGCGATCTTGTTCTCCCGCTGCAGAGTCCGTCTCGCCTCTCTGTACACCCCGTAGCAGCGGGAGATCTCTTCCTCGTCGCGCATCCTTCTGCGGCAACGGGCCCTCAGAAATCTTCTGCGTGCTTGCACGCAGCTCGCCCACAACTCCGCGATCTCCGGCGTCCACCAGGAAACGCAGCGGCTGCGTTCACCGCCCGGGACGGAGCGCGACATCGAGGCGTCGCATGCCGCGCTCATGTATCGTTGGAGGATTTCCGCCTCCTCGTCGACGCTTCCCAGACTGGTCGTCCCTCGGGCGTCCCAGCTCCACGCCGAGACGATGGCTGCCGCCCGCAACAACTCCGTGTCCCGCTCCTTCAGGAGCCTTCTGGGTGGTTGTGATGGGCCGGAACGGCTCGCACCACCTCGGGCGACGCGGTTGTTATTCTTCTCCACGTCCTCCGAGACAACCTCCATAACTATGTAGAAATGAACGGACAGGGTCTCGACTCCCTCGGCCACTCTCCAGTCACGGATCTTCGGGTACAGCTCCGACGTGGCCCACGTGATGTCGACCACGGAGGACCCTCTCCACGCCACGCAGGTGCTCGCCGTACCCTTGTTTACCAGCAGGAGTCCGAGTCCCGCAGCCCTGTCGGTCAGCTATCTTCCTCTGGTGTTCGTCGCGGACTTCCCCCACTGCGGCGAGTGGGCATTGAAGTCCCCAAGGAACAGCACCTGGCGGGGAAAGCACCTTCTGATGCATTCACCGACATTGTCCAGAAAGTCCCCGAACGCAGCCAGGCCGCTGTTGGGGGAGACGTAGACCGCCACCACCGCTATTCCTGCCCATTCGACCTCGACGTAGCCGTTGCCACGGTCAAGCAGGGCGCCAAAGGCTCCCTGGGTCGGCGTCCAAGTTACGGCCATCAGTCCCCGATCCAGTTGGGAGCGTCAGGGACGCGATACGGCTCGGCCACTGTCGCGAGGGCTACCTCTTCCTCCCGGATGGTCTGGAGGAACAGGTCATGCGCCCTTCTCGATCTGCCCAAGTTGTATTGGAGGAGACGGTTAAAATCACTCAATTACCTCAATGGCCTCCTCCCGGCCATCCACCGCTGAATGTTCGACGGTGCTCCCCTCTTGCGTTACCACCGCGGTCGGTTCGCGGATCGGTGGCTTCCTCTTAGTTCTCGGCGGAGCACATGCCGCCGCGCACATCCTGTGGTTGGGTGGCGCCCCCAGCGACTCGCACAACGGGCACTTGGGCTCGGAGGCGGGACACCCCCTGGCACGATGCCCGCCACCGTCACACCTATAGCACAGATGCCAGGGATCCACATTGGACGTGCACATTACCCGCACGTGCACCAGCTCCAGGAACTTAAAACACTGCAAGGGTCTCTGCGGGATAGCCGTGACCCTCTCCGTGGACCAGCCCAGAGCTACTTTCCCGTCCCGGGCTAATTTCCGGGCTCCGGCCACTGGGCACCTTACCCATGCAGTCCCGAGGCCGTATCTGGTGGTACGGATTTCTCCGACCTGCACCTCCTAGCTGCCGCTTCCCGCCGCTGAGGCCAGCGCCTGCCGCAGCTCCTCCTTAGCGACCGATATGTCTATCCCGGCCACCCTCAATTCCGCCGTCCTGTTCGGGGCCGCTACTCTCACCGCGGCCGGGTCCAGCACGTCGGCCAGACGCATCGCTAATCGCGACGCCTTTCCCCTGTCTTTGTCGCCGGGGAGCCGGATAATTATACACCCGGTCATGAATTTCCTCATTCCGAGGGACTCGACGCCAATCTCCGCAAGCGGGACCTACTGTCGCGCCGTCGCGAGAACATCGGCGTACGATGTCGTAACTCCCTCGTTGATAGTCAACGTCACCGCGGACGTACGCAGTGCGCGGGACGCCCGGCCGTTTTCGTCGCCTGCGCCATTCCTTTCTTAGTCACTATTGCGGCGCCCGTCTTCCGTGCGCCCGTTAGTCTTGACGAAGGAGCAGCAGGCATTCCCTCTTTCTTCTCCGCCTTCCTTGCGGCCCTTTTCTTCCGCGGCCGTCTTTCCACCACCCTCCATTCGCCACCCTTCTGCTCCCACGGGAGCATTGTGGCATGGGTGACGCGTGGGGCAGCGGGTTGGTGCGCCTTGCGCCGAGGTTCGGGGCTGCACGGTCGTCGCCCCCGAACCGTTCCTCGATGGCCCTCATAATGGAGGGACCGAGTTTGTCCATCGTTTTCTCTAGGGCGTCCAGACGTGCGCCTTCTTGTCCCCCCCCCGCGGAGGGTGGCCGGACTCAATAGCCCGACCGTTGCACCGCGGGCACTCGTGGATGCGAGAGGCCAGCCTCGTTATCTCTTTACGCAAGGCCGCGTTTTCCTCCTCCAAAGCGGTCAGCCCTGCTTTCGCGAGCCTGGCGGCCGTGGAGCTACCGCTGTGGACCATCTCAGCCCTCTGCAGGTTCAGCTACCTCCATGCGGCGGCGACGTAGCTCGCCGCGTCCTTTAGGTCCTTAATGCTTGCCCCCTTCAGATACGACGAAACCGCCGCCACCCGCAAGATCTTTGACACCTGCCTGGTGAACTCTGCGCTCACGTCTGCCGCCGAGTTAATCCGTATATCCAGTGCCAAATCCATAGAGATTTCCGAGGTCAGCGTCGTAATGCGCCTTCTCTTCCCCACGGAGACAGTCGATCCCAGGGATGATCGCGACGCGAAAGAGGCGACCGAATCCTCATCATCGGACCTCATCCGCGTTCGTAGCGCCCTTACCGGCGCGAGGCCCGTTACCGCGGCCGGTGCGAGGAGGACGCCGTCCGTTCCGCCCCTGGTTCTCCGCGATGCTCCTGTCATTTTGCTCGGAGGTTCCTTGTGAATCTCTGTACTACTGCATCCCGCCGCGCCAGACGTGAAAACACATCCGGGGGCCTGGCGGTCCACCCCCGAACGGCCGTGGTCGTGAGATGACGACGCAGGTGAGCCCACTTGACTACCCATCGCTGCGCCGGTACTGGAGTATCCCTCCCCTGCACCGTAAACCATTTTTCTTTTGTGGTCGCAATCCATAGTAATATATAATTTGTTGCCCCGCGGTCACCAACAAAGTCCGTCCTGGTGCCACTCACTCTTTCGCACCCTGCACCGGTCAAAGGCGGTGCAGGGTGTCGCGGAGCCCCACAAGAAGGTGAGGTGAGTGGTTTTGACACGCATGGGCCCACCAACTTCTCCGAAACTCTCCGCAACGGATCGGCAAAATTGACGGGCGCCAGAGGCACCGACCAGCTGCCACCCGACTGTAAGAGAGCATCAGATCTATTGGGGTTTTCCGGGACGTCGTCCAACGGCCCGAAAACCCATGCCCGCCTCATGCTCCCCGGAATGCCTCGATCCTAGTGGTGTTGAGCAGCAGCTCGACCCAGGAAGTATCGTGGAACACCTCTGCCCATGAGGTGTCGTTGAACGGAACTCCTGAGTTGCTTGATGCTGATTCGTCCAACACGATGCGGAGTTTTGTAGTTGAGTGGGAGATTAGGCTCCCCGCGATGAGCCGCCCCAATCGCGCTCTCTTAGTGATGATCCTTGGTGGAGAATGAGCGTTGGGCGTCGTGATGTTGGACGTCGTGACTGTGACTTGCCTTGGTATTGGAGAATATGTTGGCGTTGTTGGAGCCAGGGGTGGCTCCAGTGAGATCCTCGTGGCCTGAGACTTGTCCGATGCAGAAATCTGTGGGCTCAGTGGATAAGTGTTGAAGAGGTGATGGGTTGTTTTGACAACTATCATTTGAGGAATTCGTTACGGTGGTGATAATGTGAAGATTATTCCGCTACGGGTAACTCGCAGATGTGGCCCCTTTCGGAAATGGCCAGGGTGGCATCTTCGTGTTCTGTTCAGGAAAATGGCTCTCCGATATGATATTCCTGCTCTCAGATGATGGCAGCGTGCTATAAGACAAACTAAACTTTGAGATGCTGTTTGAGGAGGAAATGCTCCTAGATAATCCTATCGTGGATTTCGAAACCCCTGCTGCAGGTTTCGATTCGAAATTGACTCTGTAGTCCTGAACGGGATTCAGTTTTTTCCGGTCCAGAGGATCGTGCGATGTTGTCTTCAATTCGCGTGTAGGCGAAGAGTTGCGCGTGTGAGAGGTTGTCTGATTCAAGACGATTGGTAGCGTTGAATCAGATTGTTCAGATAATGATGACATGAAATTGTTTGTCGTCAAGTCTTATGTGAGTGATGAGCAGTGAACGTTCGAAGTTGTCTGATTCATGGCGTTTGGTAGCGTTGAATCAGATATTTCAGATAATGAGGACGCTAGCTTGGTCGTCGTTGAGTCGCGTGTAGGCGATGTGCAGCGAACGTTAGAGGTTGTCTGGTTCACGGCAATCGGTAACGTTGAATCTCATTTTTCGGATAATTAGGACGCGAGCCTGGCCGTCGCCAAGTCGCGTGCTGGCGCGCTGCGAGTATCATGCAATGAACTTCGCGTGTCATGCGACGGAATCGGTGCTAGATTCGATACGACATTCTCCATCGGTGGAGTATGATCATTGTTACTGCTATTATTTGGATTATTCTTACGTCTCTGGTAACTGCTGGAAGTATTGCTGTTGCATTCCGATAGTTTTGGATTCGCCACTGCGTTGGAGACATCCATTGAGGAAGAATCAATGTTGTCGAGTCTGGTCAATCGTACCGTCAGGTCTAAATAGACATCCAATAAGTCCTCAGGTTCGTTGTCGTCGATGTCGAGCAATTTGTTAACGACAATGTTGAATCGTTTCCAATTGTAGTCGACCAGTGTTTGATAAAATTTTAAGATACCCTTGTTGCGCTGCCCGGACTCTTTGTATTGGTCGAGTAGTCTCCATATGGTCTTGAATTCTTCGCTTATATCGTCGTACTCCTGTTTCAAGGCGGGGATTCTTGCTTCGTTTGCCACTGTTTGTGATGAAGATACTTCGTTAACGAAGGTGGTACTTGTGATGTGCGATCGGTGTTTCCCGATGCGGAATTATTCCGGCTGCAGTGCTCGCTCGTCACTGTCCAGCGGGATATAGTGATATTCGCGAGGACGGCGTTCTTCCCGAAGATCACTCGTATTGTAGTTGTATTGTATCGCTTGTATTGTAGTAACTGAAGTTGTTCCGACTGCATGTCGTCGCTTGTCCCTGTGCAGTGGAATGTCGTTGACGTACGTTTCGTGAGGAAGGCGATTCTTCCCGAAAGTGTAGTGTTTTGTCGTGCGATCGAAGTTGTTGAATATCGTTATGTTGATGATTGTCCAGTTGCGGCGGGAGGCTACATGGTTGCGTCTTCAACCATCGAATTATGCCTCTTCCAAGGTGTCCGCCCCTTGACGTTACTCACTTCGCTGGAATAGTAACGCTTCCGCTGCTGGTTATGTTGGATTCACGTGGCACAGTATGGTAGTGGGTGCCACTGGTGTGCATTTTTCACTTACCACTGAATCCGGCTCGAAGGACCAAATGTTACGACTGTTCGCGGAGAGACGCGGTCGCGAGGCAAACGCGTTAGCGAGAGGCGTAAATTCTCGCTACGATTCGTATAATCGACGCCGTGAAATAGTCGTTCCTCTTGTTTCGATTATGATAACAAGGGTGGTTCAATGTATTTACCACTGTGTTAACCGGTTAATATAGCTTGTATTTTTAACAATAAATTAAATGATAATAAAAGCGTCACAAATTATTTAGCGATGAATACAGTTAATGCGTTACAGAAATTCGACTCGATATTTGATATTTCTCGATATTCGTTAGACTAAGCGACTTTGTTCGTCAGAGCTCTCGATGAATGCAGTTAGACTTTTCAAATGAGACCGATTGCCCTTAGACCGATTCCTTGTCTTTCGGGGAGACAACCCCCACTACGCTCGAATCACGCCACCGCTCGCGCCGATGATCACGTAGGCCGACTTCTTTGTGAGAATGAAATAACGGACCGAAATCGACGTTTCTAGAACTCGCTGCTTGGTGACGACTATGCGCTCGTCGATACGTTGTGTGTTTTTCGTCGGGCAGATAAGACGATCTATGTGCGACGCTGTAAGACCGCGAGCGACGATTAGAAATACGATCTATACTAAGCCTCGGGGCGTAACATTATATGTTATTAATTTATACAGTATTATGCGATAACCTATGACGTTATAATGTATTACGTTATAACGTATTTAATAGAATGTTATATGGTATTATGTTATATCGTATTACGTTATATAGTATACCGTTGTATGGTAATACGTATATAACGTGTCACGTTAAACAGAGAAGAGAGGCGACCCCGTCAAAGTGGCTCGCCGAAGATAACCGATATGACGCTACGAGACCGTGGCACCACCATTATCGCCGTCATAGAAGAGCGCGGCGAAGGAGCCGTCAGACTGTGGTGGGCCCCCCCTCAGACTCGCACGACGGCCCAGGGAATGCGGCACTAGTTTTGTTGTGGTAGTTTTGGCGGGGGGGGGGGTGGTTGGCAAATGGAAAATGTCGGAGGTAACAACCTCCGGCCGTGTGTCCGATTCTTAAACACTAGGGTCACTTCGATTTCACGTGATCGTCTAATGGTCGGCCAGATGACCGAGCAAAAGTTTGCAGTCGTGGGTCGGTAATAGTTTGCTTGGGTGCTGGTATGGTTTTGTAAGAATGGTTCCTCGGGCGGTTAGCCACGCGATTAACTTCCCGTAGACATTGTGCTCTATCAGCGACTAGTTGTTGGGCAAGGTTCAGTTTTTTCGGGTCGCTATCTACTACCATATGTCTTATTTCATATCGTAGGTTAAGTTAATATGTTTTAAGCGCCTCGCGTTCTTCTATATCTATAGCAATGCATCGTTCGGTTGGTATACGATTTTCGTTGTGAACTGCGTAATTCAGTTGATTGTGTTGTTGTCGGAATCTAGAATTGAAAGATTTTACACTTTCTGTTGCCCCTTGTTTTAAATTCTTTAGTTTGTCCCTACAATTGCTGATAGTTAACACATGCTGTCTCAAGCACGAATGCAAGTCTTCGAACGAATCAATTTTTAGATATCGTATATTATTTTTTGCATCATCTGTAATTCTTTGGATCAGTATGAGGTCTAATAATAGCTCTCTGTCACTTGCCTTACACCTGGCTCTTGCTTTGCGGACCTATGAGATGAAATCTTCAACGCCTACGTCATCTCAACCCCGTAGTGTCTCGATAGTTTGTATGGCCTTGTCTGCGTCGAGCCCTTGGTCTTCGTTGTGGTCGTTTCTTTGTCTAGTGGTAACGTGATTAATTCGTTGTCTTCGTGAAATATTTGGTTCGTCAGTTTCGTCGTCTGTCATATGGTCAACACCGGTTGCTAAAGGCGTGCTCGTGAGCGGTTGGTCAGATTCGGTGTCGTACCTTAATTCCATAGCCTTTGCAAGACCTCCTATTTCTTTGGCCCGACTTCTATCACTAGTTTCCGCGAATCTTTTTATACTGTTAATATTCTGATCCGTATTACTTCTAAAGTTTCCGAACTCGTGAGTCAGACTTTGAAGTTGTTCGAGGATAGTCATAATTGATTCACTTTGCTTTGCCGTACTCTTGTCAGTTGGATTCATTTTGATAGACGCGATATTTTCAGAAGAGTCACTATCTTCAGAACGTATTTTGGGTTCAGTATTTCGGTAATATGCGAAAGCCAGCTTACCGAGATTCTTTGTAGATCCTTCTTTTGATCAAGGACGAGACCGTGGTCCTTCGCTGTAGAATCCGTAGAGTTCCCGTTGAAGTATCCTCTTGATGCGATGAATATCCTGGCAAGGATCGCCAATTTTGTCACGTCGGAGACACAAAAGATCGCGAAATTAGCGGATCGCCGGTGATCTCCTCGCTCGCGGCACGAACGAAATGATTCTTTCACGAATAGGGTGAAGCAAATAGAACTTAGTATGCGAAAATGAGTTTTATTGCAAAAATCCAACAGAGTAACGCTTACAACAGCGTGGTTCGGAATCTTGGAACAGATAGCTTCGAGATGCTACGACAGATTGTTTTAGCGCTGGTTTGGGAAGGTCCCTCTACCGAGGTTCTAGTCCCTTTGGAGGGGGTCTCTTTAGTCTATTGTTTCAACAGATGCGGCATGCAGGGTGTTCGGTCTATCTGGTTACTGAGCGAATGGTTTCCTTGAGTGTGTGACACTAGTAATACTATTCGGAGTCTAACAGAACGCCGAAGTCAACTTCGCACATGTACCGCTTATGATCTGTCATCGACGCATTTTTTTGTCTATGCGCTATCGATGGCCTCAGCGCTTGAGGAAACCGAAGACCAGATGTAGAGTTTTCTTAGAAGTGGCGATCACTTCAACATGATCAATGTTTGTCCGATCAAAACATTCGTCGTTGCCTTCTATTCACACTTTCAATCATGTTTCAGGCAAGTGATGAATTCCGTCACGCAAGAATTGCGTTAGCGAGAGGCGTAAATTCTCGCTATGATTCGTATAGTCGACGCCGTGAAATAGTCGTTCCTCTTGTTTCGATTATGATAACAAGGGTGTGTATGATAATAGTGTTTGCAACATCATTTTTTCTCGCTTTTCAATTTATGGTGTTGATCAAATAATTTATATTTTTACTTAATTCTATTTTGTTTATTTTATTTATCTATCAGAATTGCTTATTCGCACGTTGAAATTATTCTGCTATACCTACATCGTTATAAGTTATTGCTGCAGGATAAATATGAAATATTAATTATAAAATATTAAATATTAAATATTGAATACTAAATATTGAATATTAAATATTGATTATTAAATATTAAATATTGAATATTAAATATTAAATATTAAAAATGGAACATTAAATATTAAATATTGAATATTACATATTGAATATTAAATATTAAATATTACATATTGAATATTAAATTTTGAATATTAAATATTGATTATTAAATATTAATTGTTGCATTAATTGTTTGAGTGCTTACTGCCCCCTGCGGCGGGAGTCCGCGAGTAACGAATGCCATCGTTGAGGACAGGCTGCCTTTTTAAATAAATATCAATATAAATTGCATTTATAGATTGCACCGTTATAACATTCTTTTGATTTTTGGACGTCTCGACGATCTAGCGAAAATTGTCCATAACATTTCTCAGGGGTTAGGAGTAAGCAAGTGCGTTTTCCATTGGCTCCTGTGATTGGCAATACTCCGCCCGGAATGTCCCCACTACGGCCAAGTGAGTTTTCCACTGGTACCAGTGATTCGTAATTCTTCGGCCAGAATGTCCCCACTACGTTAACTTGTTAGGGCTTGCAAAATTTTCGTATCTTCGCAATAGTGGACCTGTTAGTTTCGTTTGTAACGTGGTCGTAGCAACAACGGAGTGCAAAGACATATTTTACGTACTCGCAAATATCGCGGAGTTACAAGTGTACTTTTCAAGAAGCGTTCAGAAGGTGAGCCATCTTTCATTTTTCTGTTCTTCACTGTCGTTCGCTATGAAATACACGTGTATCGTTCATAGGCTAATGAAAGAATCTCGAGCGCGAGTGAGGCGAAGAAAATTGATAAACGCTTATAAATATGTCCTTAGTCCACACGGCTAGCTTTTTTTAACACGTCACTTGTTTAATAATTCGATTATATGTTATTATATTAACGAAAAAGTAACATCGACATATAGAGAAACATCTTTGGTTTTTTGTATAAATTATCGCGTGATAGTCACTCGACGCTCGATATCGATAAAAAAGAAAGGTATAAAATTTTTTGATTATTAGATGAAGGAAATTAATATGCAAAACAATGTTATTTGTTAATATATACAATACGATAGTCAACTCTTGATATTAATGACGAAAAGAGGCAAGAGTAATTTTTTTATGCCACACTGTTTAGCTTATATGAACATATAACACTCATAAAAAATAAAATTGATTATTTCATAACTATCGTTGAGCTTAAATAAAAAATATCTTACGAAAGTGCGAGTCTCTCAACGTTACTCTTTACGAAAAGAATAAACCAAACGCAATGTAATTATTAACACTTAGCCAACCGCGCGCGCCACAGCGAGCTATACGCTATTTCCACCGCGCTCGGACAAGCAACCCATACGCTGTCCACCGTGCATTTTTTCAAGTATCGAGGATTAATTTTCACTACTTAAAAAACAAAGAAGTTTAAAAATTATTTAAGTGGTCAGTTATATATTGCGGTGATAATTTTATTTAACGATTTTACATATTGTTTATACAAAACATCAAATTGAATGAATATGCAAAGTATAAAAAAATACAGGTAGAATTAAAAACATTAAAGATAAATAACACGATTTGAATATCTTTTTAATTAAGTTTAACGCCGCTAAATTGGTTAACAAAACAAAAAAAAAAAAAACGCGTTGCTAATGTCAAAAAAGGGGATCTTCCCGTTCGGTCACGCAGCGATGTCCTCGTAGAACGAAAAACTCCCTATTATGTTGTCTAAGTGTTAAAATCATTCGACTTCATCAACCGATAAGAAATTACAAAGTATAAATTTTACACAACATTCAATAACATAACATGTTATATTTTACAGGCCGAATTAGTTAAACCAGATGAAATGTCGGCGAATGAGTTACACAGGCATGGAAATTCTTCGGCCGAAACTCCGGAAATCAATCAAATTCCAAAACTATCGGAGAATCCGATAGAATCGAAAGTGGAGATCAATCCGAATTGCGATAGTTATCAAAAGGGCCGAGACGAGCGATCGCAGGCAACCGTTCCACGTCCACAGATCATTGTGAAATCGTTCGATATGTCGAGGATCGATTGTGACGTACAAGTGGTCGAACTCAAGCAGAAAGCAGATGAAACAATGTATGAAGATTATTCATACAGATGCGAACCAACATCAACGACGAAAAAGCCAAAGTGCCAGGATCTGTCTAAGAGGCACATTGTCGAAAAGTCTCATCCTGGAATCGAAAACGTGGTGGAGAAGTTGAATAAGAACGCAGCTGCTGCTTTACAGGAGACGACACCCCAAAACGTGGACGACTCGAAGGATAAGAATGCAGAAAATCTTCGTTCGAGAAAACATTCGGAGAAGATACCGAGAGAACTAGAAAACAGTTTGAATAGACACATTCTGAGATCCTGCGAGAACTCTCAATTCATTGAAAACTACGATATAGGAAGAGAAATTGAGATATATTCTTCGGAGCATGACACGGGAAGCAGTAATGATAATATGGAGTTAAACGACGATAAAGAATCTGTCGTGATAATGGAGAATGTCTCGCCGCCCAAGGTCTGTGAAGTGCAAGTGCAGTGCACTAACAATGACGCGGTGACTCCTAAAAAAGGGAAATTGGAATCGCTAGAAAAATCATTGTATACTGAAACTCCCAAATATCGATTTGTTATTAATTCTAAACCGAGACCTAAAGTTGATTATAGTGTGTTGGGATTACTGTCGAACAGTATTAAGCACTTGGAACGCGTGAGATCCAACGGAAATAGAAGACATAAATTAGATAGATCGGTTATCAAGGGCAGGGCGCTTTTTCCTCCGGAAGAGACCCACACCAACAACATGAACAGCTCTTTGGGGGTGTTATGCGATTCAAGAGAACAACGATTTATGGAGAAGGTAGAGGATATAACTTACCGGAAGTCGAATCTGGAGAATTTCGATGATATATCTTATGCCGTTAGCTTATTGTTGAACCTGGGCAGAGCGAATAATGTCCCCGAAAATGAAAGAAAGACATCGGACAAGAGAAAGTATGTGCAAGAACATTTGCAAGATTTCGAGAGCCTCAAGAGGTTCAAAACCGATGGCGAGTTAGTAGATGAGGAATCTAAATACGACTCGTATTCCGAAGACGATGATTATGATAAACGGTATGATGAAAGTGAGCAGGAAATATCAGTGTCTATAATAAACGCGAACAATAATACAAGTGGAAGCTTAGATTCTCCTACCGAAAACGATATTTGTACCGAAAACGAAGATAATGATATGTTAAATGACGCTCCCCTTGCTACTAGTACTCCTTGCCATAATGTAAACTACGAAAGAGAAGAAGACTTTGAAGAATATGAAAGAAAGATATACGAACAATTATACGGAATCAATCATATGAGTGAAATTTCTAGCAGCAAGGAATCTATAGATTTCTTGATTATTGATGATAATCTATCGGATTCTGATGCTGAAATGCACGATGAAAAGATATGTTCGGATGATAGAATGATGGAGAACGACGAAGATAGCAGACATGAGGATAGAAGTCATATCCTGGGAGAACATCTTGATTGTCACGATTATAGAAATTTGCAAGGGAAACTCGACGCAAAGAAGTATATCGCTAGAAAAGAACACATCGATAATGAGCCAGACTGGCCGAATATGGATGCTAAGGAACTTGAGATAAGAGTCAGGATGGCTGACATTCAAAGACAATATAGAGAAAAGCTGAAGGAATTGGCTAAATTGAATAGGAAGAAAGACAAGATGAAGATTCCTGGAAGACCGCGCAAGAAGAGACATTCTTCTAAGTGAGTCAAATTCTACACTCTATTATTAAATCATTTTAAATAGTAGATATAACATACATATAAATTTTGCTATTTCATATATTTATGTTGGAAAGCATATTCTAAAGTATTTTTTTATAGTATATTATGTATTAAATTGAACTTTTTAAAGTAGTCAACAAGTATAGAAGAAACATAGAATTTCCATTTCTAGCTTTGGGAAAAATTTTCCCACTTCATGCTTTCACAAACGAAGTCTTATATGAAATTCTTTATACGAGATTAATGTAAAAAGATTTTGTTTCACATTATTAACTTACCTTTTCACGTAGGATCGTTCCTTTCTCGTAACGACTAAGACAATTTTTATAGTTTGGAAAAAATATAGTTTATAAACATATATATATGCAGAATACTTTTCTTACTGCAACATTTCTTGGATAATTTAATGGAAAAAATCTTGATTAAAATTTTAATGGAAAATCATTGAATTAGCGTCAAAATGGTTAATAAAACATGATTAATAATGTTTACAGTTCCGATAACGGTCTCCTCACATCCCTACCGGCATTACTACAATCGACGTCTTCACCCCACAAATCTGCATCGCAATCGTCGGACGAAGCTCCGCAGCCGTTAACTTCAGCTGTCCTAGCTATGTAACGTGAATTTGGTAAAACTGGGTGAACAAATGAGCCACATTGAATTACTGGACAGTATACCAAGTATTCCTATGCCCGTTGCACCAGTTGCTTCGCCAATCACAGTACAACCATCAAACAAATTGCCGCAAGAGGACGACGAGAAAAAGGCCGGCCGGGAAAATCCAACATAAAATATGAAAAAAAGAAAACAACAAGAAAAATCAGAAGCAGAATACTAAATAATCAAAAATAACAGAACTTCAATAGCTTATATTTGTAATTATAATTCATAATTATAGAAGTTAGGACAATTCTGTTATTTTTGACAAAATAAGATACGAAATTAAAACGTAAGGAATTGTTAAAAACGAAAGAAAGTGAAAAAAATGAAAAAGAATTATTTTAATGATGAAAAATTACTTATCTGTAATGCTGAAATTAAAAATGTATATAATGAATATAAAATAATAATAATATATATATGTATCATATCATGTATTATATAAATTTTAATATATATATATATAAAAACATAATATAATGTATCATATATATATAACATGTATATTAATTATATTGTAATGATAATAAAAATTTTTATCAATGTATTTCATATATAAGATTTTTGGTTAATTTTATTAATTTTCAAATTTCGCATATTTTTATGACATCAGTTTATGATAACGGTTAAGTTCAGTACCAGTAAATTAGTTAATAAAAAAGAAAGAATGCGTTGTCAAGCTCAATATGTGATATCTCCCGATCGATCAGACAGGAATGTATTTTTAAGTAGGGAAATCTCCCTATTCGTAAGCTAAGATTTAAATGCATGAAACTGAGGAGACTATAATATATATGTACAAGTAAAGAATCTTTTCCCAATAAAGACCGCGGCACCACCACCGCCACCACCGTCATTGAAGCGCGCGGTGAAGGAGCTGTCAGCTGAGGAGGGTCTGGGTCCCCCCTCAGACTCGCGCGACGGCCCAGGGAACGTGGCACACGGGGGTGAGTTGTCCCCCCACCCGCGCTGCCCAGCTTAACCAGGATGCCTCCCACAACAACAAAGGGAGAGACGACGTCGAAGGAGTGTCGCGGAAGTATATCGAAAGAAATGAACCGGGACATTCCTGACAAGCGTCGTAACGACCACTGTGGGGTTTTAGTCGGTACGAGTCCGACACTACCCGCCGCCTCCCAGAGGGCTGCCGGGCGTTCATGAGGATTTCCCCACGTAAAAAAAAAAAAAAGTTGCTAAGAAACCTGTGAGTAAAAGTTCCTTGATGGGTTATCTTTTATCGAAGAATGGACATCATCAAGCAAAAGTGAGTTTTGCTACTAGCTTTGTTTATTAGATGCTTGAGATATATAAGATACACTATATCTATAAAATATATGCAACGCAGTATAAAGAAAGATATATGAATTGTAATTTTATTATATTTATTATACATAATTGTTACGACCGATCGCGGGAGACGCGGTCGCGAGGCAAACGCGTTAGCGAGAGGCGTAAATTCTCGCTACGATTCGTATAATCGACGCCGTGAAATAGTCGTTCCTCTTGTTTCGATTATGATAACAAGGGTGTGTATGATAATAGTGTTTGCAACATCATTTTGTCCCGCTTTTCAATTTATGGTGTTGATCAAATAATTTATATTTTTACTTAATTCTATTTTGTTTATTTTATTTATCTATCAGAATTGCTTATTCGCACGTTGAAATTATTCTGCTATACCTACATCGTTATAAGTTATTGCTGCAGGATAAATATGAAATATTAATTATAAAATATTAAATATTAAATATTGAATACTAAATATTGAATATTAAATATTGATTATTAAATATTAAATATTGAATATTAAATATTAAATATTAAAAATGGAACATTAAATATTAAATATTGAATATTACATATTGAATATTAAATATTAAATATTACATATTGAATATTAAATTTTGAATATTAAATATTGATTATTAAATATTAATTGTTGCATTAATTGTTTGAGTGCTTACTGCCCCCTGCGGCGGGAGTCCGCGAGTAACGAATGCCATCGTTGAGGACAGGCTGCCTTTTTAAATAAATATCAATATAAATTGCATTTATAGATTGCACTGTTATAACATTCTTTTGATTTTTGGACGTCTCGACGATCTAGCGAAAATTGTCCATAACATTTCTCAGGGGTTAGGAGTAAGCAAGTGCGTTTTCCATTGGCTCCTGTGATTGGCAATACTCCGCCCGGAATGTCCCCACTACGGCCAAGTGAGTTTTCCACTGGTACCAGTGATTCGTAATTCTTCGGCCAGAATGTCCCCACTACGTTAACAGCCGACTTGTTAGGGATTGCAAAATTTTCGTATCTTCGCAATAGTGGACCTGTTAGTTTCGTTTGTAACGTGGTCGTAGCAACAACGGAGTGCAAAGACATATTTTACGTACTCGCAAATATCGCGGAGTTACAAGTGTACTTTTCAAGAAGCGTTCAGAAGGTGAGCCATCTTTCATTTTTCTGTTCTTCACTGTCGTTCGCTATGAAATACACGTGTATCGTTCATAGGCTAATGAAAGAATCTCGAGCGCGAGTGAGGCGAAGAAAATTGATAAACGTTTATAAATATGTCCTTAGTCCACACGGCTAGCTTTTTTCAACACGTCACTTGTTTAATAATTCGATTATATGTTATTATATTAACGAAACAGTAACATTGACATATAGAGAAACATCTTTGGTTTTTTGTATAACATATCGCGTGATAGTCACTCTACGCTCGATATCGATAAATAAGAAAGGTATAAAATTTTTTGATTATTAGATGAAGGAAATTAATATGCAAAACAATGTTATTTGTTAATATATACAATACGATAGTCAACTCTTGATATTAATGACGAAAAGAGGCAAGAGCAATTTTTTTATGCCATTCTGTTTAGCTTATATGAACATATAACACTCATAAAAAATAAAATTGATTATTTCATAACTATCGTTGAGCTTAAATAAAAAATATCTTACGAAAGCGCGAGTCTCTCAACGTTACTCTTTACGAAAAGAATAAACCAAACCCAATGTAATTATTAACACTTAGCCAACCGCGCGCGCCACAGCGAGCTATACGCTATTTCCACCGCGCTCGGACAAGCAACCCATACGCTGTCCACCGTGCATTTTTTCAAGTATCGAGGATTAATTCTCACTACTTAAAAAACAAGGAAGTTTAAAAATTATTTAAGTGGTCAGTTATATTTTGCGGTGATAATTTTATTTAACGATTTTACATATTGTTTATACAAAACATCAAATTGAAAGTATATTCAAAGTATAAAAAAATACAGGTAGAATTAAAAACATTAAAGATAAATAACACGATTTGAATATCTTTTTAATTAAGTTTAACGCCGCTAAATTGGTTAACAAAACAAAAAAAAAAAAACGCGTTGCTAAAGTCAAAAAAGGGGATCTTCCCGTTCCGTCACGCAGCGACGTTCTCGTAGAAGGAAAAACTCCCTATTATGTTGTCTAAGTGTTAAAATCATTCGACTTCATCGACCGATAAGAAATTACAAAGTATAAATTTTACACAACATTCAATAACATAACACGTTATATTTTACAGGCCGAATTAGTTAATCCAGATGAAATGTCGGCGAATGAGTTACACAGACATGGAAATTCTTCGGCCGAAACTCCGGAAGTCAATCAAATTCCAAAACTATCGGAGAATCCGATAGAATCGAAAGTGGAGATCAATCCGAATTACGATAGTTATCAAAAGGGCCGAGACGAGCGATCGCAGGCAACCGTTCGACGTCCACAGATCATTGTGAAATCGTTCGATATGTCGAGGATCGATTGTGACGTACAAGTGGTCGAACTCAAGCAGAAAGCAGATGAAACAATGTATGAAGATTATTCATACAGATGCGAACCAACATCAACCACGAAAAAGCCAAAGTGCCAGGATCTGTCTAAGAGGCACATTGTCGAAAAGTCTCATCCTGGAATCGAAAACGTGGTGGAGAAGTTGAATAAGAACGCAGCTGCTGCTTTACAGGAGACGACACCCCTAAACGTGGAGGACTCGAAGGATAAGAATGCAGAAAATCTTCGTTCGAGAAGACATTCGGAAACGATACCGAGAGAAATAGAAAACAGTTTGAATAGACACATTCTGAGATCCTGCGAGAACTCTCAATTCATTGAAAACTACGATATAGGACGAGAAATTGAGATATATTCTTCGGAGCATGACACGAGAAGCAGTAATGATAATATGGAGTTAAACGACGATAAAGAATCTGTCGTGATAATGGAGAATGTCTCGCCGCCCGAGGTCTGTGAAGTGCAAGTGCAATGCACTAACTATGACGCGGTGACTCCTAAAAAAGGGAAATTGGAATCGCTAGAAGACTCATTGTATACTGAAACTCCCAAATATCGATTTGTTATTAATTCTAAACCGAGACCTGAAGTTGATTATAGTGTGTTGGGATTGCTGTCGAACAGTATTAAGCACTTGGAACGCGTGAGATCCAACGGAAATAGAAGACATATATTAGATAGATCGGTTATCAAGGGCAGGGCGCTTTTTCCTCCGGAAGGGACCCACACCAACAACATGAACAGCTCTTTGGGGGTGTTATGCGATTCAAGAGAACAACGATTTATGGAGAAGGTAGAGGATACAACTTACCGGAAGTCGAATCTGGAGAATTTCGATGATATATCTTATGCAGTTAGCTTATTGTTGAACCTGGGCAGAGCGAATAATGTCCCAGAAAATGAAAGAAAGACATCGGGCAAGAGAAAGTATGTGCAAGAACATTTGCAAGATTTCGAGAGCCTCAAGAGGTTCAAAACCGATGGCGAGTTAGTAGATGAGGAATCTAAATACGACTCGTATTCCGAAGACGATGATTATGATAAACGGTATGATGAAAGTGAGCAGGAAATATCAGTGTCTATAATAAACGCGAACAATAATACAAGTGGAAGCTTAGATTCTCCTACCGAAAACGATATTTGTACCGATAACGAAGATAATGATATGTTAAATGACGCTCCCCTTGCTACTAGTACTCCTTGCCATAATGTAAACTACGAAAGAGAAGAAGGCTTTGAAGAATATGAAAGAAAGATATACGAACAATTATACGGAATCAATCATATGAGTGAAATTTCTAGCAGCAAGGAATCTATAGATTTCTTGATTATTGATGATAATCTATCGGATTCTGATGCTGAAATGCACGATGAAAAGATATGTTCGGATGATAGAATGATGGAGAACGACGAAGATAGCAGACATGAGGATAGAAGTCATATCCTGGGAGAACATCTTGATTGTCACGATTATAGAAATTTGCAAGGGAAACTCGACGCAAAGAAGTATATCGCTAGAAAAGAACACATCGATAATGAGCCAGACTGGCCGAATATGGATGCTAAGGAACTTGAGATAAGAGTCAGTATGGCTGACATTCAAAGACAATATAGAGAAAAGCTGAAGGAATTGGCTAAATTGAATAGGAAGAAAGACAAGATGAAGATTCCTGGAAGACCGCGCAAGAAGAGACATTCTTCTAAGTGAGTCAAATTCTACACTCTATTATTAAATCATTTTAAATAGTAGATATAACGTACATATAAATTTTGCTATTTCATATATTTATGTTGGAAAGCATATTCTAAAGTATTTTTTTATAGTATATTATGTATTAAATTGAACTTTTTAAAGTAGTCAACAAGTATAGAAGAAACATAGAATTTCCATTTCTAGCTTTGGGAAAAATTTTCCCACTTCATGCTTTCACAAACGAAGTCTTATATGAAATTCTTTATACGAGATTAATGTAAAAAGATTTTGTTTCACATTATTAACTTACCTTTTCACGTAGGATCGTTCCTTTCTCGTAACGACTAAGACAATTTTTATAGTTTGGAAAAAATATAGTTTATAAACATATATATATGCAGAATACTTTTCTTACTGCAACATTTCTTGGATAATTTAATGGAAAAAATCTTGATTAAAATTTTAATGGAAAATCATTGAATTAGCGTCAAAATGGTTAATAAAACATGATTAATAATGTTTACAGTTCCGATAACGGTCTCCTCACATCCCTACCGGCATTACTACAATCGACGTCTTCACCCCACAAATCTGCATCGCAATCGTCGGACGAAGCTCCGCAGCCATTAACTTCAGCTGTCCTAGCTATGTAACGTGAATTTGGTAAAACTGGGTGAACAAATGAGCCACATTGAATTACTGGACAGTATACCAAGTATTCCTATGCCCGTTGCACCAGTTGCTTCGCCAATCACAGTACAACCATCAAACAAATTGCCGCAAGAGGACGACGAGAAAAAGGCCGGCCGGGAAAATCCAACATAAAATATGAAAAAAAGAAAACAACAAGAAAAATCAGAAGCAGAATACTAAATAATCAAAAATAACAGAACTTCAATAGCTTATATTTGTAATTATAATTCATAATTATAGAAGTTAGGACAATTCTGTTATTTTTGACAAAATAAGATACCAAATTAAAACGCAAGGAATTGTCAAAAACGAAAGAACTATGAAAAAACATAAAAAAGCATTACTTTAATGCTGAAAAATTACTTATCTGTAATGCTGAAATTAAAAATGTATATAATGTATATAAAATAATAATAATATATATATGTATCATATCATGTATTATATAAATTTTAATATATATATATATAAAAACATAATATAATGTATCATATATATATAGCATGTATATTAATTATATTGTAATGATAATTAAGATTTTTATCAATGTATTTCATATATAAGATTTTTGGTTAATTTTATTAATTTTCAAATTTCGCATATTGTTATGACATCAGTTTATGATATCGGTTAAGTTCAGTACCAGTAAATTAGTTAATAAAAAAGAAAGAATGCGTTGTCAAGCTCAATATGTGATATCTCCCGATCGATCAGACAGGAATGTATTTTTAAGTAGGGAAATCTCCCTATTCGTAAGCTAAGATTTAAATGCATGAAACTGAGGAGACTATAATATATATGTACAAGTAAAGAATCTGTTCCCAATAAAGACCGCGGCACCACCACCGCCACCACCGTCATTGAAGCGCGCGGCGTAGGAGCTGTCAGCTGAGGAGGGTCTGGGTCCCCCCTCAGACTCGCGCGACGGCCCAGGGAACGTGGCCCTCGGGGGTGAGTGGTCCCCCCACCCGCGCTGCCCAGCTTAACCAGGATGCCTCCCACAACAACAAAGGGAGAGACGACGTCGAAGGAGTGTCGCGGAAGTATATCGAAAGAAAGGAGCCGGGACAATCCTGACAAGCGTCGTAACGACCACCGTGGGGTTTTAGTCGGTAAGAGTCCGACACTATCCGCCGCCTCCCAGAGGGCTGCCGGGCGTCCATGAGGATTTCCCCACGTAAAAAAAAAAAAAATGTTGCTAAGAAACCTGTGCGTAAAAGTTCCTTGGTGGGTTATCTTTTATCGAAGAATGGACATCATCAAGCAAAAGTGAGTTTTGCTTCTAGCTTTGTTTATTAGATGCTTGAGATATATAAGATACACTATATCTATAAAATATATGCAACGCAGTATAAAGAAAGATATATGAATTTTAATTTTATTATATTTATTATACATAATTGTTACGACCGACCGCGGGAGACGCGGTCGCGAGGCAAACGCGTTAGCGAGAGGCGTAAATTCTCGCTACGATTCGTATAATCGACGCCGTGAAATAGTCGTTCCTCTTGTTTCGATTATGATAACAAGGGTGTGTATGATAATAGTGTTTGCAACATCATTTTGTCCCGCTTTTCAATTTATGGTGTTGATCAAATAATTTATATTTTTACTTAATTCTATTTTGTTTATTTTATTTATCTATCAGAATTGCTTATTCGCACGTTGAAATTATTCTGCTATACCTACATCGTTATAAGTTATTGCTGCAGGATAAATATGAAATATTAATTATAAAATATTAAATATTAAATATTGAATACTAAATATTGAATATTAAATATTGATTATTAAATATTAAATATTGAATATTAAATATTAAATATTAAAAATGGAACATTAAATATTAAATATTGAATATTACATATTGAATATTAAATATTAAATATTACATATTGAATATTAAATTTTGAATATTAAATATTGATTATTAAATATTAATTGTTGCATTAATTGTTTGAGTGCTTACTGCCCCCTGCGGCGGGAGTCCGCGAGTAACGAATGCCATCGTTGAGGACAGGCTGCCTTTTTAAATAAATATCAATATAAATTGCATTTATAGATTGCACTGTTATAACATTCTTTTGATTTTTGGACGTCTCGACGATCTAGCGAAAATTGTCCATAACATTTCTCAGGGGTTAGGAGTAAGCAAGTGCGTTTTCCATTGGCTCCTGTGATTGGCAATACTCCGCCCGGAATGTCCCCACTACGGCCAAGTGAGTTTTCCACTGGTACCAGTGATTCGTAATTCTTCGGCCAGAATGTCCCCACTACGTTAACAGCCGACTTGTTAGGGATTGCAAAATTTTCGTATCTTCGCAATAGTGGACCTGTTAGTTTCGTTTGTAACGTGGTCGTAGCAACAACGGAGTGCAAAGACATATTTTACGTACTCGCAAATATCGCGGAGTTACAAGTGTACTTTTCAAGAAGCGTTCAGAAGGTGAGCCATCTTTCATTTTTCTGTTCTTCACTGTCGTTCGCTATGAAATACACGTGTATCGTTCATAGGCTAATGAAAGAATCTCGAGCGCGAGTGAGGCGAAGAAAATTGATAAACGTTTATAAATATGTCCTTAGTCCACACGGCTAGCTTTTTTCAACACGTCACTTGTTTAATAATTCGATTATATGTTATTATATTAACGAAACAGTAACATTGACATATAGAGAAACATCTTTGGTTTTTTGTATAACATATCGCGTGATAGTCACTCTACGCTCGATATCGATAAATAAGAAAGGTATAAAATTTTTTGATTATTAGATGAAGGAAATTAATATGCAAAACAATGTTATTTGTTAATATATACAATACGATAGTCAACTCTTGATATTAATGACGAAAAGAGGCAAGAGCAATTTTTTTATGCCATTCTGTTTAGCTTATATGAAACACTCATAAAAATAACACTCATAAAAAATAAAATTGATTATTTCATAACTATCGTTGAGCTTAAATAAAAAATATCTTACGAAAGCGCGAGTCTCTCAACGTTACTCTTTACGAAAAGAATAAACCAAACCCAATGTAATTATTAACACTTAGCCAACCGCGCGCGCCACAGCGAGCTATACGCTATTTCCACCGCGCTCGGACAAGCAACCCATACGCTGTCCACCGTGCATTTTTTCAAGTATCGAGGATTAATTCTCACTACTTAAAAAACAAGGAAGTTTAAAAATTATTTAAGTGGTCAGTTATATTTTGCGGTGATAATTTTATTTAACGATTTTACATATTGTTTATACAAAACATCAAATTGAAAGTATATTCAAAGTATAAAAAAATACAGGTAGAATTAAAAACATTAAAGATAAATAACACGATTTGAATATCTTTTTAATTAAGTTTAACGCCGCTAAATTGGTTAACAAAACAAAAAAAAAAAAACGCGTTGCTAAAGTCAAAAAAGGGGATCTTCCCGTTCCGTCACGCAGCGACGTTCTCGTAGAAGGAAAAACTCCCTATTATGTTGTCTAAGTGTTAAAATCATTCGACTTCATCGACCGATAAGAAATTACAAAGTATAAATTTTACACAACATTCAATAACATAACACGTTATATTTTACAGGCCGAATTAGTTAATCCAGATGAAATGTCGGCGAATGAGTTACACAGACATGGAAATTCTTCGGCCGAAACTCCGGAAGTCAATCAAATTCCAAAACTATCGGAGAATCCGATAGAATCGAAAGTGGAGATCAATCCGAATTACGATAGTTATCAAAAGGGCCGAGACGAGCGATCGCAGGCAACCGTTCGACGTCCACAGATCATTGTGAAATCGTTCGATATGTCGAGGATCGATTGTGACGTACAAGTGGTCGAACTCAAGCAGAAAGCAGATGAAACAATGTATGAAGATTATTCATACAGATGCGAACCAACATCAACCACGAAAAAGCCAAAGTGCCAGGATCTGTCTAAGAGGCACATTGTCGAAAAGTCTCATCCTGGAATCGAAAACGTGGTGGAGAAGTTGAATAAGAACGCAGCTGCTGCTTTACAGGAGACGACACCCCTAAACGTGGAGGACTCGAAGGATAAGAATGCAGAAAATCTTCGTTCGAGAAGACATTCGGAAACGATACCGAGAGAAATAGAAAACAGTTTGAATAGACACATTCTGAGATCCTGCGAGAACTCTCAATTCATTGAAAACTACGATATAGGACGAGAAATTGAGATATATTCTTCGGAGCATGACACGAGAAGCAGTAATGATAATATGGAGTTAAACGACGATAAAGAATCTGTCGTGATAATGGAGAATGTCTCGCCGCCCGAGGTCTGTGAAGTGCAAGTGCAATGCACTAACTATGACGCGGTGACTCCTAAAAAAGGGAAATTGGAATCGCTAGAAGACTCATTGTATACTGAAACTCCCAAATATCGATTTGTTATTAATTCTAAACCGAGACCTGAAGTTGATTATAGTGTGTTGGGATTGCTGTCGAACAGTATTAAGCACTTGGAACGCGTGAGATCCAACGGAAATAGAAGACATATATTAGATAGATCGGTTATCAAGGGCAGGGCGCTTTTTCCTCCGGAAGGGACCCACACCAACAACATGAACAGCTCTTTGGGGGTGTTATGCGATTCAAGAGAACAACGATTTATGGAGAAGGTAGAGGATACAACTTACCGGAAGTCGAATCTGGAGAATTTCGATGATATATCTTATGCAGTTAGCTTATTGTTGAACCTGGGCAGAGCGAATAATGTCCCAGAAAATGAAAGAAAGACATCGGGCAAGAGAAAGTATGTGCAAGAACATTTGCAAGATTTCGAGAGCCTCAAGAGGTTCAAAACCGATGGCGAGTTAGTAGATGAGGAATCTAAATACGACTCGTATTCCGAAGACGATGATTATGATAAACGGTATGATGAAAGTGAGCAGGAAATATCAGTGTCTATAATAAACGCGAACAATAATACAAGTGGAAGCTTAGATTCTCCTACCGAAAACGATATTTGTACCGATAACGAAGATAATGATATGTTAAATGACGCTCCCCTTGCTACTAGTACTCCTTGCCATAATGTAAACTACGAAAGAGAAGAAGGCTTTGAAGAATATGAAAGAAAGATATACGAACAATTATACGGAATCAATCATATGAGTGAAATTTCTAGCAGCAAGGAATCTATAGATTTCTTGATTATTGATGATAATCTATCGGATTCTGATGCTGAAATGCACGATGAAAAGATATGTTCGGATGATAGAATGATGGAGAACGACGAAGATAGCAGACATGAGGATAGAAGTCATATCCTGGGAGAACATCTTGATTGTCACGATTATAGAAATTTGCAAGGGAAACTCGACGCAAAGAAGTATATCGCTAGAAAAGAACACATCGATAATGAGCCAGACTGGCCGAATATGGATGCTAAGGAACTTGAGATAAGAGTCAGTATGGCTGACATTCAAAGACAATATAGAGAAAAGCTGAAGGAATTGGCTAAATTGAATAGGAAGAAAGACAAGATGAAGATTCCTGGAAGACCGCGCAAGAAGAGACATTCTTCTAAGTGAGTCAAATTCTACACTCTATTATTAAATCATTTTAAATAGTAGATATAACGTACATATAAATTTTGCTATTTCATATATTTATGTTGGAAAGCATATTCTAAAGTATTTTTTTATAGTATATTATGTATTAAATTGAACTTTTTAAAGTAGTCAACAAGTATAGAAGAAACATAGAATTTCCATTTCTAGCTTTGGGAAAAATTTTCCCACTTCATGCTTTCACAAACGAAGTCTTATATGAAATTCTTTATACGAGATTAATGTAAAAAGATTTTGTTTCACATTATTAACTTACCTTTTCACGTAGGATCGTTCCTTTCTCGTAACGACTAAGACAATTTTTATAGTTTGGAAAAAATATAGTTTATAAACATATATATATGCAGAATACTTTTCTTACTGCAACATTTCTTGGATAATTTAATGGAAAAAATCTTGATTAAAATTTTAATGGAAAATCATTGAATTAGCGTCAAAATGGTTAATAAAACATGATTAATAATGTTTACAGTTCCGATAACGGTCTCCTCACATCCCTACCGGCATTACTACAATCGACGTCTTCACCCCACAAATCTGCATCGCAATCGTCGGACGAAGCTCCGCAGCCATTAACTTCAGCTGTCCTAGCTATGTAACGTGAATTTGGTAAAACTGGGTGAACAAATGAGCCACATTGAATTACTGGACAGTATACCAAGTATTCCTATGCCCGTTGCACCAGTTGCTTCGCCAATCACAGTACAACCATCAAACAAATTGCCGCAAGAGGACGACGAGAAAAAGGCCGGCCGGGAAAATCCAACATAAAATATGAAAAAAAGAAAACAACAAGAAAAATCAGAAGCAGAATACTAAATAATCAAAAATAACAGAACTTCAATAGCTTATATTTGTAATTATAATTCATAATTATAGAAGTTAGGACAATTCTGTTATTTTTGACAAAATAAGATACCAAATTAAAACGCAAGGAATTGTCAAAAACGAAAGAACTATGAAAAAACATAAAAAAGCATTACTTTAATGCTGAAAAATTACTTATCTGTAATGCTGAAATTAAAAATGTATATAATGTATATAAAATAATAATAATATATATATGTATCATATCATGTATTATATAAATTTTAATATATATATATATAAAAACATAATATAATGTATCATATATATATAGCATGTATATTAATTATATTGTAATGATAATTAAGATTTTTATCAATGTATTTCATATATAAGATTTTTGGTTAATTTTATTAATTTTCAAATTTCGCATATTGTTATGACATCAGTTTATGATATCGGTTAAGTTCAGTACCAGTAAATTAGTTAATAAAAAAGAAAGAATGCGTTGTCAAGCTCAATATGTGATATCTCCCGATCGATCAGACAGGAATGTATATTTAAGTAGGGAAATCTCCCTATTCGTAAGCTAAGATTTAAATGCATGAAACTGAGGAGACTATAATATATATGTACAAGTAAAGAATCTGTTCCCAATAAAGACCGCGGCACCACCACCGCCACCACCGTCATTGAAGCGCGCGGCGTAGGAGCTGTCAGCTGAGGAGGGTCTGGGTCCCCCCTCAGACTCGCGCGACGGCCCAGGGAACGTGGCCCTCGGGGGTGAGTGGTCCCCCCACCCGCGCTGCCCAGCTTAACCAGGATGCCTCCCACAACAACAAAGGGAGAGACGACGTCGAAGGAGTGTCGCGGAAGTATATCGAAAGAAAGGAACCGGGACAATCCTGACAAGCGTCGTAACGACCACCGTGGGGTTTTAGTCGGTAAGAGTCCGACACTATCCGCCGCCTCCCAGAGGGCTGCCGGGCGTCCATGAGGATTTCCCCACGTAAAAAAAAAAAAAAAAATGTTGCTAAGAAACCTGTGCGTAAAATTTCCTTGGTGGGTTATCTTTTATCGAAGAATGGACATCATCAAGCAAAAGTGAGTTTTGCTACTAGCTTTGTTTATTAGATGCTTGAGATATATAAGATACACTATATCTATAAAATATATGCAACGCAGTATAAAGAAAGATATATGAATTGTAATTTTATTATATTTATTATACATAATTGTTACGACCGATCGCGGGAGACGCGGTCGCGAGGCAAACGCGTTAGCGAGAGGCGTAAATTCTCGCTACGATTCGTATAATCGACGCCGTGAAATAGTCGTTCCTCTTGTTTCGATTATGATAACAAGGGTGTGTATGATAATAGTGTTTGCAACATCATTTTGTCCCGCTTTTCAATTTATGGTGTTGATCAAATAATTTATATTTTTACTTAATTCTATTTTGTTTATTTTATTTATCTATCAGAATTGCTTATTCGCACGTTGAAATTATTCTGCTATACCTACATCGTTATAAGTTATTGCTGCAGGATAAATATGAAATATTAATTATAAAATATTAAATATTAAATATTGAATACTAAATATTGAATATTAAATATTGATTATTAAATATTAAATATTGAATATTAAATATTAAATATTAAAAATGGAACATTAAATATTAAATATTGAATATTACATATTGAATATTAAATATTAAATATTACATATTGAATATTAAATTTTGAATATTAAATATTGATTATTAAATATTAATTGTTGCATTAATTGTTTGAGTGCTTACTGCCCCCTGCGGCGGGAGTCCGCGAGTAACGAATGCCATCGTTGAGGACAGGCTGCCTTTTTAAATAAATATCAATATAAATTGCATTTATAGATTGCACTGTTATAACATTCTTTTGATTTTTGGACGTCTCGACGATCTAGCGAAAATTGTCCATAACATTTCTCAGGGGTTAGGAGTAAGCAAGTGCGTTTTCCATTGGCTCCTGTGATTGGCAATACTCCGCCCGGAATGTCCCCACTACGGCCAAGTGAGTTTTCCACTGGTACCAGTGATTCGTAATTCTTCGGCCAGAATGTCCCCACTACGTTAACAGCCGACTTGTTAGGGATTGCAAAATTTTCGTATCTTCGCAATAGTGGACCTGTTAGTTTCGTTTGTAACGTGGTCGTAGCAACAACGGAGTGCAAAGACATATTTTACGTACTCGCAAATATCGCGGAGTTACAAGTGTACTTTTCAAGAAGCGTTCAGAAGGTGAGCCATCTTTCATTTTTCTGTTCTTCACTGTCGTTCGCTATGAAATACACGTGTATCGTTCATAGGCTAATGAAAGAATCTCGAGCGCGAGTGAGGCGAAGAAAATTGATAAACGTTTATAAATATGTCCTTAGTCCACACGGCTAGCTTTTTTCAACACGTCACTTGTTTAATAATTCGATTATATGTTATTATATTAACGAAACAGTAACATTGACATATAGAGAAACATCTTTGGTTTTTTGTATAACATATCGCGTGATAGTCACTCTACGCTCGATATCGATAAATAAGAAAGGTATAAAATTTTTTGATTATTAGATGAAGGAAATTAATATGCAAAACAATGTTATTTGTTAATATATACAATACGATAGTCAACTCTTGATATTAATGACGAAAAGAGGCAAGAGCAATTTTTTTATGCCATTCTGTTTAGCTTATATGAACATATAACACTCATAAAAAATAAAATTGATTATTTCATAACTATCGTTGAGCTTAAATAAAAAATATCTTACGAAAGCGCGAGTCTCTCAACGTTACTCTTTACGAAAAGAATAAACCAAACCCAATGTAATTATTAACACTTAGCCAACCGCGCGCGCCACAGCGAGCTATACGCTATTTCCACCGCGCTCGGACAAGCAACCCATACGCTGTCCACCGTGCATTTTTCCAAGTATCGAGGATTAATTCTCACTACTTAAAAAACAAGGAAGTTTAAAAATTATTTAAGTGGTCAGTTATATTTTGCGGTGATAATTTTATTTAACGATTTTACATATTGTTTATACAAAACATCAAATTGAAAGTATATTCAAAGTATAAAAAAATACAGGTAGAATTAAAAACATTAAAGATAAATAACACGATTTGAATATCTTTTTAATTAAGTTTAACGCCGCTAAATTGGTTAACAAAACAAAAAAAAAAAACGCGTTGCTAAAGTCAAAAAAGGGGATCTTCCCGTTCCGTCACGCAGCGACGTTCTCGTAGATGGAAAAACTCCCTATTATGTTGTCTAAGTGTTAAAATCATTCGACTTCATCGACCGATAAGAAATTACAAAGTATAAATTTTACACAACATTCAATAACATAACACGTTATATTTTACAGGCCGAATTAGTTAATCCAGATGAAATGTCGGCGAATGAGTTACACAGACATGGAAATTCTTCGGCCGAAACTCCGGAAGTCAATCAAATTCCAAAACTATCGGAGAATCCGATAGAATCGAAAGTGGAGATCAATCCGAATTACGACAGTTATCAAAAGGGCCGAGACGAGCGATCGCAGGCAACCGTTCGACGTCCACAGATCATTGTGAAATCGTTCGATATGTCGAGGATCGATTGTGACGTACAAGTGGTCGAACTCAAGCAGAAAGCAGATGAAACAATGTATGAAGATTATTCATACAGATGCGAACCAACATCAACCACGAAAAAGCCAAAGTGCCAGGATCTGTCTAAGAGGCACATTGTCGAAAAGTCTCATCCTGGAATCGAAAACGTGGTGGAGAAGTTGAATAAGAACGCAGCTGCTGCTTTACAGGAGACGACACCCCTAAACGTGGAGGACTCGAAGGATAAGAATGCAGAAAATCTTCGTTCGAGAAGACATTCGGAAACGATACCGAGAGAAATAGAAAACAGTTTGAATAGACACATTCTGAGATCCTGCGAGAACTCTCAATTCATTGAAAACTACGATATAGGACGAGAAATTGAGATATATTCTTCGGAGCATGACACGAGAAGCAGTAATGATAATATGGAGTTAAACGACGATAAAGAATCTGTCGTGATAATGGAGAATGTCTCGCCGCCCGAGGTCTGTGAAGTGCAAGTGCAATGCACTAACTATGACGCGGTGACTCCTAAAAAAGGGAAATTGGAATCGCTAGAAGACTCATTGTATACTGAAACTCCCAAATATCGATTTGTTATTAATTCTAAACCGAGACCTGAAGTTGATTATAGTGTGTTGGGATTGCTGTCGAACAGTATTAAGCACTTGGAACGCGTGAGATCCAACGGAAATAGAAGACATATATTAGATAGATCGGTTATCAAGGGCAGGGCGCTTTTTCCTTCGGAAGGGACCCACACCAACAACATGAACAGCTCTTTGGGGGTGTTATGCGATTCAAGAGAACAACGATTTATGGAGAAGGTAGAGGATACAACTTACCGGAAGTCGAATCTGGAGAATTTCGATGATATATCTTATGCAGTTAGCTTATTGTTGAACCTGGGCAGAGCGAATAATGTCCCAGAAAATGAAAGAAAGACATCGGGCAAGAGAAAGTATGTGCAAGAACATTTGCAAGATTTCGAGAGCCTCAAGAGGTTCAAAACCGATGGCGAGTTAGTAGATGAGGAATCTAAATACGACTCGTATTCCGAAGACGATGATTATGATAAACGGTATGATGAAAGTGAGCAGGAAATATCAGTGTCTATAATAAACGCGAACAATAATACAAGTGGAAGCTTAGATTCTCCTACCGAAAACGATATTTGTACCGATAACGAAGATAATGATATGTTAAATGACGCTCCCCTTGCTACTAGTACTCCTTGCCATAATGTAAACTACGAAAGAGAAGAAGGCTTTGAAGAATATGAAAGAAAGATATACGAACAATTATACGGAATCAATCATATGAGTGAAATTTCTAGCAGCAAGGAATCTATAGATTTCTTGATTATTGATGATAATCTATCGGATTCTGATGCTGAAATGCACGATGAAAAGATATGTTCGGATGATAGAATGATGGAGAACGACGAAGATAGCAGACATGAGGATAGAAGTCATATCCTGGGAGAACATCTTGATTGTCACGATTATAGAAATTTGCAAGGGAAACTCGACGCAAAGAAGTATATCGCTAGAAAAGAACACATCGATAATGAGCCAGACTGGCCGAATATGGATGCTAAGGAACTTGAGATAAGAGTCAGGATGGCTGACATTCAAAGACAATATAGAGAAAAGCTGAAGGAATTGGCTAAATTGAATAGGAAGAAAGACAAGATGAAGATTCCTGGAAGACCGCGCAAGAAGAGACATTCTTCTAAGTGAGTCAAATTCTACACTCTATTATTAAATCATTTTAAATAGTAGATATAACGTACATATAAATTTTGCTATTTCATATATTTATGTTAGAAAGCATATTCTAAAGTATTTTTTTATAGTATATTATGTATTAAATTGAACTTTTTAAAGTAGTCAACAAGTATAGAAGAAACATAGAATTTCCATTTCTAGCTTTGGGAAACATTTTCCCACTTCATGCTTTCACAAACGAAGTCTTATATGAAATTCTTTATACGAGATTAATGTAAAAAGATTTTGTTTCACATTATTAACTTACCTTTTCACGTAGGATCGTTCCTTTCTCGTAACGACTAAGACAATTTTTATAGTTTGGAAAAAATATAGTTTATAAACATATATATATGCAGAATACTTTTCTTACTGCAACATTTCTTGGATAATTTAATGGAAAAAATCTTGATTAAAATTTTAATGGAAAATCATTGAATTAGCGTCAAAATGGTTAATAAAACATGATTAATAATGTTTACAGTTCCGATAACGGTCTCCTCACATCCCTACCGGCATTACTACAATCGACGTCTTCACCCCACAAATCTGCATCGCAATCGTCGGACGAAGCTCCGCAGCCATTAACTTCAGCTGTCCTAGCTATGTAACGTGAATTTGGTAAAACTGGGTGAACAAATGAGCCACATTGAATTACTGGACAGTATACCAAGTATTCCTATGCCCGTTGCACCAGTTGCTTCGCCAATCACAGTACAACCATCAAACAAATTGCCGCAAGAGGACGACGAGAAAAAGGCCGGCCGGGAAAATCCAACATAAAATATGAAAAAAAGAAAACAACAAGAAAAATCAGAAGCAGAATACTAAATAATCAAAAATAACAGAACTTCAATAGCTTATATTTGTAATTATAATTCATAATTATAGAAGTTAGGACAATTCTGTTATTTTTGACAAAATAAGATACGAAATTAAAACGTAAGGAATTGTTAAAAACGAAAGAAAGTGAAAAAAATGAAAAAGAATTATTTTAATGATGAAAAATTACTTATCTGTAATGCTGAAATTAAAAATGTATATAATGAATATAAAATAATAATAATATATATATGTATCATATCATGTATTATATAAATTTTAATATATATATATATAAAAACATAATATAATGTATCATATATATATAACATGTATATTAATTATATTGTAATGATAATAAAAATTTTTATCAATGTATTTCATATATAAGATTTTTGGTTAATTTTATTAATTTTCAAATTTCGCATATTTTTATGACATCAGTTTATGATAACGGTTAAGTTCAGTACCAGTAAATTAGTTAATAAAAAAGAAAGAATGCGTTGTCAAGCTCAATATGTGATATCTCCCGATCGATCAGACAGGAATGTATTTTTAAGTAGGGAAATCTCCCTATTCGTAAGCTAAGATTTAAATGCATGAAACTGAGGAGACTATAATATATATGTACAAGTAAAGAATCTTTTCCCAATAAAGACCGCGGCACCACCACCGCCACCACCGTCATTGAAGCGCGCGGTGAAGGAGCTGTCAGCTGAGGAGGGTCTGGGTCCCCCCTCAGACTCGCGCGACGGCCCAGGGAACGTGGCACACGGGGGTGAGTTGTCCCCCCACCCGCGCTGCCCAGCTTAACCAGGATGCCTCCCACAACAACAAAGGGAGAGACGACGTCGAAGGAGTGTCGCGGAAGTATATCGAAAGAAATGAACCGGGACATTCCTGACAAGCGTCGTAACGACCACTGTGGGGTTTTAGTCGGTACGAGTCCGACACTACCCGCCGCCTCCCAGAGGGCTGCCGGGCGTTCATGAGGATTTCCCCACGTAAAAAAAAAAAAAAGTTGCTAAGAAACCTGTGAGTAAAAGTTCCTTGATGGGTTATCTTTTATCGAAGAATGGACATCATCAAGCAAAAGTGAGTTTTGCTACTAGCTTTGTTTATTAGATGCTTGAGATATATAAGATACACTATATCTATAAAATATATGCAACGCAGTATAAAGAAAGATATATGAATTGTAATTTTATTATATTTATTATACATAATTGTTACGACCGATCGCGGGAGACGCGGTCGCGAGGCAAACGCGTTAGCGAGAGGCGTAAATTCTCGCTACGATTCGTATAATCGACGCCGTGAAATAGTCGTTCCTCTTGTTTCGATTATGATAACAAGGGTGTGTATGATAATAGTGTTTGCAACATCATTTTGTCCCGCTTTTCAATTTATGGTGTTGATCAAATAATTTATATTTTTACTTAATTCTATTTTGTTTATTTTATTTATCTATCAGAATTGCTTATTCGCACGTTGAAATTATTCTGCTATACCTACATCGTTATAAGTTATTGCTGCAGGATAAATATGAAATATTAATTATAAAATATTAAATATTAAATATTGAATACTAAATATTGAATATTAAATATTGATTATTAAATATTAAATATTGAATATTAAATATTAAATATTAAAAATGGAACATTAAATATTAAATATTGAATATTACATATTGAATATTAAATATTAAATATTACATATTGAATATTAAATTTTGAATATTAAATATTGATTATTAAATATTAATTGTTGCATTAATTGTTTGAGTGCTTACTGCCCCCTGCGGCGGGAGTCCGCGAGTAACGAATGCCATCGTTGAGGACAGGCTGCCTTTTTAAATAAATATCAATATAAATTGCATTTATAGATTGCACTGTTATAACATTCTTTTGATTTTTGGACGTCTCGACGATCTAGCGAAAATTGTCCATAACATTTCTCAGGGGTTAGGAGTAAGCAAGTGCGTTTTCCATTGGCTCCTGTGATTGGCAATACTCCGCCCGGAATGTCCCCACTACGGCCAAGTGAGTTTTCCACTGGTACCAGTGATTCGTAATTCTTCGGCCAGAATGTCCCCACTACGTTAACAGCCGACTTGTTAGGGATTGCAAAATTTTCGTATCTTCGCAATAGTGGACCTGTTAGTTTCGTTTGTAACGTGGTCGTAGCAACAACGGAGTGCAAAGACATATTTTACGTACTCGCAAATATCGCGGAGTTACAAGTGTACTTTTCAAGAAGCGTTCAGAAGGTGAGCCATCTTTCATTTTTCTGTTCTTCACTGTCGTTCGCTATGAAATACACGTGTATCGTTCATAGGCTAATGAAAGAATCTCGAGCGCGAGTGAGGCGAAGAAAATTGATAAACGTTTATAAATATGTCCTTAGTCCACACGGCTAGCTTTTTTCAACACGTCACTTGTTTAATAATTCGATTATATGTTATTATATTAACGAAACAGTAACATTGACATATAGAGAAACATCTTTGGTTTTTTGTATAACATATCGCGTGATAGTCACTCTACGCTCGATATCGATAAATAAGAAAGGTATAAAATTTTTTGATTATTAGATGAAGGAAATTAATATGCAAAACAATGTTATTTGTTAATATATACAATACGATAGTCAACTCTTGATATTAATGACGAAAAGAGGCAAGAGCAATTTTTTTATGCCATTCTGTTTAGCTTATATGAACATATAACACTCATAAAAAATAAAATTGATTATTTCATAACTATCGTTGAGCTTAAATAAAAAATATCTTACGAAAGCGCGAGTCTCTCAACGTTACTCTTTACGAAAAGAATAAACCAAACCCAATGTAATTATTAACACTTAGCCAACCGCGCGCGCCACAGCGAGCTATACGCTATTTCCACCGCGCTCGGACAAGCAACCCATACGCTGTCCACCGTGCATTTTTCCAAGTATCGAGGATTAATTCTCACTACTTAAAAAACAAGGAAGTTTAAAAATTATTTAAGTGGTCAGTTATATTTTGCGGTGATAATTTTATTTAACGATTTTACATATTGTTTATACAAAACATCAAATTGAAAGTATATTCAAAGTATAAAAAAATACAGGTAGAATTAAAAACATTAAAGATAAATAACACGATTTGAATATCTTTTTAATTAAGTTTAACGCCGCTAAATTGGTTAACAAAACAAAAAAAAAAAACGCGTTGCTAAAGTCAAAAAAGGGGATCTTCCCGTTCCGTCACGCAGCGACGTTCTCGTAGATGGAAAAACTCCCTATTATGTTGTCTAAGTGTTAAAATCATTCGACTTCATCGACCGATAAGAAATTACAAAGTATAAATTTTACACAACATTCAATAACATAACACGTTATATTTTACAGGCCGAATTAGTTAATCCAGATGAAATGTCGGCGAATGAGTTACACAGACATGGAAATTCTTCGGCCGAAACTCCGGAAGTCAATCAAATTCCAAAACTATCGGAGAATCCGATAGAATCGAAAGTGGAGATCAATCCGAATTACGACAGTTATCAAAAGGGCCGAGACGAGCGATCGCAGGCAACCGTTCGACGTCCACAGATCATTGTGAAATCGTTCGATATGTCGAGGATCGATTGTGACGTACAAGTGGTCGAACTCAAGCAGAAAGCAGATGAAACAATGTATGAAGATTATTCATACAGATGCGAACCAACATCAACCACGAAAAAGCCAAAGTGCCAGGATCTGTCTAAGAGGCACATTGTCGAAAAGTCTCATCCTGGAATCGAAAACGTGGTGGAGAAGTTGAATAAGAACGCAGCTGCTGCTTTACAGGAGACGACACCCCTAAACGTGGAGGACTCGAAGGATAAGAATGCAGAAAATCTTCGTTCGAGAAGACATTCGGAAACGATACCGAGAGAAATAGAAAACAGTTTGAATAGACACATTCTGAGATCCTGCGAGAACTCTCAATTCATTGAAAACTACGATATAGGACGAGAAATTGAGATATATTCTTCGGAGCATGACACGAGAAGCAGTAATGATAATATGGAGTTAAACGACGATAAAGAATCTGTCGTGATAATGGAGAATGTCTCGCCGCCCGAGGTCTGTGAAGTGCAAGTGCAATGCACTAACTATGACGCGGTGACTCCTAAAAAAGGGAAATTGGAATCGCTAGAAGACTCATTGTATACTGAAACTCCCAAATATCGATTTGTTATTAATTCTAAACCGAGACCTGAAGTTGATTATAGTGTGTTGGGATTGCTGTCGAACAGTATTAAGCACTTGGAACGCGTGAGATCCAACGGAAATAGAAGACATATATTAGATAGATCGGTTATCAAGGGCAGGGCGCTTTTTCCTTCGGAAGGGACCCACACCAACAACATGAACAGCTCTTTGGGGGTGTTATGCGATTCAAGAGAACAACGATTTATGGAGAAGGTAGAGGATACAACTTACCGGAAGTCGAATCTGGAGAATTTCGATGATATATCTTATGCAGTTAGCTTATTGTTGAACCTGGGCAGAGCGAATAATGTCCCAGAAAATGAAAGAAAGACATCGGGCAAGAGAAAGTATGTGCAAGAACATTTGCAAGATTTCGAGAGCCTCAAGAGGTTCAAAACCGATGGCGAGTTAGTAGATGAGGAATCTAAATACGACTCGTATTCCGAAGACGATGATTATGATAAACGGTATGATGAAAGTGAGCAGGAAATATCAGTGTCTATAATAAACGCGAACAATAATACAAGTGGAAGCTTAGATTCTCCTACCGAAAACGATATTTGTACCGATAACGAAGATAATGATATGTTAAATGACGCTCCCCTTGCTACTAGTACTCCTTGCCATAATGTAAACTACGAAAGAGAAGAAGGCTTTGAAGAATATGAAAGAAAGATATACGAACAATTATACGGAATCAATCATATGAGTGAAATTTCTAGCAGCAAGGAATCTATAGATTTCTTGATTATTGATGATAATCTATCGGATTCTGATGCTGAAATGCACGATGAAAAGATATGTTCGGATGATAGAATGATGGAGAACGACGAAGATAGCAGACATGAGGATAGAAGTCATATCCTGGGAGAACATCTTGATTGTCACGATTATAGAAATTTGCAAGGGAAACTCGACGCAAAGAAGTATATCGCTAGAAAAGAACACATCGATAATGAGCCAGACTGGCCGAATATGGATGCTAAGGAACTTGAGATAAGAGTCAGGATGGCTGACATTCAAAGACAATATAGAGAAAAGCTGAAGGAATTGGCTAAATTGAATAGGAAGAAAGACAAGATGAAGATTCCTGGAAGACGGCGCAAGAAGAGACATTCTTCTAAGTGAGTCAAATTCTACACTCTATTATTAAATCATTTTAAATAGTAGATATAACGTACATATAAATTTTGCTATTTCATATATTTATGTTAGAAAGCATATTCTAAAGTATTTTTTTATAGTATATTATGTATTAAATTGAACTTTTTAAAGTAGTCAACAAGTATAGAAGAAACATAGAATTTCCATTTCTAGCTTTGGGAAAAATTTTCCCACTTCATGCTTTCACAAACGAAGTCTTATATGAAATTCTTTATACGAGATTAATGTAAAAAGATTTTGTTTCACATTATTAACTTACCTTTTCACGTAGGATCGTTCCTTTCTCGTAACGACTAAGACAATTTTTATAGTTTGGAAAAAATATAGTTTATAAACATATATATATGCAGAATACTTTTCTTACTGCAACATTTCTTGGATAATTTAATGGAAAAAATCTTGATTAAAATTTTAATGGAAAATCATTGAATTAGCGTCAAAATGGTTAATAAAACATGATTAATAATGTTTACAGTTCCGATAACGGTCTCCTCACATCCCTACCGGCATTACTACAATCGACGTCTTCACCCCACAAATCTGCATCGCAATCGTCGGACGAAGTTCCGCAGCCATTAACTTCAGCTGTCCTAGCTATGTAACGTGAATTTGGTAAAACTGGGTGAACAAATGAGCCACATTGAATTACTGGACAGTATACCAAGTATTCCTATGCCCGTTGCACCAGTTGCTTCGCCAATCACAGTACAACCATCAAACAAATTGCCGCAAGAGGACGACGAGAAAAAGGCCGGCCGGGAAAATCCAACATAAAATATGAAAAAAAGAAAACAACAAGAAAAATCAGAAGCAGAATACTAAATAATCAAAAATAACAGAACTTCAATAACTTATATTTGTAATTATAATTCATAATTATAGAAGTTAGGACAATTCTGTTATTTTTGACAAAATAAGATACGAAATTAAAACGTAAGGAATTGTTAAAAACGAAAGAAAGTGAAAAAAATGAAAAAGAATTATTTTAATGATGAAAAATTACTTATCTGTAATGCTGAAATTAAAAATGTATATAATGAATATAAAATAATAATAATATATATATGTATCATATCATGTATTATATAAATTTTAATATATATATATATAAAAACATAATATAATGTATCATATATATATAACATGTATATTAATTATATTGTAATGATAATAAAAATTTTTATCAATGTATTTCATATATAAGATTTTTGGTTAATTTTATTAATTTTCAAATTTCGCATATTTTTATGACATCAGTTTATGATAACGGTTAAGTTCAGTACCAGTAAATTAGTTAATAAAAAAGAAAGAATGCGTTGTCAAGCTCAATATGTGATATCTCCCGATCGATCAGACAGGAATGTATTTTTAAGTAGGGAAATCTCCCTATTCGTAAGCTAAGATTTAAATGCATGAAACTGAGGAGACTATAATATATATGTACAAGTAAAGAATCTTTTCCCAATAAAGACGGCGGCACCACCACCGCCACCACCGTCATTGAAGCGCGCGGTGAAGGAGCTGTCAGCTGAGGAGGGTCTGGGTCCCCCCTCAGACTCGCGCGACGGCCCAGGGAACGTGGCACTCGGGGGTGAGTTGTCCCCCCACCCGCGCTGCCCAGCTTAACCAGGATGCCTCCCACAACAACAAAGGGAGAGACGACGTCGAAGGAGTGTCGCGGAAGTATATCGAAAGAAATGAACCGGGACATTCCTGACAAGCGTCGTAACGACCACTGTGGGGTTTTAGTCGGTACGAGTCCGACACTACCCGCCGCCTCCCAGAGGGCTGCCGGGCGTTCATGAGGATTTCCCCACGTAAAAAAAAAAAAAGTTGCTAAGAAACCTGTGTAGTAAAAGTTCCTTGATGGGTTATCTTTTATCGAAGAATGGACATCATCAAGCAAAAGTGAGTTTTGCTTCTAGCTTTGTTTATTAGATGCTTGAGATATATAAGATACACTATATCTATAAAATATATGCAACGCAGTATAAAGAAAGATATATGAATTTTAATTTTATTATATTTATTATACATAATTGTTACGACAGTTCGAGGAGAGACGCGGTCGCGAGGCAAACGCGTTAGCGAGAGGCGTAAATTCTCGCTACGATTCGTATAATCGACGCCGTGAAATAGTCGTTCCTCTTGTTTCGATTATGATAACAAGGGTGGTTCAATGTATTTAACACTGTGTTAACAGGTTAATATAGCTTGTATTTTTAACAATAAGTTAAATGATAATAAAAGCGTCACAAATTATTTTGCGATGAATACAGTTAATGCGTTACAGAAATCCGACTCGATATTTGATATTTCTCGATATTCGTTAGACTAAGCGACTTTGTTCGTCAGAGCTCTCGATGTATGCAGTTAGACTTTTCAAATGAGACCGATTGCCCTTAGACCGATTCCTTGTCTTTCGGGGAGACAACCCCCACTACGCTCGAATCACGCCACCGCTCGCTCCGATGATCACGTAGGCCGACTTCTTTGTGAGAATGAAATAACCGACCGAAATCGACGTTTCTAGAACTCGCTGCTTGGTGACGACTATGCGCTCGTCGATACATTGTATGTTTTTCGTCGGGCAGATAAGACGATCCATGTGCGACGCTGTAAGACCGCGAGCGACGATTAGAAATACGATCTATACTAAGCCTCGGGGCGTAACATTATATGTTATTAATTTATACAGTATTATGCGATAACCTATGACGTTATAATGTATTACGTTATAACGTATTTAATAAAATGTTATATGGTATTATGTTATATCGTATTACGTTATATAGTATACCGTTGTATGGTAATACGTATATAACGTGTTACGTTAAACAGAGAAGAGAGGCGACCCTGTCAAAGTGGCTCGCCGAAGATGACCGATACGACGCTACGAGACCGTGGCACCACCATTATCGCCGTCATAGAAGAGCGCGGCGAAGGAGCCGTCAGACTGTGGAGGGCCCCCCCTCAGACTCGCACGACGGCCCTGGGAATGCGGCACTAGTTTTGTAGTGGTAGTTGCGGGGGGGGGGGTGGTTGGCAAATGGAAAATGTCGGAGGTACCAACCTCCGGCCGTGTGTCCGATTCTTAAACACTTGGGTCACTTCGATTTCACGTGATCGTCTAATGGTCGTCCAGATGACCGAGCAAAAGTTTGCAGTCGTGGGTCGGTAATATTTTGCTTGGGTAAAGATTTATGGATAATGTAGGGGATATAACTTCCCGGTATTCGAACCTTTTTTCTTTTTCTTTTTTTTTTTTTTTCTTTATCGTGGGGTAATCAACATGTACACTCGGCGTTGCGTAGCAACGACCGTGCAGTGTCGGACTTTTACCGACTAAAACCCCACGGTGGTCATCCCGACGTTGAGAGGTGCACGCGGGGTATCTTGCGAATCACTACCGAGTGCAACTTCGTCGGCCATCTCCCTGCCGTTGTTGTTGCCTAGGGAGGCGTCCCGGCTTGAGTTGGAAAGCTAAAGGGAACCACTCCTCCTAGCACCACGTTCCCTAGTCTGACGCACCCGGAGCAGCGACGGTGGCGCCGCGCCCCTGCGTCTTACGGATCCTCTGCGATGCTGATGCGACGATCTACTGGGATCTGCTCTTCTCTCCCGGTCTCCTTTTTGCCCGCTCCTTTCTCTGCATAACCTCCTCGTAGTAGGTGCGGACAGCGTTAAAATCCTGGGGCCCTCGGAGCATGGCCTTAACGACTGCTTCCGGAGTCAACCTCTCGGCGACGTCGAGCTGCAGGACGCGCTGCGGTTGCACCCACGCTGGACAAAACTCTAGCGTGTGCTGCGTCGTGACCTCTTCTGCCCCGCGTTGGTGTCAGATGGACGCCACCTCCCGCCCGATCGTCATCAGGTACTCACCGAAGACCCCGTGTCCGTTGAGCATTTGTGTCGTCCTGAAGGTGAGCGGAACACTGCCTTGATCTCTCCAGGCCTGCCAATTGGGAAGCACGGCGCGGACGGCTCGGTGTGGCCGCCTGGCGACCTCCACCGTCACCTTGGAGCGCCACCGCTTCCAGATCTCCAGCTTTGCCTCTTTCCGGACGTTCGAGGCCGAGAGGCCGTCTGGCAGCAGCGTCGTCGTCGAAGGCGGTGCCCTCAGGTGTTCATACACCCGACAGAGCTCGACGGCCCGCAGCTCAATCGGGGGCGACGCCCCCAGCACTGTCGCCGTCTCGTAGGATATTGTCCGATATCCTCTGGCTATTCGGATAGCGGTCATCCTCTGCAGTCTCTTCACCAGGGTACGACTGCGACGGTTGGCCATCAGGTCTTGGGCCGACACCGGTGCTCCATAGAGGACCCGGGACCGGATCACTCCCTCGTAGAGTCGGCGGACTCCCGACCCTTCTCCGCGTATATTCGGAAGAAGGCCGCACAGAGCGTTGGCTGCGGCTGTCACCCTCGGGACCAGGAGCTCGAAATGTGGCCCGAACGTCCACCGACTGTCGATGGTGAGACACAGGTACCTCATACGACACTTCACCGGCACCGCTTCGCCATTTACGGCCACGGACAAACCATCGTGAGCGGATCCCCTGCGGCGGTGGTCGAAGAACCACAATGCCTCCGAATTGGCCTACGACACGCTCAATCCCAGTCGCTGAATAGCGTGCACCGCGCACGCCACAGCGTCGTCCGTGAGAATCACAGTCTCGCTCCACCACCGTCTCCCGGATTGCACCATGGTAACGTCGGCGTAGCAAACCAAGCCCGTGTCCGGCGGTATCGGGCATCGAAGGACGGAGTCGTAGCCCGTGTTCCTCAAGATCGGTCCTAGCACCGAACCCTGCGGGACGCCACGCTCCACACGTCTTCTCTCTTCCCCGTTCCTCCCAGTGAAGGTGATCCATCTATCGTTCAGGTAGGCTCCGATAACCTCAACCTGGTACGCCGGCTCCTCGATGTGTCGCAGAGCCTCCATTATTCTCACCCAGGGGATAGAGTTGAAGGCGTTGCTGGCGTCCAGGGAGACCGCTACCGCAATCCCGTAGCGGGAAACCGTGTCCTCCGCCATGCTCCTCACCAACTAGGCAGCGTCCACCGTGGAGCGACCCCGGCGATAGCCGTACTGACTGTCGTGCCATCCGGGCTCCCGCCCCGAAATATGGGCCTCTAGGCGGGCGGCGATCACCCTCTCGAAAAGCTTCCCGATCTCGTCCAGCAGGCATATCGGCCTGTACGCCGACGGCGAGTCTGGCGGACGACCATCCCTACGCAGCTGGACCAATCTCGCCGACCGCCACATCTGCGCGTAGATGCCCTCCCTCAGGCATCGGGTGAACTGATGCCGCACGCGAGGGGCCACCGCCTCCATCGTCTCTGCCCAGACTCGGCCCGGAACTCCGTCCGGACCCAGTGCCACGTCATGGGACGCCATGTTCTTAGTAGCTGCGAGAAGCTCCTCCTGAGTGACCCGCAGCTCCTCGCTCCGCTCCGTCGACGTAGTCGCCGCCGTTGCCGTTGACGCCGTCTCGTCGTTACCGGAGCAGAGGGACGATCCCGACAGCCCCGCGTCGCTATCGTGGCGCGGAAACAGCGTCCCGATGACATTGGCCAGCAGCACCGGATCCATGTTGGCGGTCTGCGGGGAGGCCGCAGGTCGTAACTTCCTCGTTACCACCTTGTACGGCCTCCCCCACGGGTCTGACTCAACCGCCTCGATCAGCTCCTTCCAAGACCGAGCCTTCGCGATCTTGTTCTCCCGCTGCAGAGTACGTCTCACCTCTCTGTAGAACCCGTAGCAGCGGGAGATCTCTTCCTCGTCGCGCATCCTTCTGCGGCGACGGGCCCTCAGAAATCTTCTACGTGCTTGCACGCAGCTCGCCCACAACTCCGCGATCTCCGGCGTCCACCAGGAAACGCAGCGGTTGCGTCCACCGCCCGGGACGGAGCGCGACATCGAGGCGTCGCATGCGGCGCTCATGTATCGTTGGAGGATTTCCGCCTCCTCGTCGACACTTCCCAGACTGGTCGTCCCTCGGGCGTCCCAGCTCCACGCCGAGACGATGGCTGCCGCCCGCAACAACTCCGTGTCCCGCTCCTTCAGGCGCCGTCTCGGTGGTTGTGATGGGCCGGAACGGCTCGCACCACCTCGGGCGACGCGGTTGTTATTCTTGTCCACGTCCTCAGAGACAACCTCCATAACTATGTAGAAGTGAACGGACAGGGTCTCGACTCCCTCGGCCACTCTCCAGTCACGGATCTTCGGGTACAGCTCCGACGTGGCCCACGTGATGTCGACGACGGAGGACTCCCTCCACGCCACGCAGGTGCTCGCCGTACCCTTGTTTACCAGCAGGAGTCCGAGTCCCGCAGCCCAGTCGGTCAGCTATCTTCCTCTGGTGTTCGTCGCGGACTTCCCCCACTGCGTCGAGTGGGCATTGAAGTCCCCACGGAACAGCACCTGGCGGGGAAAGCACCTTCTGACGCATTCACCGACATTGTCCAGAAAGTCCCCGAATGCAGCCAGGCCGCTGTTGGGGGAGACGTAGACCACCACCACCGCTATTCCTGCCCATTCGACCTCGACGTAGCCGTTGCCACTGTCAAGCAGGGCGCCAAAGGCGCCCCGGGTCGGCGTCCAAGTTACGGCCGTCAGTCCCCGATCCAGTTGGGAGCGTCAGGGACGCGATACGGCTCGGCCACTGTCGCGAGGGCCACCTCTTCCTCCCGGATGGTCTGGAGGAACAGGTCATGCGCCCTTCTCGATCTGCCCAAGTTGTATTGGAGGAGACGGTTAAAATCACTCAATTACCTCAATGGCCTCCTCCCGGCCATCCACCGCTGAATGTTCGACGGTGCTCCCCTCTTGCGTTACCACCGCGGTCGGTTCGCGGATCGGTGGCTTCCTCTTAGTTCTCGGCGGAGCACATGCCGCCCCGCACAACCTGTGGTTGGCTGGCGCCCCCAGCGACTCGCACAACGGGCACTTGGGCTAGGAGGCGGGACACCCCCTGGCACGATGCCCGCCACCGCCACACCTATAGCACAGATGCCCGGGATCTACATTGGACGTGCAGATTACCCGCACGTGCACCAGCTCCAGGAACTTAAAACACTGCAAGGGTCTCTGCGGGATAGCCGTGACCCTCTCCGTGGACCAGCCCAGAGCTACTTTCCCGTCCCGGGCTAATTTCCGGGCTCCGGCCACTGGGCACCTTACCCATGCAGTCCCGAGGCCGTATCTGGTGGTACGGATTTCTCCGACCTGCACCTCCGCGCTGCCGCTTCCCGCCGCTGAGGCCAGCGCCTGCCGCAGCTCCTCCTTAGCGACCGATATGTCTATCCCGGCCACCTTCAATTCCGCCGTCCTGTTCGGGGCCGCTACTCTCACCGTGGCCGGGTGCAGCACGTCGGCCAGACGCGTCGCTAATCGCGACGCCTTTCCTCTGTCTTTGTCGCCGGGGAGTCGGATAATTATACACCCTGTCATCAATTTCCTCATTCCGAGGGACTCGACGCCAATCTCCGCAAGCGGGACCTACTGTCGCGCCGTCGCGAGAACATCGGCGTACGATGTCTTAACTCCCTCGTTGATAGTCAACGTCACCGCGGACGTACGCAGTGCGCGGGACGGCCGGCCGTTTTCGTCGCCTGCGCCATTCCTTTCTTAGTCACTATTGCGGCGCCCGTCTTCCCTGCGCCCGTTAGTCGTGACGAAGGAGCAGCAGGCATTCCCTCTTTTTTCTCCGCCTTCCTTGCGGCCCTTTTCTTCCGCGGCCGTCTTTCCACCACCCTCCATTCGCCATCCTCCTGCTCCCACGGGAGCATTGTGGCATGGGTGACGCGTGGGGCAGCGGGTTGGTCCGCCTTGCGCCGAGGTTCGGGGCTGCACGGTCTTCGGCCCCCGAACCGTTCCTCGATTGCCCTCATAATGGAGGGTCCGAGTTTGTCCATCGTTTCCTCTAGGGCGTCCAGACGCGCGCCTTCTTGTTACCCCTCCCGCGGAGGGTGGCCGGACTCAATAGCCCGACCGTTGCACCGCGGGCACTCGTGGATGCGAGCGGCCAGCCTCGTTATCTCTTTACGCAAGGCCGCGTTTTCCTCCTCCAAAGCTGTCAGCTCTGCTTTCGCGAGCCTGGCGGCCGTGGAGCTACCGCTGTGGACCACCTCAGCCCTCTGCAGGTTCAGCTACCTCCATGCGGCGGCGACGTAGCTCGCCGCATCCTTTAGGTCCTTAATGCTTGCTCCCTTCAGATACGACGATACCGCCGCCACCCGCAAGATCTTTGACACCTGCCTTGTGAACTCTGCGCTCACGTCGGCCGCCGAGTTAATCCGTATATCCAGTGCCAAATCCATAGAGATTTCCGAGGTCAGCGTCGTAATGCGCCTTCTCTTCCCCACGGAGACAGTCGATCCCAGGGATGATCGCGACGCGAAAGAGGCGACCGAATCCTCGTCATCAGACCTCATCCGCGTTCGTAGCGCCCTTACCGGCGCGAGGCCCGTTACCGCGGCCGGTGCGAGGAAGACGCCGTCCGTTCCGCCCCTGGTTCTCCGCGATGCTCCTGTCATTTTTCTCGGAGGTTCCTTGTGAATCTCTGTACTACTGCATCCCGCCTCGCCAGACGTGAAAACACATCCGGGGGCCTGGCGGTCCACCCCCGAACGGCCGTGGTCGTGAGATGACGACGCAGGTGAGCCCACTTGACTACCCATCGCTGCGCCGGTACTGGAATATCCCTCCCCTGCACCGTAAACCATATTTTTTTTGTGGTCGCAATCCATAGTAATATATAATTTGTTGTCCCCGCGGTCATCAACAAAGTCCGTCCTGGTGCCACTCACTCTTTCGCACCCTGCACCGGTCAAAGCCGGTGCAGGGTGTCGCGGAGCCCCACAAGAAGGTGAGGTGAGTGGTCTTGACACGCATGGGCCCACCAACTTCTCCGAAGGAGGAGGGAGGAAGGAGGGAGTTGGTGTTCTCAACGATGCTGAAGCATACCACACGATTGGGGACCCCATGTTCTCTAGTCTCTGCACATTTCATTGGTTTGGTTTGTCAACTGTATCGGGACCAATGCATTCGGGACCATTACTATTTTTTGTAGTAATATAATTTTGTAGTAATGCAATATTGTAGTAATATAATTTTGTTGTATTAATGAGCGTTCGAAATATATTTAAAGAATTTTTGATTCGATATTTCTTATTTTCAAATGTATGGCAATTTACATAAAACATTATGTACTTTGTATGTCTTAGAGTTTAAAGAAAATTTGAATTACATGTTAACCTGTGGATTTAATAGTACCGTTTCCAATACTCGCTCCATTATTCTGAACGTCAAGATTGTGTATATTTGCTTAATTAGTCAACAGTTTTGTAGAGTTTTGAATAAATAAAAAGAAATTAGTAACATTTGGAAAACGTCTACAATTTTCCCGCAATCTTCTGATTCGCCATATTAGTCCTTTTCATTCCAGCATACTACACATGACAAAATTCTGTCGGAGGCAAGAGATCCGCAGATGTGTCCAGGCTGTTGGTCGTCATCTGGGACGATATTTGTCCTGCTGTGTATGAGACAAGGAGTGACGAGAGAAGACTGGTATGGGATAAACAGAGGGGAAAATTCATTGTTTTTAGCAAATCGTGCATGAAGATTGCTAACGATGAGTTGCACCATGAACACGTTGTACATAAACGCCTCATCACACCGTGCTTTCGTATCTTGAACATCCAAGCATCAACTAATTCGAAAATCGTTTGACGCGCGATACACATAGGCTTATTGTGACAAACTACAGCAAATTATAGCAAGTCTTGTTTGGTGAGCACAAATCCCCTTTGTACGTTGCCTGTCCAAATGTGTTTTCTCAGGGCCAGATAACTTTTTTCAACGCTTGTACCACCAAGTTGTATGTGAGTTACTCTGGCTTATCAATATGCCTTGTTCAAAGTTGAGAGCTGAATACTGTCACAGCTCTCTATCTTCCCATGTGAATTATGATAATAGGAGCTTTTTGAAGTATGGAGTAAATTGAATGCATCTTTGTTAAATTTAGATGATCCACAATGGCGAATTAGTGCAAGTAGCACAACTGATCAAAGTATAGATAAACATAAACATAAAGATCAAGATAGACATGCACATATATGAAATATGTTTAATATGGATAGGAAATTACTTTGAAATTTGACAAGCATTGCAATAAAATGTCGGATCGGAAATCATATGACTAGATACTTATTTTCAAAGATTTCAATATTCTCTTCACTTATCCATTGATTGTTCTTAGTACAACTGAAGAACTTTACATGTTATTAGATTAACAAATAAACTGTAGTCACGTTCCTCGTTACATGTAGGTCCGAAGCAATCATTGGCAGTACATAGTAATTGTACGGAGTTCTCGGTATCTTAGGCATTCATCATCCGAACACATAGCGCGAATCAAGACGCATTGACCAGAACTCGAACTTGTAATCGCGAATCGCGAACCGCTACTAGTAATACCGCGAACCTCTGATTTAATGATCGCGAGTCCTGTGCGCAGTGTACACCATGAATATGTTACAATAGATTTTTTCGTTAAATAAACTCAAATGTTTCTTGGTCTCTCTGAGACGATCCATCACCTCAGAATGTAAATGTAATAGTAGTATCCCGGACGATACATAATAGCCAAATTTCGTTGAAAATGTGAATTAAGTTACAGGATTTCAGTCATCATTATCTCCGAACTTCATCTTTGTTATTTTATTATACAAGACACATGCTTGTTAGTTAGATGTAGTAATGAAAACAAGTTTTCGAGGCTGTTTATCTTTGGCGACTTTCGGACTTTGAGTGGAACCGCATCGGCATCACCGGCTGCCATCTGATCTATTCTCAAATTGCATTCTGCCATTTATCAAACTTGTTCTTTTACTATTACTTTGTTAAGTCGGCTGTCCCTCTACCGAAACCAGACCACAGACTGCGGGCAAGATGACGACCTGGTGTTTACACATCCTTACTATATACCCTCAATAGCTCTAAGGAGCCACCACAAATCTATGAATTTTCATAGTTAAAGTCCTTCAGGCCAAACACGCACCATTTCATTCAAGTGTTCCTTACATATATAGTCTACTGCGTGCAGATACGGAAAAGTTGGTTGTCCTCACGTTCGTTATCATCCGTTTAGCAACTGAATCTCAGGGACTGCTAAGATCCTTCCTAGTCAACCAACCTTCCTAATATTTAGAATAGTCAACATCTCGTGACTGGTTTCTTATCTTTAGATCAATCAGTATCTGTGAAGTCGTTATAAATGTTTTGAGTCGCACCAACTAAGCTTACGTTGCGTACTCTTCACTGTAACATTGTCTGACAATCGCAACCTAAATAGACTGTATCAAGTAGTGTTAGCTTATAGGGTCCGATCATTGGTTGTCCGTACCGTTCCTCGAATAGAAACACATGCTGGCGTCGCTACAAGGTGCTATTTGAGTTTTGTCTACTTTCCAGCGTCCCCTACCTTGGGACCGGCGTGCATTGATTGTCGGCGCTCAACTTGGAAAAACCCTGCCCTCACCTTGAGGGTCATTGGATAAGTTGAAAATACCCATTTGTGCGACAGCTTGCTTAGCCGGTGCCTCGCGACGCACGCGTCGCGCTTCACCGTTTCCAGCGAAGGCCACAAGGAGGCGGAGATATCAGCGCGTGGCTCGGTCCGGGCCGATTGGCTTTCCTGCCGATTATAACCTGCACCGTCACAGATCCTATCGTGTGGGTGCCGCCTGTGTCACGTTATTTTTGAAGTGAAAACGCAAGATTCAGTGTGGAATCAAATTTATTTTTCACAGTCAGGGTTTTGTTACAAATAAGATCGGAAGAAGAACTATTCGGTCCTAGCTCGTACCACCAAGGAAGAAAGCTCGGTGTGGGTGTGCCCGTTTGAACTCAGAACGCGGATTTGTCGTCCGCACTTTCCGGTAGAATAGTGAGGGTAATGATCCGCGATGCCCATTGGCTCTTGAATGAAGTTATTACGACAAAGAAAACCAGATATGGGCATCCGTGTTCATGGGAAAAGTCTGTTATCTCGCCAGACACCCGCTTTCTCCGTAATAGTTAAGAACGTGCGACAAATATGCGGACCATCTGTAAACCGAAAATGTTTGTGTGAAGAGAAATGAAACTGAACAGGTTCGGGTTACGGTGTCTCCTGAGGCCTGTTGCGGGTTAGCGTTAACAATGGATTGCACCTAACGCCCAGACTATGAGGAACCTCGCAAGGACCATCGCATCTGGCGTGGCACGTGCTAAACAAAAATTGGATCCGTGACACCTGCACCAACGGTCGTAGGTAGACTCCTCAGTCTGCACGCTTGCGTTTTTACTCGCGCTTTAGTGCGCGTTGCATTATTTCTGCATCTTCTTGTTTGTTATTCCTCTTTTAGTTCTGTGGTCTGTTCTGTTATATTTCTTATTCGCTTTGGTTGTTTCGTGGTTTCTATTCTTTTATGGTTGCTGCTGTGTTTCGGTTGGTTCGCCACTTCTCTCTTCTGGTACTTGTGCTTTCCTTGTGTTTCTCCTTGGTGGTTGATTTCACTGTTCGTCTGCTTGTCTTTTTGCTGGTGGTCTTCGCTGTTGGAGAGGGCTCCTCATTCCTTGTAGTGCTGCTCTACTCATTTGTTCTTTTGTCAACAGATCACTCTTGGTGAAGTGCTGGACGTCGTGGTACACATCCTTAGTGATGAACTCCCCCTTTTCTTTCGGCCAAATTAGTTCAATGGCCTCTGTGGAATTCCGCAGCCTCTGTCCTTCTTCGTCGAAGAGTTGACATACTTCAAGTGTGTGCTGCGGAATTTCCTTCATGCTGCAGACTCCCGTGTCAACTTCGCTCAGCCGGAATGTCTTCAGCTCGCTGTTTAAGTCGTCGTGCTCACCGATGAACTGTGTGTTCTCCGTAGGGAGGGGCTCGCCGAGTGCGAGCCTATGGGAGCTAACAAACCCACGTTCCCGCAGCCAGGGAGGGCAATCGGGACGGGCGTCCCGCCTACGAGAGTCCTCTATGCGCACCGTTGGGTTTGTCGCCGGGAGTATACGTGCGCTTAAGCGCCTATACTCTCTCTGCGCGGCTTTTGTTAGTAGCGCACCCACGATCCCGATGCGAAGGCCGGGACCGCCGGAATAAATCCCTGGGTACAAAAATGCCGCTGGTCTGCTGAATGCTCGGCTAGCAGGTCATCAGACCAGCAGTGACGTGGCCGTACATCCGCAAGGTGGTCCCACCTATGACATAAGTTGGTACCACGGGCGCTTGAGTGTTAGCCTGGGGGGAGTAGCGACACCTCTGCTCGTCCAAAATTCGGGTATGGTATCGTGGTGGCAGTGCTCCAAGGCCCAGATGCTGGCAAGGCGGCCGTTCTCACCAGCCGGCCGCGGCGTACGTGATTATCGCCTTGGTCTCTTTTGCGAAGCTGTTGAACATATTACTGGCTTTCTGTGTTGTCAACTCAATGTGTTTATTAATGTTTAGGCCACTCTCGAAGTGCAGTCCGACGTAATTCATCGCATGTCGCCTTCGAATTCTTTTTCCATTTACTTCGATAATTGGAGGCCTTTCCGAGACCAATTTTCCGTTCAGCAGGAACATTCCTGTTTTTCCCGCCGGCAATGCCACTTTTGTTCCTGGAGCAGCAGTTGGAAACACTCGTGACTGCTTCCTGCCCTGTCTTCTGTGGCTCTGTCCTGTCGCTTCTTGCTACCAGCTTGATGATGACGTCCGCATACGCGACCGGCTCGCATTATGTTGTGTAAGTTCTTAGATCGTCCACAGATCATCGAATATCAGATCCCAAAAACTTGGACACATTACCGATTCCTGCTGGAACCCTTTGGTGACGGGCTTGGCGATCACTTCGTTTTTGCCTACAATTTGCAGTGTACTGTCTGTGAAGTAGCTCCGTCTTAGCCTGCATAGGTTGTTGGGGGATACACTTCTCGTTACCTCGTGCACGACGTTTGGCTACCATAGATTGTCGACGGCGCCTGATATGTCGAGCGCGATAGCGAAAACGTACATCTTGTCGCTCATCTGCCCGGTTATCTCCTTGAGTTGGACTATCGCCTTCGTCTTCGATCCTCCGGGGCGGAAGCCGTATTGTCTGTCGGCGTTCAGCTCGAGATGATGAGAGAGGGTTGACATTCTAGCAGCCTGTAGTCTCTCCAGTAATTCACCCACCATGGAGAGCAGGCAGTTTGGCCTGTAAGACTTCGTGCTACTTCTGTCTCGTTTCGGTTCTTTTCGAATGGTGATGAAGTTTCCACTTGCCATTTTCTTGTGAAGATCCCCCAAGAGAGGTAGCCGCTCACTAATTTTAGTATTTCTTGGTGGAGTCCATCCATGGCGCGTTGAAAGTCTTCCACATCGTTCATTTCGGGTCCAAGATACTTCCCTCCCGTCATTCTTTTGACTGATCCGCAGAGCTCTTCCATACGGAACTGTGCGGTGTCTGCGACGTTCGGGAGGGTTCCCATATTCCACCTTATCTCGGCTGGCTCCTCCGTGTCAGAACGTCCTTGATCATCCGGTATGTGGGCTGACAGCATCGCGTCTGCGGTTGATCACCAGTCGGAGATATCTCCTTGTGGCGTTTGCAGCGTTGATACTGTATCTGCCCTCCTTACTTTGCCCGTGACCGTACTGTCAACGATTCCCCAAGAACCCTTGTTACGCTCTTTAGTAACAAATTCTTGCCAGCTCTGGATCTTCGCTTTCGTTACTGCCTTCTTGTACTTCAACAGGGTGTCCCGGTACCGCAATTTCTCTTGTTCCCTCGTTGCAGCGTCCTTGGTCCCTTGGTATCTTCTTCTTGCCCGGTAGGTGCGCCGCTTTTCTCTGGCGAGTTCACCATGGCACTCATCTATTGTGCCATTTCTTCTTTGGGATGACCGCGTTGCAGGCTCATATCAAGGATTCCTGCAATCGCTCTGCTATTCTTTCAACATCGTCTGCTCGCTGGAGGGTCGTCTCTCGGAGGTCCTTTTGCTCCTCCAAGTGGACTCTTTGAAACACTTCCAGATAGCTGTTCTCGTGTTGTAACTCCTTTCCTGAGGATGTGGCGGTCTACTTTGTTTATTGAAATTCAGTCGCGTCTCCAGGATACTGTGGTCGCTGGAGGTTATATATGTGTTCGATCGCCCATCGATAGGGTTGTCTGGAAGGTGTAAGCCTGTCCTGTTCTGTTAAGGATGTGGAGGCCGTATTGTGCAATGACGGCATCCATGGCTTCTCCTCTCTCGTCGGTATTCCTGCTATACAATTCCAGCTACGTGGTGTTCGCGTCTATGCCGACTATGACTCTCTTTCCGTTTAGGCTATGCAGTACTTTCTCCAGATGTTGGAGGCCGACCCCGATGTTTCCGTTCGGCGGCAAGTAATGACATACTGCATAGATCGCCGTCGCTCCCCCGCTCCTGTCCCTATCTGTGCACATACGCAGTGAATTGTGCACAGGCCGGCGATCTCCAGCGGCGTCATGTGTCTGCCTCCCATCACTGCCACTGATGGGTTTTGTTTCGTGCCCCGACAGGCAATCGCGTTTTCTGTGCCGAGCCCGAGTATTTTAACTTCTATGCTTTTTACAGTTTACGCAGCTTGGTTCGTTGTCCTTGTTTGGGTACTCGTTGGTGCTGTGTCCACTATCTGCGCAGTGAGCGCAATTTTCGTAATTTACGCGGCAATATTTTGCCACGTGTCCGTATCCTTGGCACTTATAGCATCAACTGATCGCTGTGTATTCCCTAAGTTTACACGCGTTCCAGGAGATGTATATTTTTCCTTTCAGTAACTTGTCCCCTACCTGCGGCAGGGGGAAGGGTACTTCGAATTCCCAGCTGGTCTCCTGTTGATCCCGGCGTCCCGTTCTTGAGCAGAACTTGATGGCTGCAACGTCGCGCTCCCTCAGTCTTTCCTGGTTTTACCTTCTTATGCATGCCTGTATCTTCTTCCTCGGGACGTCGTACATGATCATGCTGAAGGGGGGGTGACGTTGTGGTGTGCTGGCTTTTAGTTCAGCCTCTTGTAACTTCTCGTTCTCTGTAAATGCTTTGAGACTTCCTGATTTCGTCGTTTCTACGACTAGAACGTTGCTGCTTATCTTCCGGATTGCGCTGGCTTGTATTCCCTTTTGGCGGGGTTTACAAGGGTGAACACTGCGTCGCATGCTTGTTCGCTCTATTTTATTTCTCCGTCTCCTGCTTCTGGGCGAAATATCACCACGTTTCCCTGTGGTCTAACTGCTTTTTGACCAACCCTGTTGTTTCGACCGTTCGTGCAGAGACGCGGTCGCGACAAAAACGCGTCAGCGAGAGGCGTAAATTCTCGCTACGATTCGGCTAATCTACGCCGCGAAATATTCGTTCCCCTTGTTCCGATTAGAATAACAGGTGTGGTTAACTGATATTAACTCTGTGTTAACAGGTTAATGCAACGCATGTTGTCAACAATAGATTACACACTATTAGGAGCGTCACAAGAGTTTGACGATGAGTACAGTTAATGCGTTACAGGAATATGACCCGACTTGAGGATATCTCTCGATGAGTTAGTTAGACTTAACGAAACGGATTAATTTAAGGGTAGAATCGTGGTAGACATCTTGACTGCTCTGACGACGAAAATGGACTACGCTGAAAGTGACGATGCTGTGTCAGAGGAGAGCTAGGAAAGAGTGTGTCTAGCGCACGGGATCATCGGATTTGTTAATGACAGTTTTTGGCCAGGGAAGTGAGGGTAAAGACATTGTTTGTATTGTCTATTACGATTGTGGGTGGACTAGAAGGGGTCTTAGCCGCCCTCGATAGAAAGTTGGAGGTAGGAAGCATCGCACGTGTGGAAATACTAACTTTTAAGTGGTTTCCAGAAACAAACCGTAGACCTTAGAAAACGCTTGCGTAAATAGATCCTTGTTCGATCTGAATGACTTTAGCTAAAATTTTCGAAGATTTATGGTAGGTCCTTGAGATTCTTAAGGGTACGTAAGAAGGATGTGCGGACATCTGGCTGCCATCCCGTCCGCGATGTGCGGCCCGTTCCTGGTAGAGGGTCGACCGACGTAACATCCTCCCCCGTTGATAGGTTCCCGATCAAACGATATGGTTAATGTCGTGAGTTGGGTTTCTCGTCAGACTTCGTTGCTATTGATTGTGTCGGAGTCATCTGGCGTCGTTCAGCTCGGTAGTGGTACTATCCGCTTGATGCTCCGATTCAGGTAGCCGTTCGAACGGTGGCCGGGCGTATGCTGCCGTCTGCGCCGGGCTGGACCTTGATGAATCTGCCCATTGCGTTGCCATTGCATTGGGGTAACGTTGTCTCCTCTGAGGAGGATAATGATGTCTTTTCGTATGCCGTGACTGCCTTACTCCATCTAGTTGGGATATTCAACTCGTGTTGATACACTTGACGAATGCTGGAGACGGTCGGATAGAGTGTCCCTGAATGTTCGATCTCGCAAACTTGTATGTCTCCGATGAGGATGTGACTGGGTGTAAGGATAAAGAGATCGTTTCGGTCTGGAGATATCGGAGTTGGCGGTCTGGAGTTGAGGATTGGTTTTGATTTGGATGATGAGTGTGATTCGCGTTTTAATTGTATGAAGCTTCTTAATGACGACACGTCTGAGATATCGTTTGATGAATTACTGCTAGCTTCCACAATCCGCTGAAGTAAGGTGAGTTGAGAGTTGTGAAGTGCCATTCGATCCATCGGTCGGCTGGAAAGACTGATTTTTTGATGAGCGATGAATCTTCCCAGAGCCGCAACGAAGGCCTCGCTTATGAGATCGCTGACCAGCTCGGCGTGGACTGGCTTAACTGCAAGACGTATAAGTTGGATACGAATACCTGGACTCTGCGACGGTTGCGCTCCTTTCGCTCTTTGACGTAAAACCATTTGCAATAAGTGATTCCGAGGTTGATTCCATTCGTAGAGTACGGATTACATCTGAAGATTGCCGAGTTATAGTAATTTGACAAGTTTGCTGTCTATGTCCTGTTCGGAAACTCTTTGTAGTTTCGATCGCTATGGTCCCCGTTGTTAGTTAGGAATTTGCGGTTGTATTTTTCCGCCCAGGAAGTGTCGTGATATGCCTAGATCCTGGAGGTATCGTGAAACACCTCTGCCCAGGAAGTATCGTGGAACACCTCTGCCCATGAGGTCTCGTTGTACGGAACTTTTGTGTTGCTTGATGCTGATTCGTCCAACACGATGCGGAGCTTTGTAATTGATTGGGAGTTGGGGCTCCCCCCGATGAGCCGCCCGAATCGAGCTCTCTTAATGATGATCCTTGGTGCAGAATGTGCGTTGGGCGTCGTAACGTTGACGTCGTGACTGTGACTTGCCTTAGTATTGGAGAATATGTTGGCGTCGTTGGAGCCAAGGGTGACTCCAGTGAGATATTTGTGGCCCGAGACTTGTCCGATGCAGCAATCTGTGGTCTGAGTAGATAGGTGTTGAGAGTTGATGGTGTGTTTTGACAACTAATAACCTCCCTTGTAGAATTCTTTACCATGGTGACAACGGGATGATTATTCCACTTCGGGTAATTCGCAGATGTGGCCCCTTTCGGAAATGGCAAAGGTGGCATCTTCCTGTTATATTCAGGAAAATGACTCCCCGATATGATACTCCTGCTCTCAGATGACATAAGCAGCGTGGTATAAGACAGATTGAACATTGAGATGCTGATTGAGTAGGAAATACTCCTAGATAATCCCATCGTGTATTTCGAAACCTCTGCTCTAGGTTTTGATTCGAAATTGATTCTGTTGTCCTGAAAGGGATTCAGTTTTCTTCGGTCCAGAGGATCGTGAGAGGTTGTCCTCAATTCGCGTGTAGGCCAAGAGTTGCGAGTGTTAGAGGTTGTCTGATTCAAGGCGATCGGTAGCCTTGAATCAGTGAGTTCAAGTAAAGATGACACAAGCTTGGTCGTCGTGATGTCGCGTGTTGACGCGCTGCGAGTATTATGCAATGAACTTCGTGTGTCACGCGACGAAATCGGCGCTAGATTCGATGCGACATTCTCCTTCGGCGGAGTATGATCATTGCTACTGTTATTATTGAGACTATTCTTACGTCTCTGGTAATTGCTCAAAGTATTGCTGCTTCATTCCGATAGTCTTGGACTCGACACTGCGTTGGAGGCATACGTTGAAGAAGAATCAATGTTGTTGAGTCTGGTCAATCGTATCATCAGGTCTATATGAACATCTATTACGTCCTCAGGTTCGTTGTCGTCGATTTCCAGCAATTCGTCAATGACAATCTTGAATCGTTTCCAAATGTCGTCGACAAGTGTTTGATAAAATATTAAGATGCCCTTGTTGCGCTGGCCGGACTGTTCGTATTGGTCGAGTAGTCTCCATATGGTCTCGAAATCTTCGCTTAGATCGTCGTACTCCTGATGTAAGGAGGAGATTCTTGCTTCGTTTGCCATTGTTTGCGATGATGATACTTCGTTAACGAAGATGGTACTTGTGATGTGCGATCGGTGATTCCCGATGCGGAATTGTTCCGGCTGCAGTGCTCGCTCGTCACTGCGCAGCAGGATATCGTGATGTTCTTGAGGAAGGCGTTCTTCCCGAAGATCACTCGTGTTGTAGTGAAACTGAAGTTGTTCCAACTGCAGGTTGTCGTTTGTCCCTGTGCAGCGGAATGTTGTTAACGTACGTTTCGTGAGGAAGACGATCCTTCCCGAAAGTGACGTGCATTGCCGTGCGATCGAAGTTGTTGAATATCGTTATGTTGACGATTGTCCAGTTACGGCGGGAGGCAGCATGGTTGCGTTCTTCAACCATCGAATTATGTCTCTTCCAAGGTGACGGCCTCTTGATGTTACTGAGTTCGCTGGAGTGGTAACGCTTCCGCTGTTGGTTATGTTGGATTCACATGGCACTGTATGGTAGTGGGTGTCACTGATGTGCACTTTTCACTTACCACAAAATCCGGCTCGAAGTACCAAAATGTTACGACCGTTCGCGGAGAGACGCGGTCGCGAGCAAAACGCTCCAGCGAGAGGCGTAAATTCTCGTTACGATTCGGCTTATCGACGCCGCGAAAGAGTCCTTGCCCTTGTTTCGATTAGGATAACAGAGGTGGCTAACTGAAATTAACGCTGTGTTAACAGGTTAATATAACGTATATTGTCAACAATAGATTACACAATATTACGAGCGTCACAAGTATTTCACGATGAGTACAGTTAATGCGTTACAGAAATTTGATCCGACTTGGCGATATCTCTCGATGCTTTAGTCAGTCTTAACGAAACGGATTAACTTAAGGGTAGAATCGTGGTAGACTTCTTGACTGTTCTGACGACGAAAATGGAATACGCTGAAAGTGACGATGCTGTTGTCACGGATCAAATTTCTGTTTAGCACATGCTACGCCAGATGCGATGGTCCTTGCGGGATTCCTCATAGTCTGGGAGTCAAGAGCAATCCATTGTTAACGCTAAACCCCAACAGGCCTCAGGAGACACCGTAAACCGAACCTGTTCGGTCTCATGTCTCTTCACATAAACATTTTCGGTTTATAGATGGTCCTCATGCTTGTTGTACGCTCTTAACTATTACGGTTAAAGCGGGTGTCTGGCGAGATAACAGACTTTTCCCGTGAACAAGGATGCCCACGTCTGGTTTTCTTTGTCGTAATAACTTCATTTACTAACCAATGGGCATCGCGGATCATTACTCACACTTTTCTACCGAAAAGTGCGGACGACGAATCCGCGTTCTGAGTTCAAACGGACACACCCACACCGAGCTTTCTTCCTTGATGGTACGAGCCAGGTCCGAACAGTTCTTCTTCCGATCTCTTTGTAACAAAAAATCTAACTGTGAAAAATAAACTTGATTTCATACTGAATCTTGCGCTTTCACTTTAAAAATTACGTGACATTCTGGCGATCCTGCCAGGATCCATTCGCTTCAGTGTAAACGAAATCACGATTTCGGAGTACGCGCATCATTGAAGATCGAAGGATTAGCGGACCATTGCGAATCTTCGCTACCACGAAGCCCTGCAGCAACTTTCAACGTTCCACTACGGTGAAACTAGACGAGAGGACTACGGTCAGCGCAGAGCAAGCCAACGAATAAGATTCAAAATCTAGAACCAACCAGAGAGGATACATCCCAGAGACTCCTCGACGGGCATAGCTACAACGGTAAGCTACAAATCTCAATTCATTTTCGCGATACCGTGCGAGAAAGCCAAGTTTCCCAAGCGTTTTCAACTCAAACGACGAAAATTCCGATTCGATAAGCTTGATTGGAATCATGTCCATGCCACAAAAGGACAAAAAGGAAACCGCTTCTGCAACCGGAGTTATGGATAAGTCGACTCGTGCCATACTCGACGCGATACATAAACAAAACGAGATACTCACCAAACAAAACGAGAACCTCACCAAACAAAACGAGATCCTCACCAAACAATACGAGGACCTCACCACACAAATCGAACTTCTTGAGCGACGTATAGAGGAAACGCGACAGATAACCGACAGTGAAAATAAGAAGCGATCAGCAGAGATAGAGCTATTAAACAAAAACATCTCAAGAATTACAATAGGACACGACGCAGAAACAGACAGGGACCAGAATTCATATAACGCAAACCGAATGATGAGCGCTGCATATGGCAGCAGGCGTGGAGTACAACGCGCATCGAATTGTTGACGTATCAACAATTGCATCCGAGATACGTCCAATTGAATATTGAAGTCTGAATGTGCAGAACTGTAATTGCGTTGGATTTGCCGGTGAACAGAGTTGATGCAGCGTAAATCCGATAGTGTAGGCTGCATTGGGCAGAAGGTGATGAGTATTGCGCTCATCGAACTGACGACATATGTTCAACAAAAGCGAAGGTACGTACAATTGAATATTTAAGTCAGAATCTGCTAAACTGCAATTATGCTTGATTTGACAGTGGGCCGGATTAGATATAAGGTAAACTGGATGATGCACGTTGTATTTGGAAGAAAACGAGGTGTACGTCTCGCAAATAATTAGCGACAAATTTCCGATAGCGTCGGTGATACGTTGTATTTAATTTTCAATAAAATGTCTGCAACGATAAAGATATTATTCTACATTAACCGATAGAATGTAACGCGGTACACGACTGAGCGTCAATGTAAGTTGCATTGTCGATATTTCTGTAGAAAATTGCCGTCTCAATGGCACCATTTTATTTCAAGCTTTGCGCTACAGTTCTGAATTATTTTCGTCGGACAAGACCATTTCATGTTCTCGCAAAAGCAAACTGTCGAATTAAGGTACATACTATCATTTACAGTCTAATACATTTTAGCGGTTCAACATCGATGGGTCGATTACGCATCGGAATTTTCGGAGGACCACCTAACCTTCCAACGACGACGGTCGTACGAGCCGAGGATATGCCTACTTCGAGTCGTAGGTTCCTCGCACCACGTACTCTACTTTTCGATTGTTGTTGGGCAGCTTTAGCGGCTGCTGCTCCGAGAAACTCTATCCTGACCCGCTTGCTCGTACGCCGCATGTGATTTCTTGCTGTCCGCCGTAGACATTTGTCGGATCTGCATACGTTCAACCATTTGCGCGAGACAAGCGCGGCGCTCTGCAGGGACGAGGGATCCAATTTTCGAAGTATCATGTGCGAAACCTCCAGTGGTAGTTCGCAAATGATATCTACCTTGCTTGGCACGAACAGACCAACGACGCGTAATAGGGATCTAAAAAACTCCATGTTGCTTCTACTGTTGCACGAGCAGCACTGACGGTTTGGCTGAGAATGGAGGCTTATATATGTGCTGCTCGTCACGGTGGACTGCGAGTTCCGGTTCCGGGTGAGAACGCTGGTCAGTCAGAATCGGGCGCGTATGCATGTATTTTCACGAATATATGTTCGTGTTTACGTTACGATGAAGGGTAGCGGCGTGTCACGAATCTTCACTGGAATCAGCCATCGTTGTTATACAATCGAGGTAATGTTGATTAGCACAAGTGTGGGTATTACAGAATCGACAAGTAACCGCGGTGATTATTCGCTAATGACAATGGTCTTAGGTTCGATAACGAATCCACGGTCACCGTGATAACAAATATACGTACTTCCAAAGTCTAATTCGAACTCGTCATGAAAAATGAGAAGTATCCACTGATCGTAAGAGGCGTCGTTTCCTCGCTAATGAGATCGCACGAGAGAATGTATTATCCGTCGCGTTGATGCTGCACAGGAAACCTATGATGGGGTGTGTCCAAGGTCACGAGATCATCGGCTGCGTCGAGGAAAGTCTCCGCTCGGAAAATAAGGGAAATAGACGTTGCTCTTATTTGGTTAATTTCTATGTAGACGGTTAGAAAATGATGCTAGCCGCCCTTGGGAGAAAGTTGCTAGCGGGAAGCGTCGTTCGTCGAGGAATGCAGATCTTCCGTATATTTCCGTAGTACACATATCACACCACAGCTTTACAGATTGTTAGTATAAAGACTGTCTGTCAATTTGAAGGACTTCAGTTAGCTAACTCCTAAAATTTGTAGCGGGTTCTGAGGCTAGCTGAACATATACTATGTATGATGAATCAACATCTGGCAATCATCTTTCCCGAAGAATACGGTCTGTGTATGGCGAGCCACGGTGCAGAGATCGTTGGAATGTATACTGTCGAGTGCCGCTACAACTATTTCTTTTTGAGGAGAACTATACAATTACTCTATACCTTTATTAGACAGAAACGTTCATCCCGTGTCCGCGGCTACGATCGGCGACTAGTTGTCGCCTTCAGTCCAAGCTCATTATCGGAAATCTCGGACAATTATAATCGGGTTGGTATAAAATTGAAGTGTTACGGATATTCCTAACAATTCCGAAGGCCCGCTATACTTTCATCTCCGACATATATATCTTGTTAATTCGTGCTCATTCGCGCTTGTACTATCCGCATAGAATGTGTTCAAGCGGAATCTTGAAAGCAATGTGTCTAAGTACAATGCGGAATCTGTCTTGTGCGTTCTTGCACACATTGCCTTCGGCCAGGAACAGATTTCCATCACCCACATCGATAAGCGTTGTATCATTTCCCAACAAAATATCACAATTGAAATAGTGCTAATCGAGTGTGCAAGGTAGAAAAACTATATTGTCACGTTGATCTCCGCATATAGCGATAGGATTATCGTATTTTGTATATCAGTTCGCATACCATAGCCATCAAAACTATAACTAAGCAGTAACAGCATATCTGTGTGACGGCATCCAACGATATCCCCACCACAGGAACCAGATCCTTGGTATAAAAAACTCTCCCAAGTCAGCACTCGACATTCCATTCCTATCCTGTTCTGTTAGTGTAACATTCTGTATCGTTACTCTGTCAGTTTATAATAAATTTTGAAAGAACTATCATAATTGGAGTACGAATCTCTCACCTTACGTGCGTAACGTGAAATAATCTCAATCTACGTGAGAATATCACTGTTGACATTTATCGTAATGGCTGTTAATAATTCTAGGCGACCGATCGGGAATGAGGAGCTACGATAATTTAGTGCTGATTTTTACGATCAATACAGCAACTACTACCGCATTTCAACCGTACTATTGGTCCGTAAATTACTTAGCACGTGCCTCTAATGCCCGATTTACATATAGGCTGTGGCTGCTTTCAAGATTTTACATAAAATCCCGTGGCTCATTGTGAGACACGTATTGTAACGCCAGGAATAGTTACGTTACAGTAGTTTACGAATGAGTCCACAACAAATAGACGACATTCATTTTCTTCCCCTAAGATACCTGAGAGATATAGAGAAGTACAAGAAATTATATATTATTATTCACAGATATAATATAATAATAGACAGAGAAAATGACTGTGTATGCTTGATCCCAGGTTATAACTGAATTGTCGTAGTATTGCCAGTTCGAAGTCACCTACCTAATATTCTTATGTCCAATATTGGAATTCCAATATCGCACGGCTTCAGGTTTTCCGCTTTAATCATCTTTTATTCGACGCAATGTTTCGAGTAAACTGTCTTCACTCCACTCAGCTCCGAGAGAAGTGCTACTCTTTCCTTCATACTGATTCCATATCTTGCGATCAACAGGAACATGAAATGAAAGAAGGCGAGTAAATGGTATATATAAATGTGCTTGGATTTCGAAGTTTTTCATTAACAATTAAAAAATTTGCCATCAGATGTCTTAGCCACGTTATCTATATTAAAGAAACCTTTCCGCATTGTGTACATTAATAGCGGAAATTTCATGTATTTAGCTTCCACTGATACAGCGTGGAAACACTTTCCATTAAATGTGCGACATCCGCCCCAAACACGCGAACAGTAGAAAATGTGAACCTTCATGATGTTTGTCACTGTGAAACTGCATGCCATTTCTTTAAGGCTGTGTCGCAGAAATTGTTCAGCAATCGAAACCAGGTCTACTGCCTTCTTCCAAATGGAATAAAATACCTTTCGTGATACAATTACTGGTCTATCATGACGTTCCCTATTACAACTTATTAAGTTTCCTGTTACGTATGGACTATGTAGAATATACAAGTAGCGGGGTGACAAAATCCTCGATAGCATTGAAGAGCATGAAGATTATTGTTCGCATCGAATTATCGACATATCTCTAATTGCGATGAATTGAATATTTCAGACTAAATATGAAACACTGCAATTACGCTATATATGACGGGGGCCAGAGTTGACATAGCACAAGCCGACTGATGGGCGCTGTATTTGACAGCATATGTCGAGTATAACGCACATCGAATTGTCGACATATCACCAATACCAACGGAGATACGTTCAATAGAATAAAGAAGACAGAATCTGCAAAACTGCAAAGCCGTTGGTTTGTTATGGACCAGGGATGACGTAGCACAAACCGGATTCTGTGCGCTGTATTTGATAGCAAATGTGGAGTATAAAGCGCTTCGAATAGTCGACATATCTGAAATAGAAAATGAGATAAGATCACTACAATATTTAACCCTAAATATGCAAAACTGAAACTACGCCGTACTTGACAATGGCCAGCGTTGATATAGCGCGAGGAGGCTGATGTGCTCTGTATTTGGAAGTCATCGTAAAGTATAACGGGCATCGAATGGACACCATATCAATAATTGCAGCGTAGATACGTTCAATTGAATATTGTAGCCTGAATAACCAGAACTGCAAAAACATTGAAATTGATATCTATCCGCATTGTCATAAGGAAAACCGGTGTATGTACGCTATATTTGGCAACAAATGTCTGCCGCGTCGAGTTGCGCCTCTAATAAAGCGAACCGTACGGAAAGTTCGCGGGTTGCAACTGTGGCGTAGTGATCGAAACACTATCCATTGCTTTTATACCGTCGTTAGCGTTTGCCATGCATCGTTTCAAATCAGGTCGGAGTCACCATTGTGGTGGATTGTGTGAGGATCAATATCATAAAATAACAAGAGGAGTACCTGTTGCAACCCGTCAAACATATCTGGAATAATTTAAATATATATAAGTATGTTACGTCGTCCGACTTTATACCTGGACCGAACCTCGCATCGCGAGCGGGATGGTAACCATGTGTCTGCACATCCTTATTGCGTACCCTTAACAATGTCAAGGACCTATCACAAATCTTCGAAAATTCCAACTAAAGTCATTCAGATCGAACAAAGATCTTTTCTATGAAAGCGTTTTCTAAGAGCTCTGGTTTGTTTCCGGAAAACACTCGAAAATTAGTTCTTTTCACACTTGCGATGCTTCCCACCACCAACCTTCTATCGAGGGCGGCAAGGCCACTTCTAGTCCACCAACAATCGTAATTGCCAAAAGAAACAATGTCCATTACCCTCACTTTCTGGCCAAAAACTGTCATCAACAAATCGGATGATCGCGTGCGCTAGACACACCCTTTCCTAGCTCTCCTGTGACACAGCATCGTCACTTTCAGTGTAGTCCATTTTCGTCCTCAGAACAGTCAACAAGTCTACCACGGTTCTACCTTTAACTCAGTCCGTTCCGAAAGTCTAACTAACTCATCGAGAGATATCGTCATGTCGGGACATACTTCTGTAAGGCATTAACTGTAGTCATCGCCAAATACTTGTGACGCTCGTAATATTGTGTAATACATTGTTGAATATATATGTCATATTAACCTGTTAACACAGCTTTGATTTCAGTTTAATCACCCACTGTCATTCTAATCGAAACAAGGGGAACGACTATTTCGCGGCGTTGATTAGCCGAATCGTAGCGAGAATTTACGCCTCTCGCTGAAGCGTTTTCCTCGCGACCGCGTCTCTCCGCGAATAGTCGTAACAAAGTACATAAAAAAGGATACTGTAACGGGAATTTACGATACTCGTTGACATACTATGTCGCAAGCGCGTTTCTCCGCGAAGGGTCTGAAACATACTTGATGTTGTTTAAATACAAGTTATGGTTTCCCCGGAGTAGGGGTAGAAAGAACAAATGCCATACACGAATTATTTTTAAACGACATAAGGAATATGGGAGAAATGATTTGAAATAGTATTTCTGTATTCAGATTGCCTCATTTTCACAATGCTATTATAACATAAATGTCATAATACAAACTCGGATCATAAATAAATGGCTTATTTCGTTAGAAAAGATTATTGCAATTATGAATTAAATGTGAAACTTCCAATAATTCTCAGCTACGAAATTTACGTGTTCTATTCTATTATAAAAGGTACATGTCCGTTAGTTAGGCATTATAAGAACGACAAGTTTTCCATTGAAGCGTTCAAATTTCCACAAAGGATTCGAAGCATATGCGTCATTGTGTAGGTACGCTTTTGTGAGTTGACGTCAACCGGATATAGAATTAGTACCGCATCGGCCATGCTGGTCGCCATCTTTCCCTTTCTCAAATTCCGTTCGTCAGTTAGTTAATATAGTTTACATGTTATTGTAAATTGTATTATAAATTATGATACATTTTTGTACATTATATATATCGTTAACGTAAATGAATTAAACACTTGGGGAAGACAGAATCCACGTATTATCCTGTGCTTTCTGGTTAATATAGATGACGGAGCAGTAGCCGCTTGGGGTACGTTGGCGTTCCCTCTGGGCCGCTACGGTCAGTCTCACTCTGCGACTAGTTGGTGACGGTTGTGTCGAGGTTAGTGACGACAGTGCGGAGTGGTTTCTCAGTCTGATTCATGTATTTTCTATGCATGTTTTAACACGTTTCTTGGATATTATTTCGTCACAGTGTATAAAGTGGCTTTTTCATAGCTATAAGAAAACGTGAATATCGTATCAGTCGATATTTCGTGTTAACCCATTTCTGAAGAAAGTTATCATCGATAGTGTGTTAACCTCGAAAAAGAGGACATACGTATTTCTGCTAATTAAGAAAACTACGAAGCCGTCTTCATGGAGAAGTCTAAGAAGAGAGTTCAAGATATTGACGCCAAGCCAAGTGACACTTTAAGATTAGTAACTTGGATCCGCATAGTCCGCCGTAATAAGTTAAGGTGTCGCCGTAATAGCAGACGAGATTTACGGATTGAAGCAATGCTGACGTGTACTCTCTTGAAAGCTGAAGATGAATTACGCATCAAGCTATTAGCTAGAGCTTTAAAATTGCGGAAACTTAAAAAACAATTATTGAAGACGGCAAATTATATAAATCATAAAGGCTGCGACGATGGAGACATGTCTCAGCAGAACAATCCCTGCATAGAGCCTGAATTGTGTCCTGAATTAAGCAGTTTAGACGATGTCATATCTAAGCTTTCAGAAGTAACAGTATCATTGCAACGCTGAAGTAATGGGAAAAATGCAAGCAATCAGGTTATGGAGACCTTTATTTTACGCGGGGATATCCTCATAGACACTCGGCGCTGCGTAGCAACGACCGAGTAATGTCGGGCTCTTACGGACTAAAACCCTACCGTGGTCGTCCCGACGTTTAGTGGTACACCCGGGATCTCTTGCGAATTACTACCTGGGTGCAACCTCGTCGTCTAACGCCCTGCCGTTGTTGTCGTCTAGGGAGGTATCCCGTCTTGAGTTGGAAAGCTAGGGGGGATCACTCCCCCTAGTGCCGCGTCCCTTAGTCTGACGCTCCCGAGGTAGCGGTTCCCGCGGCGCCCTGCGTCGTTCGTAGCCTCTGCGATGTTGGTGCGACGATCTAATGGGATTGGCTCTTCACTCGCGCTCTCATTCTGCCCGCTCCTTTTTCTGCATGACCCCCTCGCGGTAGGTTCGGACTAGTAGTTTGAGAGCCTGACCAGTGGACGGCCGCGCCATACCTCGAGTGGAAACTCATACTGGCTTGAATCATGGTGTTGTTAGATTCTTTCTTATTCGTACTTCCTAGCGTCCCCTACCAGGGAGCGGCGCGCTGATGGTCGGCGCGCGACTTGGCAAAACCCTGCCCTCGCCTTGCGGATCATTGGACAAGTTGAACCTACCCTTTCGGGCGACAGCTGGCTCAGCCGGCGTCTCACGACGCGAGCGTCGCGCTGCGCCGTTACCAGCGGGAGCCACGAGGAGGCGGAGCTACCAGCGTGAGGCTCGGTCCCAGCAGGTTGGCTTTCCCGCCGATTATAACCTGCACCGTCACAGCACCCATTGTGTGGGCACCGCCTGCATCGACGGTCGCAGGTAGTCTCCTCGGTCTGCGCTCTAGCACTTTTGTTCCTGCTTATTCCATGTGATTTGTATTGAGTGCTGTTGTGTCTATTGTTTGTTACTCCTTTTTTTATATGGTCCTGTGTTCCGTTTGTGCTATTCCCTATTTGGTTGTTTGTTTGTTTTAGTGGCTTCTTCCTTCAGGTTTGCTGTTGTGGGTCGGCTGGCTCTTCGTTATCCGCTTCTCTCGCCTGTTGCGCTTTCCTTGCGCTTTTTCTTGGCGGACGGTCCGGTTGCTCTTCGGTTTGCTTTCTTGATGCTGGTACTCCCTGTTGGAGAGGGCCCTTCGTTCGTTGTAATGCCTCTCTCCTCTTGTGTTCTTTTGCCAGTAGAACGCTCTTAGTGAACTGTTGGAAGTGGGGGTACACGTCTTTTGTGATGAACTCCCGCTTCTCCTTAGGCCACGTTAACTTTGCTGCCTGTATGGAGTTCCGCAGCTTCTGTCGCTCTTCTTCGAAGAGTCGGCATACATCGATTATGTCCTGCGGTGTGTTCTCCATGCCGCAGTCGCACGTGTCCTCCACACTCAACTGGAATGACTCCAGCTTACTTTTGAAGCTGTCGTGACCACTGATGAACTGCGTCATCTAGTGGTCTGGGTTTACCCAATGGTTTGCTAGTCTGTCCTTTGGGTTCTTAAAATATTCGTAGGTTGTCCTTCTCTTTGGCGTGGCGTGCCAATGCGCCTGCCACGCCTGAGTAGCTTCTCGAATGATTGTTTTCACGCTGCTTTCTTCGGTGAGGTTTTTCTTTTTCTTATACAGTCTTGCCCTTACCTCGATTAGGAGGTCGATGGGCATGACCCCTGTTATTATCTGCAGTGCTTCCGCGGATGTCGTTCTGTAGGCTTTTATTACCTGCAGATGCACCTTCCTCTGTGTGCGAATCAGTTAGGATTTCGTGCTCTTGTTCAGTAGGTCGCTCCAACCAGCCGCGGCGTAGGTGACTATCGGTTCAAACAGCCCTTTGTACATAGTATGCATGGCTGTTTGTCCGAGGCCCCATTTCGCGTTGGACACTTTTGTGATGCTACTGAGTAGGTTCCTTGCTTTGTTAGTGGTTTCTTCTACGTGCTTGGTTATCCTGAAGTCACTCTGGAAGTGGACTCCAAGGTATTTTATGGCTTGCTTCCTACGAATACTTTTCCCATTGACCTTACTAATTGCGGGCCTTTCGGCGTCTAATTTACCCTTCAGCTGGAGAATTTCTGTCTTGCTTGCTGATAGTGCTAGTTTCTTCCTGGAGCACCAGTTGGAGATACGTATGACTGCTTCCTCTCCTTTCTTCTGCAGTTCTGTTCTGGCATTGCTTGCAACGAGTATTACTATGTCGTCCGCGTATGCTATCGGCTCGCATTCCGGTGTATGTCTTTTTAGTTCTTCCAGGAGGTCGTCGAATATCATGTTCCAAAAGCTTGGACCCAATACCGAACCCTGCGGGCATCCTTTGGTGTTGGTTTGGTGACTACCTCGTTTTTCCCACCGATCTGCACGGTTCTGTCCGAGAATTAGTTCCGTGTTAGCCTGTATAGGTTATCAGGGCATCTTCTTCTTTTCAGCTCGTGTAGAACGTTTGGCCACCTTGTGAAAGGCTCCTGATATGTCGAGCGCGATTGCGAGGACATAGTTTTAGTTGTTAAGATGTGCAGCTTTCTCTCTTCGCTGTAGTATCGCGACCGTTGTCGATCTTCCAGGGCGAAAGCCGTGTTGCCTGTCTGAGGGCAGCTCGTGTTGGTGGAAGAGGGTTGACATCCTGGTAGCCATCAGTCTCTCCAGCAATTTGCCCACCATGGAGAGCAGGCAGATTGGTCTGTAGGACTTCGGGCTGCTTCTGTCCCTTTCCAGTCCTTTAGGGATGGTTATCAGGTTTCCCACTTTCCATATCCTTGGGAAGGTCCCCCAAGCGAGGTATCCGTTCATTGTCCTTAGTATTTCCTGGTAGAGCACTCCCCAGGCGCGCCGAATAACTTCCACTTCGATCATATCCGGTCCAGGGCATTTCCTCTCGTCAGTCTTTTGACTGCTTCGCAGAGCTCTTCCATGCGGAACTCTGCAGTGTCTTCGACGATCGGGAGGGTCTCCATGTTCCGCCTGATCGTGGCTTGTTCCGGCGTGTCCGTGGATTCTTGGTCGTCGGGTGTCAGTATCGCTTCTGCGGTTGCTAGCCAGTTGGAGGTCGTCCCTTGTGGCGTTTGCAGCGTGGATGCCGTTTCTTCTCTCCTAATTTTCCCTGTTCATACATGATCATCCTCGGGTACTTCCTCTGCGGAGTGCTAGCCTTCAGACCGGCTTCCTTAAGCTTTGCATTGGAGGAAACGGTTCAATTAACTCGATCACCTCCATGGCCTCCACCAATGGCCATCCACCGTTGGTTGTTCGACGGTGCGCCCCTCTTGCGTTACCTCCGCCGTCGGTCAGCGGATCGGTGGCTTCCTCTTGACTTTCGACGGAGCGCATGCTGCCCCGCACATCCTGTGGTTGGCCGGCGCTCCCAGCGACTCGCACAACGGACAATTGGGCGCGGAGAAGGGACAATCCCTGGCACGATACCCGCTACCGCCGCACCTGTACCACACATGCCCGCCAACCACCTTGGACGTGCAAGTTGCCTTATAAGGTAATAGTATATAACGTATAACGATATAAGATGATAGTATATAACCATATACGTTATAACGTAATAGTATACAACGTTATACGTTACAAGGTAATAGTATATAACGTTATAAGTTATAACTTAGTGCTACATAACGTTATATGTTATAAGGTAATAGTATATAACTTATAACGTAATAAGGTAATAGTATATAACGTATAACGTTATAAGGTGATAGTATACAACAATATACGTCATAAGGTAATAGTATATAACGTTATACGTTATGACGTAGTACTACATAACGTTATACGTTATAACGAAATAGTATACAACGGTATACGTTACAACGTAATGCTACATAACGTTATACGTTATAATGTAATGCTACATAACGTTATACGTTATATGGTAAAAGTATATAATGTTATATGTTATAACGTAATGGTACATAACGTTATACGTTATAAGGTAATTATATATAACATTATACATTATAAGGTAATAGCATATAATATTATACGTTATAAAGTAGTACTACATAACGTTATACGTTATAACGAAATAGTATACAACGGTATACGTTACAACGTAATGCTACATAACGTTATACGTTATAACGTAGTACTACATAACGTTATTCGTTATATGGTAAAAGTATATAATGTTATACGTTATAACGTAATGGTACATAACGTTATACGTTATCAGGTAGTTCTTCATAACGTTATACGTTATATGGTAAAAGTATATAATGTTATATGTTATAACGTAATGGTACATAACGTTATACATTATAAGGTAATTATATATAACATTATACATTATAAGGTAATAGCATATAATGTTATATGTTATAAAGTAATAGTATACATCGTTATACGTTATAAAGTAGTACTACATAACGTTATACGTTATAACGAAATAGTATACAACGGTATACGTTACAACGTAATGCTACATGACGTTATACGTTATAACGCAGTGCTACATAACGTTATACGTTATAACGAAATAGTATACAACGTTATACGTTACAACGTCATGCTACATAACGTTGTACGTTATAACGTAGTGCTACATAACGTTATACGTTATAAGGAAATAGTATATAAAGTATAACGTTATAAGGTAATAGTATGTAAAGTCTAACGGTATAAGGTAATAGTACATAACGTATAACGTTGTAAGGTAATAGCATATAACGTTATACGTTATAGGGTAATAGTATACAACTTTATACGTTATAACGCAATGCTACATAACGGTATACGTTATAAGGTAATAGTATATAACGTTATACGTTATATGGTAATAGCATATGTCGTTATACGTTATCAGGTAATTGTATACAACGTTATACGTTATAACGAAATGCTACATAAGGGTATACGTTATAAGGTAATAAAATATAACGCTATACGTTATAACGTAGTGTTACATAACGTTATACGTTGTAAGGTAATAGTATATTATGTGGTACGTTATAAGGTAATAGCGTATAACGTTGTACGTTATAAGGTAATAGTATATAACGTGTAACGTCATAAGGTAATAGTATATAACGTATAACGATATAAGGTAATAGTATGTAACGCTAAACGTTATAAGCTGATAGAATATAACGTTATTCGTTATAAAGTGATAGTATACAACGTTATACGTTATAACGTAATGCTATATAACGTTATACGTAATAGGGTAATAGTATATAACGTTATACGTTATAACATAATGCTACATAACGTTATACGTTATAACGTAGTTCTACATAACGTTATACGTTATAAGGAAATAGTATATAAAGTAAAACGTTATAAGGTAATAGTATGTAAAGTCTAACGCTATAAGGTAATAGTACATAACGTATAACGTTATAAGGTAATAGTATATGACGATATACGTTATAAGCTTATAGTATATAACTTTATGCGTTATAACGCAATGCTACATAACGGTATACGTTTTAAGGTAATAGTATATAACGTTATACGTTATATGGTAATAGTATATGTCGTTATACGTTATCAGGTAATTGTATACAACCTTATACGTTATAACGTAATGCTACATAACGTTATACGTTATAAGGTAATAGTACATAATGTTATACGTTATAACGTAATACTACATGACGCTATACGTTATAAGGTAATAGTATATAACGTGTAACGTTATAGGGTGACAATATATAACGTATAACGTTGTAAGGTAATAGCATATAACGTATAACGGTATAAGGTAATAGTATATAACGTATAACGTTATAAGGTAATATTACATAACGTGCAACGTTGTAATTTAATAGCATATAACGTTATACGTTATAAGGTAATAGTATATAACGTTATATGTTTTAACGTTGTACTACATTACGTCATACGCCATAACGAAATAGTATACAGCGGTAGACGTTATAACGTAATGCTACATAACGTTATACGTTATAACGTAGTGCTACATAACATTATACATTATAAGGTAATAGCATATAACGTTATACGTTATAAAGTAATAGTATACAACGTTATACGTTATAAAGTAGTACTATATAATGTTATACGTTATAACGAAATAGTATACAACGGTATACGCTACAACGTCATGCTACCTGACCTTATACGTTATAACGTAGTGCTACATAACGTTATACGTTATAACGAAATAGTATACAACGTTATACGTTACAACGTAATGCTACATAACGTTATACGTTATAACGTAGTGCTACATAACGTTATACGTTATAAGGTAATAGTATATAACGCTAAACGTTATAAGCTTATAGTATATAACGTTATACGTTATGACGTATTGCTACATAACGTTATACGTTATAAAGTGATAGTATACAACGTTATACGTTATAACGTAATGCTATATAACGTTATACGTAATAGGGTAATAGTATATAACGTTATACGTTATGACGTATTGCTACATAACGTTATTCGTTATAAAGTGATAGTATACAACGTTATACGTTATAATGTAATGCTACATAACGTTATATGTAATACGGTAATAGTATATTATGTTGTACGTTATAAGATAATAGCGTATAACGTTATACGTTATAAGGTAATATTGTATAACGTGTAACGTTATATGGTAATTGTGTATAACGTATAACGTTAGATGGTAATAGTATATGACGATATACGTTGTACGCTTATAGTATATAACGTCATACGTTATGACGCATTGCTACATAACGTTATACGTTATAAGGTAATTATATATAACTTTATCCATTATAAGGTAATAGCATATAACGTTATACGTTATAAAGTAATAGTATACGACGTTATACGTTATAAAGGAGTCCTACATAACGTTATACGTTATAACGAAATAGTATACAACGGTATACGTTACAACGTAATGCTACATAACGTTATACGTTATAACGTATTGCTACATAATGTTATTCGTTATATGGTAAAAGTATATAATGTTATACGTTATAACGTAATGCTACATAACGTTATATGTAATACGGTAATAGTATATTATGTTGTACGTTATAAGATAATAGCGTATAACGTTATACGTTATAAGGTAATATTATATAACGTGTAACGTTATATGGTAATAGTGTATATCGTACAACGTTATAAGGTAATAGTATATGACGATATACGTTGTACGCTTAAAGTATATAACGTTATACGTTATGACGTATTGCTACATAACGTTATACGATATAAAGTAATAGTATACAACGTTATACGTTATAACGTAATGCTGAATAACGTTATACGTTATAGGGTAATAGTATATAACGTTATACGTTATAACATAATGCTACATAAGGGTATACGTTATAAGGTAATAGTATATAACGCTATAAGTTATAACGTAGTGCTACATAACGTTATACGTTATAACGTAATGCTACATAACGTTATACGCTATAACGTAATGCTATATAACGTTATCCGTTATAACGTAATATCATATGACGTTATACGTGATAACGTAATATCATATGACGTTATACGTTATAACGTAATACTATATAACGCTATAAGTTATAACGTAATACCTTATCACGTTATACGTTATAACGTAATGCTACATAACGTTATAAGTTATAACGTAATGCCTTATGACGTTATACGTCATAACGTAATGCCTTATGACGTTATACGTCATAACGTAATACTATATAACGTTATACGTTATAACGTAATACTATATAACGTTATACGTTATAACATAATACCATATGACGTTATACGTTATAACGTAATACCATATGATGTTATACGTTATAACGTAATACTATATAACGTTATACGTTATAACGTAATACCATGTGACGTTATACGTTATAACGTAATACCGTATGATGTTATACGTTATAAGGGAATGCTATAGTACGTTACACGTTATAACGTAATACTGTATAACGTTATTCGTTATAACGTAATGCTACATAACGTTATGCGTAATAACGTAATGCTATATAACGTTATACGTTATAACGTAATACCGTATGATGTTATACGTTATAAGGAAATGCTATAGTACGTTACACGTCATAACGTAATGCCATATGACGTTATACGTCATAACGTAATACTATATAACGTTATACGTTATAACGTAATACCGTATGATGTTATACGTTATAAGGAAATGCTATAGTACGTTACACGTCATAACGTAATGCCTTATGACGTTATACGTCATAACGTAATACTATATAACGTTATACGTTATAACGTAATACCACATAACGTTATACGTTATAACGTAATACTGTATACCGTTATACGTTATAACGTGATACCACATGACGTTATACGTTATAAAGAAATGCTATAGTACGTTACACGTTATAACGTAATACTGTATAACGTTATTCGTTATAACGTAATGCTACATAACGTTATGCGTAATAACGTAATGCTATATAACGTTATATGTTATAACGTAATACCACATAACGTTATACGTTATAACGTAATACTATATAACGTTATACGTTATAACGTAATACCATATGACGTTATACGTTATAACGTAATACCATATGATGTTATACGTTATAAGGAAATGCTATAGTACGTTACATGTTATAACGTAATACTACATAACGTTATACGTTATAACGTAATGCTATTTAACGTTATACGTTATAACGTAATACCACATAACGTTATACGGTATAACGTAATACTAAATAACGTTATACGTTATAACGTAATGCTACATAACGTTATACGTTATAAAGTAATACCTTATGACGTTATACGTTATAACGTAATACCATATGATGTTATACGTTATAAGGAAATGCTATAGTACGTTACACGTTATAACGTAATACTACGTAACGTTATACGTCATAACGTAACACTATATAACGTTATACGTTATAACGTAACACTATATAACGTTATACGTTATAACATAATACCATATGACGTTATACGTTATAACGTAATACCATATGATGTTATACGTTATAAGGAAATGCTATAGTACGTTACACGTTATAACGTAATACTATATAACGTTGTAAGTTATAACGTAATGCCTTATGACGTTATACGTCATAACGTAATACTATATAACGTTATACGTTATAACGTAATACTATATAACGTTATACGTTATAACATAATACCATATGACGTTATACGTTATAACGTAGTACCATATGATGTTATACGTTATAAGGAAATGCTATAGTACGTTACACGTTATAACGTAATACTATATAACGTTATAAGTTATAACGTAATACCTTATGACGTTATACGTCATAACGTAATACTATATAACGTTATACGTTATAACGTAATACTATATAACGTTATACGTTATCACGTAATACCACATAACGTTATACGTTATAACGTAATACTATATACCGTTATACGTTATAACGTGATACTATATGACGTTATACGTTATAAAGAAATGCTATAGTAAGTTACACGTTATAACGTAATACTATATAGCGTTATAGGTTATAACGTAATACTATATAACGTTATACGTTATAAAGCAATGCTATAGTACGTAACACGTTATAACGTAATACTATATAACGTTATAAGTTATAACGTAATACCTTATGACGTTATACGTCATAACGTAATACTATATAACGTTATACGTTATAACTTAACACTATATGACGTTATACGTTATAAAGGAATACTATAGTACGTTATACGTTATAACGTAATACCACATAACGTGATACGGTATAACCTAATACTATATAACGTTATACGTTATAACGTATTACTATATAACGTTATAAGTTATAACGTCATACCTTATGACGTTATACGTCATAACGTAATACTATACAACGTTATACGTTATAACGTAATACTATATAACGTTATACTTTATAACGTAATACCACATAACGTTGTACGTTATAACGTAATACTATATACCGTTATACGTTATAACGTAATACCATATGACGTTATACGTTATAAAGAAATGCTATAGTACGTTACACGTTATGACGTAATACTATATAACGTTATAAGTTATAACGTAATACCTTATGACGTTATACGTCATAACGTAATACTATGTAACGTTATACGTTATAACGTAATACAAGATGACGTTATATGTTATAACGTAAAACCGTATGATGTTATACGTTATAAGGAAATGCTATAGTACGTTACACGTTATAACGTAATACCATATGACGTTATTCGTTATAACGTAATACCATATGATGTTATACGTTATAAGGAAATGCTATAGTACGTTACACGTTATAACGTAATTCTATATAACGTTATACGTTATAAAGGAATGCTATAGTACGTTACACGTTATAACGTAATACTATATAACGTTATAAGTTATAACGTAATACCTTATCACGTTATACGTTATAACGTAATGCTACATAACGTTATAAGTTATAACGTAATGCCTTATGACGTTATACGTCATAACGTAATGCCTTATGACGTTATACGTCATAACGTAATACTATATAACGTTATACGTTATAACGTAATACTATATAACGTTATACGTTATAACATAATACCATATGACGTTATACGTTATAACGTAATACCATATGATGTTATACGTTATAACGTAATACTATATAACGTTATACGTTATAACGTAATACCATGTGACGTTATACGTTATAACGTAATACCGTATGATGTTATACGTTATAAGGAAATGCTATAGTACGTTACACGTTATAACGTAATACTGTATAACGTTATTCGTTATAACGTAATGCTACATAACGTTATGCGTAATAACGTAATGCTATATAACGTTATACGTTATAACGTAATACCGTATGATGTTATACGTTATAAGGAAATGCTATAGTACGTTACACGTCATAACGTAATGCCTTATGACGTTATACGTCATAACGTAATACTATATAACGTTATACGTTATAACGTAATACTATATAACGTTATACGTTATAACGTAATACTATATAACGTTATACGTTATAACGTAATACTATATAACGTTATACGTTATAACATAATACCATATGACGTTATACGTTATAAGGTAATACCGTATGACGTTATACGTTATAACGTAATGCTACATAACGTTATACGTTATAAGGTAATACCACATAACGTTATAGGTTATAACGTAATACTATAGAACGTTATACGTTATAACGTAATGCTACATAACGTTATACCTTATAAGGTAATACCTTATGACGTTATACGTTATAACGTCATACTATATAACGTTATACGTTATAACGTAATACTATATGACGTTATACGTTATAAAGGAATGCTATAGTACGTTACACGTTATAACGCAATACTATATAACGTTATACGTCATAACGTAATACTATAGAACGTTATACGTTATAACGTAATGCTACATAACGTTATACGTTATGACGTAATACTATATAACGTTATAAGTTATAACGTAATACCTTATGACGTTATACGTCATAACGTAATACTATATAACGTTATACGTTATAACGCAATACTATATAACGTTATACGTTATAACATAATACCATATGACGTTATACGTTATAACGTAGTACCATATGATGTTATACGTTATAAGGAAATGCTATAGTACGTTACACGTTATAACGTAATACTATATAACGTTATAAGTTATAACGTAATACCTTATGACGTTATACGTCATAACGTAATACTATATAACGTTATACGTTATAACGTAATACTATATAACGTTATACGTTATCACGTAATACCACATAACGTTATACGTTATAACGTAATACTATATACCGTTATACGTTATAACGTGGTACTATATGACGTTATACGTTATAAAGAAATGCTATAGTAAGTTACACGTTATAACGTAATACTATATAACGTTATAGGTTATAACGTAATACTATATAACGTTATACGTTATAAAGCAATGCTATAGTACGTAACACGTTATAACGTAATACTATATAACGTTATACTTTATAACGTAATACCACATAACGTTATACGTTATAACGTAATACTATATACCGTTATACGTTATAACGTAATACCATATGACGTTATACGTTATAAAGAAATGCTATAGTACGTTACACGTTATGACGTAATACTATATAACGTTATAAGTTATAACGTAATACCTTATGACGTTACACGTCATAACGTAATACTATATAACGTTATACGTTATAACGTAATACAAGATGACGTTATACGTTATAACGTAATACTATATAACGTTATACGTCATAACGTAATACTATAGAACGTTATACGTTATAACGTAATACCACATAACGTTATACGGTATAACGTAATACTAAATAACGTTATACGTTATAACGTAATGCTACATAACGTTATACGTTATAAGGTAATACCTTATGACGTTATACGTTATCAGGTAATACCACATAACGTTATACGTTATAACGTAATACTATATAACGTTATACGTTATAACATAATACCATATGACGTTATACGTTATAACGTAATACCTTATGACGTTATACGTCATAACGTAATACTATATAACGTTATCCGTTATAACGTAATACAAGATGACGGTATACGTTATAACGTAAAACCGTATGATGTTATACGTTATAACGTAAAACCGTATGATGTTATACGTTATAAGGAAATGCTATAGTACGTTACACGATATAACGTAATACTATATAACGTTATACGTCATAACGTAATACTATAGAACGTTATACGTTATAACGTATTGCTACATAACGTTATACGTAATAAGGTAATACCTTATGACGTTATACGATATAACGTAATACTATATAACGTTATACGTTATAAGGTAATACCACATAACGTTATACGTTATAACGTAATACTGTATACCGTTATACGTTATAACGTAATGCTACATAACGTTATACGTTATAAGGTAATACCTTATGACGTCATACGTCATAACGTAATGCTACATAACGTTATACGTTATAAGGTAATACCACATAACGTTATACGTTATAACGTAATACTATAGATCGTTATACGTTATAACGTAATGCTACATAACGTTATATGTTATAACGTAAAACCGTATGATGTTATACGTTATAAGGAAATGCTATAGTACGTTACACGTTATAACGTAATACTATATAACGTTATACGTCATAACGTAATACTATAGAACGTTATACGTTATAACGTATTGCTACATAACGTTATACGTAATAAGGTAATACCTTATGACGTTATACGATATAACGTAATGCTATATAACGTTATACATTATAAGGTAATACCACATAACGTTATACGTTATAACGTAATACTGTATACCGTTATACGTTATAACGTAATGCTACATAACGTTATACGTTATAAGGTAATACCTTATGACGTCATACGTCATAACGTAATGCTACATAACATTATACGTTATAAGGGAATACCACATAACGTTATACGTTATAACGTAATACTATAGAACGTTATACGTTATAACGTAATGCTACATAACGTTATACGTTATAAGGTAATACCTTATGACGTTATACGTTATAACGTAATGCTACATAACGTTATACGTTATAAGGTAATACCACATAACGTTATACGTTATAACGTAATACTGTATACCGTTATACGTTATAACGTAATGCTACATAACGTTATACGTTATAACGTAAAACCGTATGATGTTATACGTTATAACGAAATGCTATAGTACGTTACACGTTATAACGTAATACTATATAACGTTATACGTCATAACGTAATACTATAGAACGTTATACGTTATAACGTAATGCTACATAACGTTATACGTTATAACGTAAAACCGTATGATGTTATACGTTATAAGGAAATGCTATAGTACGTTACACGTTATAACGTAATATTATATAACGTTATACGTCATAACGTAATACTATAGAACGTTATACGTTATAACGTAATGCTACATAACGTTATACGTTATAAGGTAATACCTTATGACGTTATACGTCATAACGTAATACTATATAACGTTATACGTTATAACGTAATACTATATGACGTTATACGTTATAACGTAATACAAAAATGACGTTATACGTTATAACGTAAAACCGTATGATGTTATACGTTATAAGGAAATGCTATAGTACGTTACACGTTGTAACGTAATACTATATAACGTTATACGTCATAACGTAATACTATAGAACGTTATACGTTATAACGTAATGCTACATAACGTTATACGTTATAAGGTAATACCGTATGACGTTATACGTTATAACGTAATGCTACATAACGTTATACGTTATAAGGTAATACCACATAACGTTATAGGTTATAACGTAATACTATAGAACGTTATACGTTATAACGTAATGCTACATAACGTTATACCTTATAAGGTAATACCTTATGACGTTATACGTTATAACGTCATACTATATAACGTTATACGTTATAACGTAATACTATATGACGTTATACGTTATAAAGGAATGCTATAGTACGTTACACGTTATAACGCAATACTATATAACGTTATACGTCATAACGTAATACTATAGAACGTTATACGTTATAACGTAATGCTACATAACGTTATACGTTATGACGTAATACTATATAACGTTATAAGTTATAACGTAATACCTTATGACGTTATACGTCATAACGTAATACTATATAACGTTATACGTTATAACGTAATACTATATGACGTTATACGTTATAAAGGAATGCTATAGTACGTTACACGTTATAACGTAATACTATATAACGTTATACGTCATAACGTAATACTATAGAACGTTATACGTTATAACGTAATGCTACATAACGTTATATGTTATAACGTAAAACCGTATGATGTTATACGTTATAAGGAAATGCTATAGTACGTTACACGTTATAACGTAATACTATAGAACGTTATACGTTATAACGTAATGCTACATAACGTTATACGTTATAAGGTAATACCACATAACGTTATACGTCATAACGTAATACTATAGAACGTTATACGTTATATCGTACTGCTACATAACGTTATACGTTATAAGGTAATACCTTATGACGTTATACGTTATAACGTAATGCTACATAACGTTATACATTATGAGGTAATACCACATAACGTTATACGTTATAACGTAATACTGTATACCGTTATACGTTATAACGTAATGCTACATAACGTTATACGTTATAACGTAAAACCGTATGATGTTATACGTTATAAGGAAATGCTATAGTACGTTACACGTTATAACGTAATACTATATAACGTTATACGTCATAACGTAATACTATAGAACGTTATACGTTATAACGTAATGCTACATAACGTTATACGTTATAACGTAAAACCGTATGATGTTATACGTTATAAGGAAATGCTATAGTACGTTACTCGTTATAACGTAATACTATATAACGTTATACGTCATAACGTAATACTATAGAACGTTATACGTTATAACGTATTGCTACATAACGTTATACGTTATAAGGTAATACCTTATGACGTTATACGTGATAACGTAATACAATATAACGTTATACGTTATAACGTAATACTATATAACGTTATACGTTATAACGTAATACAAAAATGACGTTATACGTTATAACGTAAAACCGTATGATGTTATACGTTATAAGGAAATGCTATAGTACGTTACACGTTAAAACGTAATGCTACATAACGTTATACGTTATAAGGTAATACCTTATGACGTTATACGTTATAACGTAATACTATATAACGTTATACGTTATAACGTAATACTATATGACGTTATACGTTATAAAGGAATGCTATAGTACGTTACACGTTATAACGTAATACTATATAACGTTATACGTCATAACGTAATACTATAGAACGTTATACGTTATAACGTAATGCTACATAACGTTATACGTTATAAGGTAATACCTTATGACGTTATACGTTATGACGTAATACTATATAACGTTATAAGTTATAACGTAATACCTTATGACGTTATACGTCATAACGTAATACTATATAACGTTATACGTTATAACGTAATACAAGATGACGTTATACGTTATAACGTAAAACCGTATGATGTTATACGTTATAAGGAAATGCTATAGTACGTTACACGTTATAACGTAATACTATATAACGTTATACGTCATAACGTAATACTATAGAACGTTATACGTTATAACGTAATGCTACATAACGTTATACGTTATAAAGTAATACCTTATGACGTTATACGTTATAACGTAATACTATATAACGTTATACGTTATAACGTAATACTATATGACGTTATACGTTATAAAGGAATGCTATAGTACGTTACACGTTATAACGTAATACTATATAACGTTATACGTCATAACGTAATACTATAGAACGTTATACGTTATAACGTAATGCTACATAACGTTATACGTTATAAGGTAATACCTTATGACGTTATACGTTATAACGTAATGCTACATAACGTTATACATTATAAGGTAATACCACATAACGTTATACGTTATAACGTAATAGGGTATACCGTTATACGTTATAACGTAATGCTACATAACGTTATACGTTATAAGGTAATACCTTATGACGTCATACATCATAACGTAATACTACATAACGTTATACGTTATAAGGTAATACCACATAACGTTATACGTTATAACGTAATACTATAGAACGTTATACGTTATAACGTAATACTATAGAACGTTATACGTTATAACGTAATGCTACATAACGTTATACGTTATAAGGTAATACCTTATGACGTTATACGTTATAACGTAATGCTACATAACGTTATACGTTATAAGGTAATACCACATAACGTTATACGTTATAACGTAATTCTGTATACCGTTATACGTTATAACGTAATGCTGCATAACGTTATACGTTATAACGTAAAACCGTATGATGTTATACGTTATAAGGAAATGCTATAGTACGTTACACGTTATAACGTAATACTATATAACGTTATACGTCATAACGTAATACTATAGAACGTTATACGTTATAACGTAATGCTACATAACGTTATACGTTATAAGGTAATACCTTATGACGTTATACGTCATAATGTAATACTATATAACGTTATACGTTATAACGTAATACTATATATCGTTATACGTTATAACGTAATACAAGATGACGTTATACGTTATAACGTAAAACCGTATGATGTTATACGTTATAAGGAAATGCTATAGTACGTTACACGTTATAACGTAATACTATATAACGTTATACGTCATAACGTAATACTATAGAACGTTATACGTTATAACGTAATGCTACATAACGTTATACGTTATAAGGTAATACCTTATGACGTTATACGTCATAACGTAATACTATATAACGTTATACGTTATAACGTAATGCTACATAACGTTATACGTTATAAGGTAATACCACATAACGTTATACGTTATAACGTAATACTGTATACCGATATACGTTATAACGTGATACCATATGACGTTATACGTTATAAAGAAATGCTATAGTACGTTACACGTTATAACGTAATACTATATAACGTTATTCGTTATAACGTAATGCTAATAACGTTATGCGTAATAACGTAATGCTATATAACGTTATACGTTATAACGTAACACTACATAACGTTATACGTTATAACGTAATGCTATTTAACGTTATACGTTATAACGTAATACCACATAACGTTATACGGTATAACGTAATACTAAATAACGTTATACGTTATAACGTAATGCTACATAACGTTATACGTTATAAGGTAATACCATATGACGTTATACGTTATAACGTAATACCATATGATGTTATACGTTATAAGGAAATGCTATAGTACGTTACACGTTATAACGTAATACTATATAACGTTATACGTCATAACGTAACACTATATAACGTTATACGTTATAACATAATACCATATGACGTTATACGTTATAACGTAATACCATATGATGTTATACGTTATAAGGAAATGCTATAGTACGTTACACGTTATAACGTAATGCTATTTAACGTTATACGTTATAACGTAATACCACATAACGTTATACGGTATAACGTAATACTAAATAACGTTATACGTTATAACGTAATGCTACATAACGTTATACGTTATAAGGTAATACCATATGACGTTATACGTTATAACGTAATACCATATGATGTTATACGTTATAAGGAAATGCTATAGTACGTTACACGTTATAACGTAATACTATATAACGTTATACGTCATAACGTAACACTATATAACGTTATACGTTATAACATAATACCATATGACGTTATACGTTATAACGTAATACCATATGATGTTATACGTTATAAGGAAATGCTATAGTACGTTACACGTTATAACGTAATGCTATTTAACGTTATACGTTATAACGTAATACCACATAACGTTATACGGTATAACGTAATACTAAATAACGTTATACGTTATAACGTAATGCTACATAACGTTATACGTTATAAGGTAATACCATATGACGTTATACGTTATAACGTAATACCATATGATGTTATACGTTATAAGGAAATGCTATAGTACGTTACACGTTATAACGTAATACTATATAACGTTATACGTCATAACGTAACACTATATAACGTTATACGTTATAACATAATACCATATGACGTTATACGTTATAACGTAATACCATATGATGTTATACGTTATAAGGAAATGCTATAGTACGTTACACGTTATAGCGTAATACTATATAACGTTATAAGTTATAACGTAATGCCTTATGACGTTATACGTCATAACGTAATGCCTTATGACGTTATACGTCATAACGTAATACTATATAACGTTATACGTTATAACGTAATACTATATAACGTTATACGTTATAACATAATACCATATGACGTTATACATTATAACGTAGTACCATATGATATTATACGTTATAAGGAAATGCTATAGTACGTTACACGTTATAACGTAATACTATATAACGTTATAAGTTATAACGTAATTCCTTATGACGTTATACGTCATAACGTAATACTATATAACGTTATATGTTATAACGTAATACTATATAACGTTATACGTTATCACGTAATACCACATAACGTTATACGTTATAACGTAATACTATATACCGTTATACGTTATAACGTGATACCATATGACGTTATACGTTATAAAGAAATGCTATAGTAAGTTACACGTTATAACGTAATACTATATATCGTTATAGGTTATAACGTAATACTATATAACGTTATACGTTATAAAGTAATGCTATAGTACGTAACACGTTATAACGTAATACTATATAACGTTATAAGTTATAACGTAATACCTTATGACGTTATACGTCATAACGTAATACTATATAACGTTATACGTTATAACGTAACACTATATGACGTTATACGTTATAAAGGAATGCTATAGTACGTTATACGTTATAACGTAATACCACATAACGTGATACGGTATAACGTAATACTATATAACGTTATACGTTATAAGGTAATATTATATAACGTTATAAGTTATAACGTCATACCTTATGACGTTATACGTCATAACATAATACTATATAACGTTATACGTTATAACGTAATACTATATAACGTTATACGTTATAACATAATACCATATGACGTTATACATTATAACGTAGTACCATATGATGTTATACGTTATAAGGAAATGCTATAGTACGTTACACGTTATAACGTAATACTATATAACGTTATAAGTTATAACGTCATACCTTATGACGTTATACGTCATAACGTAATACTATATAACGTTATACGTTATAACGTAATACTATATAACGTTATACTTTATAACGTAATACCACATAACGTTATACGTTATAACGTAATACTATATACCTTTATACGTTATAACGTAATACCATATGACGTTATACGTTATAAAGAAATGCTATAGTACGTTACACGTTATGACGTAATACTATATAACGTTATAAGATATATCGTAACACCTTATGACGTAATACGTCATAACGTAATACTATATAACGTTATACGTTATAACGTAATACTATATAACGTTATACGTTATAACGTAATACAAGATGACGTTATACGTTATAACGTAAAACCGTATGATGTTATACGTTATAAGGAAATGCTATAGTACGTTACACGTTATAACGTAATACTATATAACGTTATACGTCATAACGTAATACTATAGAACGTTATACGTTATAACGTAATGCTACATAACGTTATACGTTATAACGTAGTACCATATGATGTTATACGTTATAAGGAAATGCTATAGTACGTTACACGTTATAACGTAATACTATATAACGTTATAAGTTATAACGTAATACCTTATGACGTTATACGTCATAACGTAATACTATATAACGTTATATGTTATAACGTAATACTATATAACGTTATACGTTATCACGTAATACCACATAACGTTATACGTTATAACGTAATACTATATACCGTTATACGTTATAACGTGATACCATATGACGTTATACGTTATAAAGAAATGCTATAGTAAGTTACACGTTATAACGTAATACTATAGAACGTTATACGTTATAACGTAATGCTACATAACGTTATACGTTATAAGGTAATACCTTATGACGTTATACGTTATAACGTAATGCTACATAACGTTATACGTTATAAGGTAATACCACATAACGTTATACGTTATAACGTAATTCTGTATACCGTTATACGTTATAACGTAATGCTGCATAACGTTATACGTTATAACGTAAAACCGTATGATGTTATACGTTATAAGGAAATGCTATAGTACGTTACACGTTATAACGTAATACTATATAACGTTATACGTCATAACGTAATACTATAGAACGTTATACGTTATAACGTAATGCTACATAACGTTATACGTTATAAGGTAATACCTTATGACGTTATACGTCATAATGTAATACTATATAACGCTATACGTTATAACGTAATACTATATATCGTTATACGTTATAACGTAATACAAGATGACGTTATACGTTATAACGTAAAACCGTATGATGTTATACGTTATAAGGAAATGCTATAGTACGTTACACGTTATAACGTAATACTATATAACGTTATACGTCATAACGTAATACTATATAACGTTATACGTTATAACGTAATGCTACATAACGTTATACGTTATAAGGTAATACCACATAACGTTATACGTTATAACGTAATACTGTATACCGATATACGTTATAACGTGATACCATATGACGTTATACGTTATAAAGAAATGCTATAGTACGTTACACGTTATAACGTAATACTATATAACGTTATTCGTTATAACGTAATGCTAATAACGTTATGCGTAATAACGTAATGCTATATAACGTTATACGTTATAACGTAACACTACATAACGTTATACGTTATAACGTAATGCTATTTAACGTTATACGTTATAACGTAATACCACATAACGTTATACGGTATAACGTAATACTAAATAACGTTATACGTTATAACGTAATGCTACATAACGTTATACGTTATAAGGTAATACCATATGACGTTATACGTTATAACGTAATACCATATGATGTTATACGTTATAAGGAGATGCTATAGTACGTTACACGTTATAACGTAATACTATATAACGTTATACGTCATAACGTAACACTATATAACGTTATACGTTATAACATAATACCATATGACGTTATACGTTATAACGTAATACCATATGATGTTATACGTTATAAGGAAATGCTATAGTACGTTACACGTTATAACGTAATGCTATTTAACGTTATACGTTATAACGTAATACCACATAACGTTATACGGTATAACGTAATACTAAATAACGTTATACGTTATAACGTAATGCTACATAACGTTATACGTTATAAGGTAATACCATATGACGTTATACGTTATAACGTAATACCATATGATGTTATACGTTATAAGGAAATGCTATAGTACGTTACACGTTATAACGTAATACTATATAACGTTATACGTCATAACGTAACACTATATAACGTTATACGTTATAACATAATACCATATGACGTTATACGTTATAACGTAATACCATATGATGTTATACGTTATAAGGAAATGCTATAGTACGTTACACGTTATAACGTAATGCTATTTAACGTTATACGTTATAACGTAATACCACATAACGTTATACGGTATAACGTAATACTAAATAACGTTATACGTTATAACGTAATGCTACATAACGTTATACGTTATAAGGTAATACCATATGACGTTATACGTTATAACGTAATACCATATGATGTTATACGTTATAAGGAAATGCTATAGTACGTTACACGTTATAACGTAATACTATATAACGTTATACGTCATAAAGTAACACTATATAACGTTATACGTTATAACATAATACCATATGACGTTATACGTTATAACGTAATACCATATGATGTTATACGTTATAAGGAAATGCTATAGTACGTTACACGTTATAGCGTAATACTATATAACGTTATAAGTTATAACGTAATGCCTTATGACGTTATACGTCATAACGTAATGCCTTATGACGTTATACGTCATAACGTAATACTATATAACGTTATACGTTATAACGTAATACTATATAACGTTATACGTTATAACATAATACCATATGACGTTATACATTATAACGTAGTACCATATGATATTATACGTTATAAGGAAATGCTATAGTACGTTACACGTTATAACGTAATACTATATAACGTTATAAGTTATAACGTAATTCCTTATGACGTTATACGTCATAACGTAATACTATATAACGTTATATGTTATAACGTTATACTATATAACGTTATACGTTATCACGTAATACCACATAACGTTATACGTTATAACGTAATACTATATACCGTTATACGTTATAACGTGATACCATATGACGTTATACGTTATAAAGAAATGCTATAGTAAGTTACACGTTATAACGTAATACTATATATCGTTATAGGTTATAACGTAATACTATATAACGTTATACGTTATAAAGTAATGCTATAGTACGTAACACGTTATAACGTAATACTATATAACGTTATAAGTTATAACGTAATACCTTATGACGTTATACGTCATAACGTAATACTATATAACGTTATACGTTATAACGTAACACTATATGACGTTATACGTTATAAAGGAATGCTATAGTACGTTATACGTTATAACGTAATACCACATAACGTGATACGGTATAACGTAATACTATATAACGTTATACGTTATAAGGTAATATTATATAACGTTATAAGTTATAACGTCATACCTTATGACGTTATACGTCATAACATAATACTATATAACGTTATACGTTATAACGTAATACTATATAACGTTATACGTTATAACATAATACCATATGACGTTATACATTATAACGTAGTACCATATGATGTTATACGTTATAAGGAAATGCTATAGTACGTTACACGTTATAACGTAATACTATATAACGTTATAAGTTATAACGTCATACCTTATGACGTTATACGTCATAACGTAATACTATATAACGTTATACGTTATAACGTAATACTATATAACGTTATACTTTATAACGTAATACCACATAACGTTATACGTTATAACGTAATACTATATACCTTTATACGTTATAACGTAATACCATATGACGTTATACGTTATAAAGAAATGCTATAGTACGTTACACGTTATGACGTAATACTATATAACGTTATAAGATATAACGTAACACCTTATGACGTAATACGTCATAACGTAATACTATATAACGTTATACGTTATAACGTAATACTATATAACGTTATACGTTATAACGTAATACAAGATGACGTTATACGTTATAACGTAAAACCGTATGATGTTATACGTTATAAGGAAATGCTATAGTACGTTACACGTTATAACGTAATACTATATAACGTTATACGTCATAACGTAATACTATAGAACGTTATACGTTATAACGTAATGCTACATAACGTTATACGTTATAACGTAGTACCATATGATGTTATACGTTATAAGGAAATGCTATAGTACGTTACACGTTATAACGTAATACTATATAACGTTATAAGTTATAACGTAATACCTTATGACGTTATACGTCATAACGTAATACTATATAACGTTATATGTTATAACGTAATACTATATAACGTTATACGTTATCACGTAATACCACATAACGTTATACGTTATAACGTAATACTATATACCGTTATACGTTATAACGTGATACCATATGACGTTATACGTTATAAAGAAATGCTATAGTAAGTTACACGTTATAACGTAATACTATATATCGTTATAGGTTATAACGTAATACTATATAACGTTATACGTTATAAAGTAATGCTATAGTACGTAACACGTTATAACGTAATACTATATAACGTTATACGTTATAACATAATACCATATGACGTTATACATTATAACGTAGTACCATATGATGTTATACGTTATAAGGAAATGCTATAGTACGTTACACGTTATAACGTAATACTATATAACGTTATAAGTTATAACGTCATACCTTATGACGTTACACGTCATAACGTAATACCATATAACGTTATACGCTATAACGTAATGCTACATAACGTTATACGGTATAACGTAATGCTATATAACGTTATACGTTATAACGAAATACCATATGACGTTATACGTTATAAAGGAATGCTATAGTACGTTACACACTATAACGTAATATTATATAACGTTATAAGGTATAACGTAATACCTTATGACGTTACACGTCATAACGTAATACCATATAACGTTATACGTTAGAACGTAATACTATATAACGTTACACGTTATAACGTAATACTATATAACGTTATACGTTATAACGTAATACCATATGTCGTTATACGTTATAACGTAATACCGTATGATGTTATACGTTATAAGGAAATGCTATATAACGTTATAAGTTATAACGTAATACCTTATGACGTTATACGTCATAACGTAATACTATATAACGTTATACGTTATAACGTAATACCAAATGACGTTATACGTTATAACGTAATACTATATAACGTTATACGTTATAACGTAATACCATATGACGTTATACGTTATAACGTAATACTATATAACGTTACACGTTATAACGTAATACTATATAACGTTATAAGTTATAACGTAATACCTCATGACGTCATACGTCATAACGTAGTACTATATAACGTTATACGTCATAACGTAATACTATATAACGTTACACGTTATAACGTAATACTATATAACGTTATAAGTTATAACGTAATACCTTATGGTGTTATACGTCATAACGTAATACTATATAACGTTATACGTTATAACGTAATACTATATGACGTTATACGTTATAACGTAATATTATATAACGTTATACGTTATAACGTAATACTATATGATGTTATACGTTATAACGTAATACCATATGACGTTATACGTTATAAAGGAATGCTATAGTACGTTACACACTATAACGTATTATTATATAACGTTATAAGGTATAACGTAATACCTTATGACGTTATACGTTATAACGTAATACTATATGACGTTATACGTTATAACGTAATAACATATGATGTTATACGTTATAAGGAAATGCTACATAACGTTATACGTTCTAACGTAATACCATATGACGTTATACGTTATAAAGAACTGCTATAGTACGTTACAGGCTATAGCGTAATACTATATAACGTTATAAGTTATAACGTAATACCTTATGACGTGATACGTTATAACGTAATACTATATAACGTTATACGTTATCACGTAATGCTACATAACGTTATACGCTATAACGTAATGCTATATATCGTTATACGTTATAATGTAATACCACATAACGTTATACGTTATAACGTAATACTATATAACGTTATACGTTATAACGTAATACCATATGACGTTATACGTTATAACGTAATACCATATGATGTTATACGTTATAAGGAAATGCTATATAACGTTATACGCTATAACGTATTGCTACATAACGTTATACGGTATAACGTAATGCTATATAACGTTATACGTTATAACGAAATACCATATGACGTTATACGTTATAAAGGAATGCTATAGTACGTTACACACTATAACGTAATATTATATAACGTTATAAGGTATAACGTAATACCTTATGACGTTATACGTTATAACGTAATACTATATAACGTTATACGTTATAACGTAATGCTACATAACGTTATACGCTATAACGTAATGCTACATAACGTTATACGCTATAACGTAATGCTATATAACGTTATACGTTATAATGTAATGCCACATAACGTTATACGTTATAACGTAATACTATATAACGTTATACGTTATAACGTAATACCATATGACGTTATACGTTATAACGTAATACCATATGATGTTATACGTTATAAGGAAATGCTATATAACGTTATACGCTATAACGTAATGCTACATAACGTTATACGGTATAACGTAATGCTATATAACGTTATACGTTATAACGAAATACCATATGACGTTATACGTTATAAAGGAATGCTATAGTACGTTACACACTATAACGTAATATTATATAACGTTATAAGGTATAACGTAATACCTTATGACGTTACACGTCATAACGTAATACCATATAACGTTATACGTTAGAACGTAATACTATATAACGTTACACGTTATAACGTAATACTATATAACGTTATACGTTATAACGTAATACCATATGTCGTTATACGTTATAACGTAATACCGTATGATGTTATACGTTATAAGGAAATGCTACATAACGTTATAAGTTATAACGTAATACCTTATGACGTTATACGTCATAACGTAATACTATATAACGTTATACGTTATAACGTAATACCAAATGACGTTATACGTTATAACGTAATACTATATAACGTTATACGTTATAACGTAATACCATATGACGTTATACGTTATAACGTAATACTATATAACGTTACACGTTATAACGTAATACTATATAACGTTATAAGTTATAACGTAATACCTTATGACGTCATACGTCATAACGTAGTACTATATAACGTTATACGTCATAACGTAATACTATATAACGTTACACGTTATAACGTAATACTATATAACGTTATAAGTTATAACGTAATACCTTATGGTGTTATACGTCATAACGTAATACTACATAACGTTATACGTTATAACGTAATACTATATGACGTTATACGTTATAACGTAATATTATATAACGTTATACGTTATAACGTAATACTATATGATGTTATACGTTATAACGTAATACCATATGACGTTATACGTTATAAAGGAATGCTATAGTTCGTTACACACTATAACGTAATATTATATAACGTTATAAGGTATAACGTAATACCTTATGACGTTTTACGTTATAACGTAATACTATATAACGTTATAAGTTATAACGTAATGCTACATAACGTTATACGCTATAACGTAATGCTATATAACGTTATACGTTATAACGTAATGCTACATAACGTTATACGTTATAGCGTAATGCTATATAACGCTAAACGTTATAACGTAACACCACATAACGTTATACGTTATAACGTAATACTATATAACGTTATACGTTATAAGGTAATACCTTATGACGTTATACGTCATAACGTAATACTATATAACGTTATCCGTTATAACGTAATACTATATAACGTTACACGTTATAACGTAATACTATATAACGTTATAAGTTATAACGTAATACCTTATGACGTTATACGTTATAACGTAATGCTGCATAATGTTATACGTTATAACGTAATACAATATAACGCTATACGTTATAACGTAATGCTACATAACGTTATACGTTATAACGTAATACTATATAACGTTATACGTTATAAAGTAATGCTACATAACGTTATACGTTATAACGTAATGCTACACAACGTTATACGTTATAACGTAATGCTACATAACGTTATACGTTATAACGTTATACTATATAACGTTACACGTTATAACGTAATACCATATGACGCTATAAGTTGTAACGTAAAACCTTATGACGTTATACGTTATAACGTAATACCATATGACGTTATACGTTATAAGGAAATGCTATAGTACGGTACACGTTATAACGTAGTACGATATAACGTTCTAAGTTATAACGTATTACTATATAGCGTTCCACGTCATAATGTAATACTATATAACGTTATACATTTAACGTAATACCATATGACGTAATCCGTTATAAAGGAATGCTACAATACGTTACACGTTATAACGTAATACTATATAAGGTTATACGTTATAACGTAATACTATATAACGTTATACGTTATAACGTAATACCATATGACGTTATGCGTTATAACGAAATACCATATGACGTTATACGTTATAAAGGAATGCTATAGTACGTTACACACTATAACGTAATATTATATAACGTTATAAGGTATAACGTAATACCTTATGACGTTACACGTCATAACGTAATACCATATAACGTTATACGTTAGAACGTAATACTATATAACGTTACACGTTATAACGTAATACTATATAACGTTATACGTTATAACGTAATACCATATGTCGTTATACGTTATAACGTAATACCGTATGATGTTATACGTTATAAGGAAATGCTATATAACGTTATAAGTTATAACGTAATACCTTATGACGTTATACGTCATAACGTAATACTATATAACGTTATACGTTATAACGTAATACCAAATGACGTTATACGTTATAACGTAATACTATATAACGTTATACGTTATAACGTAATACCATATGACGTTATACGTTATAACGTAATACTATATAACGTTACACGTTATAACGTAATACTATATAACGTTATAAGTTATAACGTAATACCTTATGACGTCATACGTCATAACGTAGTACTATATAACGTTATACGTCATAACGTAATACTATATAACGTTACACGTTATAACGTAATACTATATAACGTTATAAGTTATAACGTAATACCTTATGGTGTTATACGTCATAACGTAATACTATATAACGTTATACGTTATAACGTAATACTATATGACGTTATACGTTATAACGTAATATTATATAACGTTATACGTTATAACGTAATACTATATGATGTTATACGTTATAACGTAATACCATATGACGTTATACGTTATAAAGGAATGCTATAGTTCGTTACACACTATAACGTAATATTATATAACGTTATAAGGTATAACGTAATACCTTATGACGTTTTACGTTATAACGTAATACTATATAACGTTATAAGTTATAACGTAATGCTACATAACGTTATACGCTATAACGTAATGCTATATAACGTTATACGTTATAACGTAATGCTACATAACGTTATACGTTATAGCGTAATGCTATATAACGCTAAACGTTATAACGTAACACCACATAACGTTATACGTTATAACGTAATACTATATAACGTTATACGTTATAAGGTAATACCTTATGACGTTATACGTCATAACGTAATACTATATAACGTTATCCGTTATAACGTAATACTATATAACGTTACACGTTATAACGTAATACTATATAACGTTATAAGTTATAACGTAATACCTTATGACGTTATACGTTATAACGTAATGCTGCATAATGTTATACGTTATAACGTAATACAATATAACGCTATACGTTATAACGTAATGCTACATAACGTTATACGTTATAACGTAATACTATATAACGTTATACGTTATAAAGTAATGCTACATAACGTTATACGTTATAACGTAATGCTACACAACGTTATACGTTATAACGTAATGCTACATAACGTTATACGTTATAACGTTATACTATATAACGTTACACGTTATAACGTAATACCATATGACGCTATAAGTTGTAACGTAAAACCTTATGACGTTATACGTTATAACGTAATACCATATGACGTTATACGTTATAAGGAAATGCTATAGTACGGTACACGTTATAACGTAGTACGATATAACGTTCTAAGTTATAACGTATTACTATATAGCGTTCCACGTCATAATGTAATACTATATAACGTTATACATTTAACGTAATACCATATGACGTAATCCGTTATAAAGGAATGCTACAATACGTTACACGTTATAACGTAATACTATATAAGGTTATACGTTATAACGTAATACTATATAACGTTATACGTTATAACGTAATACCATATGACGTTATGCGTTATAACGTAATGCTATATAACGTTATACGTTATAACGTAATACTATACAACGTTATACGTTATAACGTAATACCATATGATGTTATGCGTTATAACGTAATACTATATAACGTTATACGTTATAACGTAATACCTTATGACGTTATACGTTATAACGTAATACCATATGACGTAACACTTTATAAGGAAATGCTATATAACGTTATACGTTATAACGTAATACCACATGACGTTATACGTTATAACGTAATACCATATGATGCTATACGTTATAAAGAAATGCTATAGTACGTTACACGTTATAACGAAATACCATATGACGTTATACGTTATAACGTAATACTATACAACGTTATACGTTATAACGTAATACCATATGACGTAACACTTTATAAGGAAATGCTATAGTACGTCACACGATATAACGTAATACTATATAACGTTATACGTGATAACGTAATACCATATGACGTTATACGTTACAGGGAAATGCTATAGTACGTTACACGTTATAACGAAATACCAATGACGTTATACGTTACAACGTAATACTATATAACGTTATACGTTATTACGTAATACCACATAACGTTATACGTTATAACGTAATACTATATAACGTTATACGTTATAACGTAATACCATCTGACGTCATACGTTATACCGTAATACCATATAACGTTATACGTTATAACGTAATACCACATAACGTTATACGCTATAACGTAATACGACATAACGTTATACGTTATAACGTAATACTATATGACGTTATACGTGATGAAGGAATGCTACAGTACGTTACACGTTATAACGTAATACTATATAACGTTATAACTTATAATGTAATGCCTTATGACGTTATACGTTATAACGTAATACTATATAACGTTATAAGTTATAACGTAATACCTTATGACGTTATACGTTATAACGTAATACCGTATGATGTTATACGTTATAAGGAAATGCTATATAACGTTATAAGTTATAACGTAATACCTTATGACGTTATACGTCATAACGTAATACTATATAACGTTATACGTTATAACGTAATACCAAATGACGTTATACGTTATAACGTAATACTATATAACGTTATACGTTATAACGTAATACCATATGACGTTATACGTTAGAACGTAATACTATATAACGTTACACGTTATAACGTAATACTATATAACGTTATACGTTATAACGTAATACCATATGTCGTTATACGTTATAACGTAATACCGTATGATGTTATACGTTATAAGGAAATGCTATATAACGTTATAAGTTATAACGTAATACCTTATGACGTTATACGTCATAACGTAATACTATATAACGTTATACGTTATAACGTAATACCAAATGACGTTATACGTTATAACGTAATACTATATAACGTTATACGTTATAACGTAATACCATATGACGTTATACGTTATAACGTAATACTATATAACGTTACACGTTATAACGTAATACTATATAACGTTATAAGTTATAACGTAATACCTTATGACGTCATACGTCATAACGTAGTACTATATAACGTTATACGTCATAACGTAATACTATATAACGTTACACGTTATAACGTAATACTATATAACGTTATAAGTTATAACGTAATACCTTATGGTGTTATACGTCATAACGTAATACTATATAACGTTATACGTTATAACGTAATACTATATGACGTTATACGTTATAACGTAATATTATATAACGTTATACGTTATAACGTAATACTATATGATGTTATACGTTATAACGTAATACCATATGACGTTATACGTTATAAAGGAATGCTATAGTTCGTTACACACTATAACGTAATATTATATAACGTTATAAGGTATAACGTAATACCTTATGACGTTTTACGTTATAACGTAATACTATATAACGTTATAAGTTATAACGTAATGCTACATAACGTTATACGCTATAACGTAATGCTATATAACGTTATACGTTATAACGTAATGCTACATAACGTTATACGTTATAGCGTAATGCTATATAACGCTAAACGTTATAACGTAACACCACATAACGTTATACGTTATAACGTAATACTATATAACGTTATACGTTATAAGGTAATACCTTATGACGTTATACGTCATAACGTAATACTATATAACGTTATCCGTTATAACGTAATACTATATAACGTTACACGTTATAACGTAATACTATATAACGTTATAAGTTATAACGTAATACCTTATGACGTTATACGTTATAACGTAATGCTGCATAATGTTATACGTTATAACGTAATACAATATAACGCTATACGTTATAACGTAATGCTACATAACGTTATACGTTATAACGTAATACTATATAACGTTATAAGTTATAACGTAATACCTTATGACGTTATACGTTATAACGTAATGCTGCATAATGTTATACGCTATAACGTAATACGACATAACGTTATACGTTATAACGTAATACTATATGACGTTATACGTGATGAAGGAATGCTACAGTACGTTACACGTTATAACGTAATACTATATAACGTTATAACTTATAACGTAATACTATATAACGTTATACGTTATAACGTAATACCATATGACGTTATGCGTTATAACGAAATACCATATGACGTTATACGTTATAAAGGAATGCTATAGTACGTTACACACTATAACGTAATATTATATAACGTTATAAGGTATAACGTAATACCTTATGACGTTACACGTCATAACGTAATACCATATAACGTTATACGTTAGAACGTAATACTATATAACGTTACACGTTATAACGTAATACTATATAACGTTATACGTTATAACGTAATACCATATGTCGTTATACGTTATAACGTAATACCGTATGATGTTATACGTTATAAGGAAATGCTATATAACGTTATAAGTTATAACGTAATACCTTATGACGTTATACGTCATAACGTAATACTATATAACGTTATACGTTATAACGTAATACCAAATGACGTTATACGTTATAACGTAATACTATATAACGTTATACGTTATAACGTAATACCATATGACGTTATACGTTATAACGTAATACTATATAACGTTACACGTTATAACGTAATACTATATAACGTTATAAGTTATAACGTAATACCTTATGACGTCATACGTCATAACGTAGTACTATATAACGTTATACGTCATAACGTAATACTATATAACGTTACACGTTATAACGTAATACTATATAACGTTATAAGTTATAACGTAATACCTTATGGTGTTATACGTCATAACGTAATACTATATAACGTTATACGTTATAACGTAATACTATATGACGTTATACGTTATAACGTAATATTATATAACGTTATACGTTATAACGTAATACTATATGATGTTATACGTTATAACGTAATACCATATGACGTTATACGTTATAAAGGAATGCTATAGTTCGTTACACACTATAACGTAATATTATATAACGTTATAAGGTATAACGTAATACCTTATGACGTTTTACGTTATAACGTAATACTATATAACGTTATAAGTTATAACGTAATGCTACATAACGTTATACGCTATAACGTAATGCTATATAACGTTATACGTTATAACGTAATGCTACATAACGTTATACGTTATAGCGTAATGCTATATAACGCTAAACGTTATAACGTAACACCACATAACGTTATACGTTATAACGTAATACTATATAACGTTATACGTTATAAGGTAATACCTTATGACGTTATACGTCATAACGTAATACTATATAACGTTATCCGTTATAACGTAATACTATATAACGTTACACGTTATAACGTAATACTATATAACGTTATAAGTTATAACGTAATACCTTATGACGTTATACGTTATAACGTAATGCTGCATAATGTTATACGTTATAACGTAATACAATATAACGCTATACGTTATAACGTAATGCTACATAACGTTATACGTTATAACGTAATACTATATAACGTTATACGTTATAAAGTAATGCTACATAACGTTATACGTTATAACGTAATGCTACACAACGTTATACGTTATAACGTAATGCTACATAACGTTATACGTTATAACGTTATACTATATAACGTTACACGTTATAACGTAATACCATATGACGCTATAAGTTGTAACGTAAAACCTTATGACGTTATACGTTATAACGTAATACCATATGACGTTATACGTTATAAGGAAATGCTATAGTACGGTACACGTTATAACGTAGTACGATATAACGTTCTAAGTTATAACGTATTACTATATAGCGTTCCACGTCATAATGTAATACTATATAACGTTATACATTTAACGTAATACCATATGACGTAATCCGTTATAAAGGAATGCTACAATACGTTACACGTTATAACGTAATACTATATAAGGTTATACGTTATAACGTAATACTATATAACGTTATACGTTATAACGTAATACCATATGACGTTATGCGTTATAACGTAATGCTATATAACGTTATACGTTATAACGTAATACTATACAACGTTATACGTTATAACGTAATACCATATGATGTTATGCGTTATAACGTAATACTATATAACGTTATACGTTATAACGTAATACCATATGATGCTATACGTTATAAAGAAATGCTATAGTACGTTACACGTTATAACGAAATACCATATGACGTTATACGTTATAACGTAATACCATATGATGCTATACGTTATAAAGAAATGCTATAGTACGTTACACGTTATAACGAAATACCATATGACGTTATACGTTATAACGTAATACTATACAACGTTATACGTTATAACGTAATACCATATGACGTAACACTTTATAAGGAAATGCTATAGTACGTCACACGATATAACGTAATACTATATAACGTTATACGTGATAACGTAATACCATATGACGTTATACGTTACAGGGAAATGCTATAGTACGTTACACGTTATAACGAAATACCAATGACGTTATACGTTACAACGTAATACTATATAACGTTATACGTTATTACGTAATACCACATAACGTTATACGTTATAACGTAATACTATATAACGTTATACGTTATAACGTAATACCATCTGACGTCATACGTTATACCGTAATACCATATAACGTTATACGTTATAACGTAATACCACATAACGTTATACGCTATAACGTAATACGACATAACGTTATACGTTATAACGTAATACTATATGACGTTATACGTGATGAAGGAATGCTACAGTACGTTACACGTTATAACGTAATACTATATAACGTTATAACTTATAATGTAATGCCTTATGACGTTATACGTTATAACGTAATACTATATAACGTTATAAGTTATAACGTAATACCTTATGACGTTATACGTTATAAGGAAATGCTATATAAAGTTATACGTTATAACGTAATACCTTATGACGTTATACGTTATAACGTAATACCATATGACGTTATACGTTATAAAGAAATGCTATAGTACGTTAGACGTTATAACGTAATACTATACAACGTTATACGTTATAACGTAATACCATATGATGTTATACGTTATAAGGGAATGCTATAGTACGCTACACGATATAACGTAATACCATATGACGTTATACGTTATAACGTAATACCATATGATGCTATACGTTATAAAGAAATGCTATAGTACGTTACACGTTATAACGAAATACCATATGACGTTATACGTTATAACGTAATACTATACAACGTTATACGTTATAACGTAATGCCGTATGATGTTATACGTTATAAGGAAATGCTATAGTACGTTACATGATATAACGTAATACCATATGACGTTATACGTTATAACGTAATACCATATGACGTAACATTATATAAGGAAATGCTATAGTACGTCACACGATATAACGTAATACTATATAACGTTATACGTGATAACGTAATACCATATGACGTTATACGTTACAGGGAAATGCTATAGTACGTTACACGTTATAACGAAATACCAATGACGTTATACGTTACAACGTAATACTATATAACGTTATACGTTATTACGTAATACCACATAACGTTATACGTTATAACGTAATACTATATAACGTTATACGTTATAACGTAATACCATCTGACGTCATACGTTATACCGCAATACCATATAACGTTATACGTTATAACGTAATACTATATAACGTTATACGTTATAACGTAATACTATATAACGTTATTCGTTATAACGTAATACTATATGACGTTATACGTTATCACGTAATGCTACATAACGTTATACGTCATAACGTAATCCTATATAACGTTATACGTTATAACGTAATACCACATAGCGTTATACGTTATAACGTAATACTATATAACGTTATACGTTATAACGTAATACCATCTGACGTCATACGTTATACCGTAATACCATATAACGTTATACGTTATAACGTAATACCATATGACGTTATACGTTATAACGTAATACCATATGACGTTATACGTTATAAGGAAATGCTATATAACGTTATACGTTATAACGTAATACCTTATGACGTTATACGTTATAACGTAATACCATATGACGTTATACGTTATAAAGAAATGCTATAGTACGTTAGACGTTATAACGTAATACTATACAACGTTATACGTTATAACGTAATACCATATGATGTTATACGTTATAAGGGAATGCTATAGTACGCTACACGATATAACGTAATACCATATGACGTTATACGTTATAACGTAATACCATATGATGCTATACGTTATAAAGAAATGCTATAGTACGTTACACGTTATAACGAAATACCATATGACGTTATACGTTATAACGTAATACTATACAACGTTATACGTTATAACGTAATACCGTATGATGTTATACGTTATAAGGAAATGCTATAGTACGTTACATGATATAACGTAATACCATATGACGTTATACGTTATAACGTAATACCATATGACGTAACACTATATAAGGAAATGCTATAGTACGTCACACGATATAACGTAATACTATATAACGTTATACGTGATAACGTAATACCATATGACGTTATACGTTACAACGTAATACTATATAACGTTATACGTTATTACGTAATACCATATGACGTTATACGTTATAAGGAAATGCTATGGTACGTTACACGTTATAACGTAATGCTATATAACGTTAGACGTTATAACGTAATACCAGATGACGTTATACGTTATAACGTAATATCATATATCGTTATACGTTGTAACGTAATACTATATAACGTTATAAGTTATAACGTAATACCATATGACGTTATACGTTATAAAGAAATCCTATAGTACGTTACACGTTATAACGTAATACTATATAGCGTTATAGGTTATAACGTAATACCTTATGACGTTATACGTCATAACGTAATACTATATAACGTTATTTGTTATAACGTAATGCTACATAACGTTATGCGTTATAACGTATTGCTGTATAACGTTATACGTTATAACGTAATGCTACATAACGTTATACGCTATAACGTAATACTATATGACGTTATACGTCATAAAGGAATGATATAGTACGTTACACGTTATAACGTAATACTATATAACGTTATCACTTATAATGTAATGCCTTATGACGTTATACGTCATAACGTAATACTATATAACTTCATACGTTATAACGTAATGCTACATAACGTTATACGGTATACCGTAATACCACATAACGTTATACGTTATAACGTAATACGACATAACGTTATACGTTATAACGTAATACTATATGACGTTATACGTGATGAAGGAATGCTACAGTACGTTACACGTTATAACGTAATACTATTTAACGTTATAACTTATAATGTAATGCCTTATGACGTTATACGTTATAACGTAATACCATATGACGTTATACGTTATAAAGAAATGCTATAGTACGTTACACGTTATAACGTAATACTATATAACGTTATAAGTTATAGCGAAATACCTTATGACTTTATACGTTATAACGTAATACTATATAACGTTATACGTTATAACGTAATACCACATAACGTTATACGCTATAACGTAATACGACATAACGTTATACGTTATAACGTAATACTATATGACGCTATACGTGATGAAGGAATGCTACAGTACGTTACACGTTATAACGTAATACCATATGATGTTATACGTTATAAGGGAATGCTATAGTACGCTACACGATATAACGTAATACCATATGACGTTATACGTTATAACGTAATACCATATGATGTTATACGTTATAAAGAAATGCTATAGTACGTTACACGTTATAACGAAATACCGTATGACGTTATACGTTATAACGTAATACTATATAACGTTATACGTTATAACGTAATACCTTATGACGTTATACGTTATAACGTAATACCTTATGACGTTATACGTTATAACGTAATACCATATGACGTAACACTATATAAGGAAATGCTATATAACGTTATACGTTATAACGTAATACCATATGACGTTATACGTTATAACGTAATACCATATGATGCTATACGTTATAAAGAAATGCTATAGTACGTTACACGTTATAACGAAATACCATATGACGTTATACGTTATAACGTAATACTATACAACGTTATACGTTATAACGTAATACCATATGATGTTATACGTTATAAGGAAATGCTATAGTACGTTACACGATATAACGTAATACCATATGACGTTATACGTTATAACGTAATACCATATGACGTAACACTTTATAAGGAAATGCTATAGTACGTCACACGATATAACGTAAAACTATATAACGTTATACGTGATAACGTAATACCATATGATGTTATACGTTACAGGGAAATGCTATAGTACGTTACACGTTATAACGAAATACCAATGACGTTATACGTTACAACGTAATACTATATAACGTTATACGTTATTACGTAATACCACATAACGTTATACGTTATAACGTAATACTATATAACGTTATACGTTATAACGTAATACCATCTGACGTCATACGTTATACCGTAATACCATATAACGTTATACGTTATAACGTAATACCATATAACGTTATACGTTATAACGTAATACTATATAACGTTATTCGTTATAACGTAATACTATATGACGTTATACGTTATCACGTAATGCTACATAACGTTATACGTTATAACGTAATCCTATATAACGTTATACGTTATAACGTAATACCACATAGCGTTATACGTTATAACGTAATACTATATAACGTTATACGTTATAACGTAATACCATCTGACGTCATACGTTATATCGTAATACCATATAACGTTATACGTTATAACGTAATACCATATGACGTTATACGTTATAACGTAATACTATATAAGGTTATACGTTATAACGTAATACTATATAACGTTATACGTTATAACGTTATACCATATGACGTTATACGTTATAACGTAATGCTATATAACGTTATACGTTATAACGTAATACCATATGATGTTATACGTTATAAAGAAATGCTATAGTACGTTACACGTTATAACGTAATGCTATATAACGTTATACGTTATGACGTAATACTATATAACGATATACGTTATAACGTAATACCATATGATGTTATACGTTATAAGGAAATGCTATAGTACGTTACACGATATAACGTAATGCTATATAACGTTAGACGTTATAACGTAATACTATACAACGTTAGACGTTATAACGTAATACTATACAACGTTATACGTTATAACGTAATACCATATGATGTTATACGTTATCACGTAATGCTACATAACGTTATACGTTATACCGTAATACTATATAACGTTATTCGTTATAACGTAATACTATATGACGTTATACGTTATCACGTAATGCTACATAACGTTATACGTTATAACGTAATACCATCTGACGTCATACGTTATACCGTAATACCATATAACGTTATACGTTCTAACGTAATACTATATAACGTTATACGTTATAACGTAATACTATATAACGTTATTCGTTATAACGTAATACTATATGACGTTATACGTTATCACGTAATGCTACATAACGTTATACGTTATAACGTAATCCTATATAAGGTTATACGTTATAACGTAATACCACATAGCGTTATACGTTATAACGTAATACTATATAACGTTATACGTTATAACGTAATACCATCTGACGTCATACGTTATACCGTAATACCATATAACGTTATACGTTATAACGTAATACCATACGACGTTATACGTTATAACGTAATACCATATGATGTTATACGTTATAAAGAAATGCTATAGTACGTTAGACGTGATAACGTAATGCTATATAACGTTATACGTTATAATGTAATACTATATAACGTTATACGTAATACCATATGATGTTATACGTTATAAGGAAAGGCTATAGTACGTTACACGATATAACGTAATACTATATAACGTTAGACGTTATAACGTAATACCATATGACGTTATACGTTATAAAGAAATGCTATACGTTACACGATATAGCGTAATACCTTATGACGTTATACGTTATAAAGTAACATTATATAACGTTATACGTTATAGCGTAATACCATATGACGTTATACGTTATAAGGAAATGCTATAGTACGTTACACGATATAACGTAATACTATATAACGTTAGACGTTATAACGTAATACCATATGACGTTATACGCTATAACGTAATACCATATGATGTTATACGTTATAAAGAAATGCTATAGTACGTTACACGTTATAACGTAATGCTATATAACGTTATACGTTATGACGTAATACTATATAACGATATACGTTATAACGTAATACCATATGATGTTATACGTTATAGGGAAATGCTATAGTACGTTACACGATATAACGTAATGTTATATAACGTTAGACGTTATAACGTAATACTATACAACGTTAGACGTTATAACGTAATACCATGTGACGTTATACGTTATAAGGAAATGCTATAGTACGTTACACGTTATAACGTAATGCTATATAACGTTATACGTTATAACGTAATACTATATAACGTTGTACGTTATAACGTAATACCATATGACGTTACACGTTATAAGGAAATACTATAGTACGTTACACGTTATAACGTTATACCATTTGACGTTATAAGTTATAACGTAATACCTTATGACTTTATACGTTATAACGTAATACTATATAACGTTATACGTTATAACGTAATACCACATAACGTTATACGTTATAACGTTATACTATATAACGTTATACGTTATAACGTAATACCATCTGACGTTATACGTTATAACGTAAGACCATATAACGTTATACGCTATAACGTAATGCTATATAACGTTATACGTTATAACGTAATACCATCTGACGTTATACGTTATAACGTAATACCATATAACGTTATACGATATAACGTATTACCATATGACGTTATACGTTATAAGGAAATGCTATAGTACGTTACACGTTATAACGTAATACCATATGACGCTATAAGTTATATCGTAAAACCTTATGACGTTATACTTTATAACGTAATACCATATGACGTTATACGTTATAAGGAAATGCTATAGTGCGGTACACGTTATAACGTAATACGATACAACGTTCTAAGTTATAACGTATTACTATATAGCGTTCCACGTCATAATGTAATACTATATAACGTTATACATTTAACGTAATACCATATGACGTAATCCGTTATAAAGGAATGCTACAATACGTTACACGTTATAACGTAATACTATATAATGTTATAAGTTATAACGTAACACCTTATGACGTTATACGTTATAACGTAATGCTATATAACGTTATACGTTATAACGTAATACCACACAACGTTATACGTTATAACGTAATACCATCTGACGTTATACGTTATAACGTAATACCATATAACGTTATACGTTATAACGTAATACCATATGACGTTATACGTTATAACGTAATACTATATAAGGTTATACGTTATAACGTAATACTATATAACGTTATACGTTATAACGTTATACCATATGACGTTATACGTTATAACGTAATGCTATATAACGTTATACGTTATAACGTAATACCATATGATGTTATACGTTATAAAGAAATGCTATAGTACGTTACACGTTATAACGTAATGCTATATAACGTTATACGTTATGACGTAATACTATATAACGATATACGTTATAACGTAATACCATATGATGTTATACGTTATAAGGAAATGCTATAGTACGTTACACGATATAACGTAATGCTATATAACGTTAGACGTTATAACGTAATACTATACAACGTTAGACGTTATAACGTAATACTATACAACGTTATACGTTATAACGTAATACCATATGATGTTATACGTTATCACGTAATGCTACATAACGTTATACGTTATACCGTAATACTATATAACGTTATTCGTTATAACGTAATACTATATGACGTTATACGTTATCACGTAATGCTACATAACGTTATACGTTATAACGTAATACCATCTGACGTCATACGTTATACCGTAATACCATATAACGTTATACGTTCTAACGTAATACTATATAACGTTATACGTTATAACGTAATACTATATAACGTTATTCGTTATAACGTAATACTATATGACGTTATACGTTATCACGTAATGCTACATAACGTTATACGTTATAACGTAATCCTATATAAGGTTATACGTTATAACGTAATACCACATAGCGTTATACGTTATAACGTAATACTATATAACGTTATACGTTATAACGTAATACCATCTGACGTCATACGTTATACCGTAATACCATATAACGTTATACGTTATAACGTAATACCATACGACGTTATACGTTATAACGTAATACCATATGATGTTATACGTTATAAAGAAATGCTATAGTACGTTAGACGTGATAACGTAATGCTATATAACGTTATACGTTATAATGTAATACTATATAACGTTATACGTAATACCATATGATGTTATACGTTATAAGGAAAGGCTATAGTACGTTACACGATATAACGTAATACTATATAACGTTAGACGTTATAACGTAATACCATATGACGTTATACGTTATAAAGAAATGCTATAGTACGTTACACGATATAGCGTAATACCTTATGACGTTATACGTTATAAAGTAACATTATATAACGTTATACGTTATAGCGTAATACCATATGACGTTATACGTTATAAGGAAATGCTATAGTACGTTACACGATATAACGTAATACTATATAACGTTAGACGTTATAACGTAATACCATATGACGTTATACGCTATAACGTAATACCATATGATGTTATACGTTATAAAGAAATGCTATAGTACGTTACACGTTATAACGTAATGCTATATAACGTTATACGTTATGACGTAATACTATATAACGATATACGTTATAACGTAATACCATATGATGTTATACGTTATAGGGAAATGCTATAGTACGTTACACGATATAACGTAATGTTATATAACGTTAGACGTTATAACGTAATACTATACAACGTTAGACGTTATAACGTAATACCATGTGACGTTATACGTTATAAGGAAATGCTATAGTACGTTACACGTTATAACGTAATGCTATATAACGTTATACGTTATAACGTAATACTATATAACGTTGTACGTTATAACGTAATACCATATGACGTTACACGTTATAAGGAAATACTATAGTACGTTACACGTTATAACGTTATACCATTTGACGTTATAAGTTATAACGTAATACCTTATGACTTTATACGTTATAACGTAATACTATATAACGTTATACGTTATAACGTAATACCACATAACGTTATACGTTATAACGTTATACTATATAACGTTATACGTTATAACGTAATACCATCTGACGTTATACGTTATAACGTAAGACCATATAACGTTATACGCTATAACGTAATGCTATATAACGTTATACGTTATAACGTAATACCATCTGACGTTATACGTTATAACGTAATACCATATAACGTTATACGATATAACGTATTACCATATGACGTTATACGTTATAAGGAAATGCTATAGTACGTTACACGTTATAACGTAATACCATATGACGCTATAAGTTATATCGTAAAACCTTATGACGTTATACTTTATAACGTAATACCATATGACGTTATACGTTATAAGGAAATGCTATAGTGCGGTACACGTTATAACGTAATACGATACAACGTTCTAAGTTATAACGTATTACTATATAGCGTTCCACGTCATAATGTAATACTATATAACGTTATACATTTAACGTAATACCATATGACGTAATCCGTTATAAAGGAATGCTACAATACGTTACACGTTATAACGTAATACTATATAATGTTATAAGTTATAACGTAACACCTTATGACGTTATACGTTATAACGTAATGCTATATAACGTTATACGTTATAACGTAATACCACACAACGTTATACGTTATAACGTAATACCATCTGACGTTATACGTTATAACGTAATACCATATAACGTTATACGTTATAACGTAATACCATATGACGTTATACGTTATAACGTAATACTATATAAGGTTATACGTTATAACGTAATACTATATAACGTTATACGTTATAACGTTATACCATATGACGTTATACGTTATAACGTAATGCTATATAACGTTATACGTTATAACGTAATACTATACAACGTTATACGTTATAACGTAATACCATATGATGTTATACGTTATAAGGGAATGCTATAGTACGCTACACGATATAACCTAATACCATATGACGTTATACGTTATAACGTAATACCATATGATGTTATACGTTATAAAGAAATGCTATAGTACGTTACACGTTATAACGAAATACGGTATGACGTTATACGTTATAACGTAATACTATATAACGTTATACGTTATAACGTAATACCATATGACGTTATACGTTATAACGTAATACCATATGATGTTATACGTTATAAGGAAATGCTATAGAACGTTACACGATATAACGTAATACTATATAACGTTATACGTTATAACGTAATACCATATGATGTTATACGTTATAAGGAAATGCTATAGTACGTTACACGATATAACGTAATACTATATAACGTTATACGTTATAACGTAATACTATATAACTTCATACGTTATAACGTAATGCTACATAACGTTATACGGTATAACGTAATACCACATAACGTTATACGTTATAACGTAATACGACATAACGTTATACGTTATAACGTAATACTATATGACGTTCTACGTGATGAAGGAATGCTACAGTACGTTACACGTTATAACGTAATACTATATAACGGTATAACTTATAATGTAATGCCTTATGACGTTATACGTTATAACGTAATATTATATAACGTTATAAGTTATAACGTAATACCTTATGACGTTATACGTTATAAGGAAATGCTATATAACGTTATACGTTATAACGTAATACCTTATGACGTTATACGTTATAACGTAATACCATATGACGTTATACGTTATAAAGAAATGCTATAGTACGGTAGACGTGATAACGTAATGCTATATAACGTTATACGTTATAATGTAATACTATATAACGTTATACGTAATACCATATGATGTTATACGTTATAAGGAAAGGCTATAGTACGTTACACGATATAACGTAATACTGTATAACGTTATAACTTATAATGTAATGCATTATGACGTTATTCGTCATAACGTAATACTATATAACTTCATACGTTATAACGTAATGCTACATAACGTTATACGGTATAACGTAATACCATATAACGATATAAGTTATAAAGAAATGCTATAGTACGTTAGACGTGATAACGTAATGCTATATAACGTTATACGTTATAATGTAATACTATATAACGTTATACGTAATACCATATGATGTTATACGTTATAAGGAAAGGCTATAGTACGTTACACGATATAACGTAATACTATATAACGTTATAACTTATAATGTAATGCCTTATGACATAATACGTTATAACGTAATACTATATAACGTTATAACTTATAATGTAATGCCTTATGACGTTATACGTTATAGCGTAATACTATATAACGTTATACGTTATAACGTAATGCTACATAACGTTATACGTTATAAGGTAATACCTTATGACGTTATACGTTATAACGTAATACCATATGACGTTATACGTTATAAAGAAATGCTATAGTACGTTACAGGTTATAACTTAATACTATATAACGTTATAAGTTATAACGTAATACCTTATGACGTTATACGTCATAACGTAATACTATATAACGTTATAGGTTATAACGTAATACTATATAACGTTATATTATATCGTAATACCGTATGATGTTATACGTTATAAGGAAATGCTATATATCGTTCTACGTTATAACGTAATGCTACATAACGTTATACGTTATAAGGTAATACCTTATGACGTTATACGTTATAACGTATTACCATATGACGTTATACGTTATAAAGAAATGCTATAGTACGTTACAGGCTATAACGTAGTACTATATAACGTTATAAGTTATAACGTAATACCTTATGACGTTATAGGTTATCACGTAATGCTATAGTACGTTACACGTTATAACGTAATACTATATAACGTTATAAGTTATAACGTAATACCATATGACGTTATACGTTATAAAGAAATGCTATAGTACGTTACACGTTATAACGTAATACTATATAACGTTATAAGTTATAACGTAATACCTTATGACGTTATACGTTATAACGTAATACCATATGATGTTATACGTTATAAGGAAATGCTATAGTACGTTACACGATATAACGTAATACCATATGACGTTATACGTTATAACGTAATACCATATGACGTAACACTTTATAGGGAAATGCTATAGTACGTCACACGAAATAACGAAATACTATATAACGTTATACGTTATAACGTAATACCATATGAAGTTATACGTTATAGGGAAATGCTATCGTACGTTACACGATATAACGTAATACCACATAACGTTAAACGTTATAACGTAATACCATCTGACGTTATACGTTATAACGTAATACCATATAATGTTATACGTTATAACGTAATACCATATGACGTTATACGTTATAAGGAAATGCTATAGTACGGTACACGTTATAACGTAATACGATATAACGTTCTAAGTTATAACGTATTACTATATAGCGCTCCACGTCATAATGTAATACTATATAACGTTATACATTTTAACGTAATACCATATGACGTAATCCGTTATAAAGGAATGCTACAGTACGTTACACGTTATAACGTAATACCATATGACGCTATAAGTTATAACGTAAAACCTTATGACGTTATACGTTATAACGTAATACCATATGACGGTATACGTTATAGGGAAATGCTATAGTACGTTACACGTTATAGCGAAATACCATATGACGTTATACGTTATAACGTAATACCATATGACGTTATACGTTATAACGTAATATCATATATCGTTATACGTTATAACGTAATCCTATATAACGTTATATGTTATAACGTAATACCATATGACGTTATACGTTATAACATACTACCATATGATGTTATACGTTATAAAGAAATGCTATAGTACGTTAGACGTGATAACGTAATGCTATATAACGTTATACGTTATAATGTAATACTATATAACGTTATACGTAATACCATATGATGTTATACGTTATAAGGAAAGGCTATAGTACGTTACACGATATAACGTAATACTATATAACGTTAGACGTTATAACGTAATACCATATGACGTTATACGTTATAAAGAAATGCTATAGCACGTTACACGATATAGCGTAATACCTTATGACGTTATACGTTATAACGTAACATTATATAACGTTATACGTTATAGCGTAATACCATATGACGTTATACGTTATAAGGAAATGCTATAGTACGTTACACGATATAACGTAATACTATATAACGTTAGACGTTATAACGTAATACCATATGACGTTATACGTTATAACGTAATACCATATGATGTTATACGTTATAAGGAAATGCTATAGTACGTTACACGTTATAACGTAATGCTATATAACGTTATACGTTATGACGTAATACTATATAACGATATACGTTATAACGTAATACCATATGATGTTATACGTTATAGGGAAATGCTATAGTACGTTACACGATATAACGTAATGCTATATAACGTTAGACGTTATAACGTAATACTATACAACGTTAGACGTTATAACGTAATACTATACAACGTTATACGTTATAACGTTATACCATATGATGTTATACGTTATAAAGAAATGCTATAGTACGTTACACGATATAGCGTAATACCTTATAACGTTATACGTTATAACGTAACATCATATAACGTTATACGTTATAACGTAATACCATGTGACGTTATACGTTATAAGGAAATGCTATAGTACGTTACACGTTATAACGTAATGCTATATAACGTTATACGTTATAACGTAATACTATATAACGTTGTACGTTATAACGTAATACCATATGACGTTACACGTTATAAGGAAATACTATAGTACGTTACACGTTATAACGTTATACCATTTGACGTTATAAGTTATAACGTAATACCTTATGACTTTATACGATATAACGTAATACTATATAACGTTATACGTTATAACGTAATACCACATAACGTTATACGTTATAACGTTATACTATATAACGTTATACGTTATAACGTAATACCATCTGACGTTATACGTTATAACGTAAGACCATATAACGTTATACGTTATAACGTAATACCATATGACGTTATACGTTATAAGGAAATGCTATATATCGTTATACGTTATAACGTAATACCATATGATGTTATACGTTATAAGGAAATGCTATAGTACGTTACACGATATAACGTAATACTATATAACGTTATACGTTATAACGTAATACTATATAGCGTTATACGTTATAACGTAATACTATATAACGTTATACGTTATAACGTAATACCATATGACGTTATACGTTATAACGTAATACCGTATGATGTTATACGTTATAAAGAAATGCTATAGTACGTTACACGTTATAACGTAATGCTATATAACATTATACGTTATAACGTAATACTATATAACGTTATACGTTATAACGTAATACCATATGATGTTATACGTTATAAGGAAAGGCCATAGTTCGTTATACGATATAACGTAATACTATATAACGTTAGACGTTATAACGTAATACCATATGACGTTATAAGTTTTAACGTAATACCATATGATGTTATACGTTATAAAGAAATGCTATAGTACGTTACACGTTATAACGTAATGCTATATAACGTTATACGTTATAACGAAATACTATATAACGATATACGTTATAACGTAATACCATGTGACGTTATACGTTATAAGGAAATGCTATAGTACGTTACACGATATAACGTAATACCATATGACGTTATACGCTATAACGTAATACCATATGATGTTATACGTTATAAAGAAATGCTATAGTACGTTACACGTTATAACGTAATGCTATATAACGTTATACGTTATAACGTAATACTATATAACGATATACGTTATAACGTAATACCATATGATGTTATACGTTATAAGGAAATGCTACAGTACGTTACACGATATAACGTAATACTATATAACGTTAGACGTTATAACGTAATACTATACAACGTTATTCGTTATAACGTAATACCATATGATGTTATACGTTATAACGTAATACCATATGACGTTATACGTCATAACGTAATACCATATGATGTTATACGTTATAAGGAAATGCTATAGTACGTTACACGATATAACGTAATACCATATGACGTTATAAGTCATAACGTAATACCATATGATGTTATACGTTATAAAGAAATGCTATAGTACGTTACACGTTATAACGTAACACCATTTGACGTTATAAGTTATAACGTAATACCTTATGACTTTATACGTTATAACGTAATACTATATAACGTTATACGTTATAACGTAATACCACATAACGTTATACGTTATAACGTTATACTATATAACGTTATTCGTTATAACGTAATACCATCTGACGTTATACGTTATAACGTAATACCATATACCGTTATACGTTATAACGTAATACCATATGACGTTATACGTCATAACGTAATACCATATGATGTTATACGTTATAAAGAAATGCTATAGTACGCTACACGTTATAACGTAACACCATTTGACGTTATAAGTTATAACGTAATACCTTATGACTTTATACGTTATCACGTAATACTATATAACGTTATACGTTATAACGTAATACCACATAACGTTATACGTTATAACGTTAGACTATATAACGTTATACGTTATAACGTAATACCATCTGACGTTATACGTTATAACGTAATAACATATAACGTTATACGTTATAACGTAATACCATATGACGTTATACGTTATAAAGAAATGATATAGTATGTTACACGTGATAACGTAATGCTATATAACGTTATACGTTATAACGTAATACTATATAACGTTATACGTTGTAACGTAATACCATATGATGTTATACGTTATAAGGAAAGGCCATAGTACGTTATACGATATAACGTAATACTATATAACGTTAGACGTTATAACGTAATACCATATGACGTTATAACTTATAACGTAATACCATATGATGTTATACGTTATAAAGAAATGCTATAGTACGTTACACGTTATCACGTAACACCATTTGACGTTATAAGTTATAACGTAATACCTTATGAATTTATACGTTATAACGTAATACTATATAACGTTATACGTTATAACGTAATACCACATAACGTTATACGTTATAACGTTATACTATATAACGTTATACGTTATAACGTAATACCATATAACGTTATACGTTATAACGTAATATCACATGACGTTATACGTCATAACGTAATACCATATGATGTTATACGTTATAAAGAAATGCTATAGTACGCTACACGTTATAACGTAACACCATTTGACGTTATATGTTATAACGTAATACCTTATGACTTTATACGTTATAACGTAATACTATATAACGTTATACGTTATAACGTAATACCACATAACGTTATACGTTATAACGTTATACTATACAACGTTATACGTTATAACGTAATACCATCTGACGTTATACGTTATAACGTAATAACATATAACGTTATACGTTATAACGTAATACCATATGACGTTATACGTCATAACGTAATACCATATGATGTTATACGTTATAAGGAAATGCTATAGTACGTTACACGATATAACGTAACACCATTTGACGTTATAAGTTATAACGTAATACCATCTGACGTTATACGTTATAAAGAAATGCTATAGTACGTTACACGTTATAACGTAATGCTATATAACGTTATACGTTATAAGGTAATACTATATAACGATATACGTTATAACGTAATACCATATGATGTTATACGTTATAAGGAAATGCTACAGTACGTTACACGATATAACGTAATACTATATAACGTTAGACGTTATAACGTAATACTATACAACGTTATTCGTTATAACGTAATACCATATGATGTTATACGTTATAAGGAAATGCTATAGTACGTAACAAGATATAACGTAATACCATATGACGTTATAAGTCATAACGTAATACCATATGATGTTATACGTTATAAAGAAATGCTATAGTACGTTACACGTTATAACGTAACACCATTTGACGTTATAAGTTATAACGTAATACCATATGACATTATACGTCATAACGTAATACCATATGATGTTATACGTTATAAAGAAATGCTATAGTACGTTACACGTTATAACGTAACACCATTTGACGTTATAAGTTATAACGTAATACCTTATGACTTTATACGTTATAATGTAATACTATATAACGTTATACGTTATAACGTAATACCACATAACGTTATACGTTATAACGTTATACTATATAACGTTATACGTTATAACGTTATACCATATGATGTTATACGTTATAAAGAAATGCTATAGTACGTTACACGATATAGCGTAATACCTTATAACGTTATACGTTATAACGTAACATCATATAACGTTATACGTTATAACGTAATACCATGTGACGTTATACGTTATAAGGAAATGCTATAGTACGTTACACGTTATAACGTAATGCTATATAACGTTATACGTTATAACGTAATACTATATAACGTTGTACGTTATAACGTAATACCATATGACGTTACACGTTATAAGGAAATACTATAGTACGTTACACGTTATAACGTTATACCATTTGACGTTATAAGTTATAACGTAATACCTTATGACTTTATACGATATAACGTAATACTATATAACGTTATACGTTATAACGTAATACCACATAACGTTATACGTTATAACGTTATACTATATAACGTTATACGTTATAACGTAATACCATCTGTCGTTATACGTTATAACGTAAGACCATATAACGTTATACGTTATAACGTAATACCATATGACGTTATACGTTATAAGGAAATGCTATATATCGTTATACGTTATAACGTAATACCATATGATGTTATACGTTATAAGGAAATGCTATAGTACGTTACACGATATAACGTAATACTATATAACGTTATACGTTATAACGTAATACTATATAGCGTTATACGTTATAACGTAATACTATATAACGTTATACGTTATAACGTAATACCATATGACGTTATACGTTATAACGTAATACCGTATGATGTTATACGTTATAAAGAAATGCTATAGTACGTTACACGTTATAACGTAATGCTATATAACATTATACGTTATAACGTAATACTATATAACGTTATACGTTATAACGTAATACCATATGATGTTATACGTTATAAGGAAAGGCCATATTTCGTTATACGATATAACGTAATACTATATAACGTTAGACGTTATAACGTAATACCATATGACGTTATAAGTTTTAACGTAATACCATATGATGTTATACGTTATAAAGAAATGCTATAGTACGTTACACGTTATAACGTAATGCTATATAACGTTATACGTTATAACGAAATACTATATAACGATATACGTTATAACGTAATACCATGTGACGTTATACGTTATAAGGAAATGCTATAGTACGTTACACGATATAACGTAATACCATATGACGTTATACGCTATAACGTAATACCATATGATGTTATACGTTATAAAGAAATGCTATAGTACGTTACACGTTATAACGTAATGCTATATAACGTTATACGTTATAACGTAATACTATATAACGATATACGTTATAACGTAATACCATATGATGTTATACGTTATAAGGAAATGCTACAGTACGTTACACGATATAACGTAATACTATATAACGTTAGACGTTATAACGTAATACTATACAACGTTATTCGTTATAACGTAATGCCATATGATGTTATACGTTATAACGTAATACCATATGACGTTATACGTCATAACGTAATACCATATGATGTTATACGTTATAAGGAAATGCTATAGTACGTTACACGATATAACGTAATACCATATGACGTTATAAGTCATAACGTAATACCATATGATGTTATACGTTATAAAGAAATGCTATAGTACGTTACACGTTATAACGTAACACCATTTGACGTTATAAGTTATAACGTAATACCTTATGACTTTATACGTTATAACGTAATACTATATAACGTTATACGTTATAACGTAATACCACATAACGTTATACGTTATGACGTTATACTATATAACGTTATTCGTTATAACGTAATACCATCTGACGTTATACGTTATAACGTAATACCATATACCGTTATACGTTATAACGTAATACCATATGACGTTATACGTCATAACGTAATACCATATGATGTTATACGTTATAAAGAAATGCTATAGTACGCTACACGTTATAACGTAACACCATTTGACGTTATAAGTTATAACGTAATACCTTATGACTTTATACGTTATCACGTAATACTATATAACGTTATACGTTATAACGTAATACCACATAACGTTATACGTTATAACGTTAGACTATATAACGTTATACGTTATAACGTAATACCATCTGACGTTATACGTTATAACGTAATAACATATAACGTTATACGTTATAACGTAATACCATATGACGTTATACGTTATAAAGAAATGATATAGTATGTTACACGTGATAACGTAATGCTATATAACGTTATACGTTATAACGTAATACTATATAACGTTATACGTTGTAACGTAATACCATATGATGTTATACGTTATAAGGAAAGGCCATAGTACGTTATACGATATAACGTAATACTATATAACGTTAGACGTTATAACGTAATACCATATGACGTTATAACTTATAACGTAATACCATATGATGTTATACGTTATAAAGAAATGCTATAGTACGTTACACGTTATCACGTAACACCATTTGACGTTATAAGTTATAACGTAATACCTTATGAATTTATACGTTATAACGTAATACTATATAACGTTATACGTTATAACGTAATACCACATAACGTTATACGTTATAACGTTATACTATATAACGTTATACGTTATAACGTAATACCATATAACGTTATACGTTATAACGTAATATCACATGACGTTATACGTCATAACGTAATACCATATGATGTTATACGTTATAAAGAAATGCTATAGTACGCTACACGTTATAACGTAACACCATTTGACGTTATATGTTATAACGTAATACCTTATGACTTTATACGTTATAACGTAATACTATATAACGTTATACGTTATAACGTAATACCACATAACGTTATACGTTATAACGTTATACTATACAACGTTATACGTTATAACGTAATACCATCTGACGTTATACGTTATAACGTAATAACATATAACGTTATACGTTATAACGTAATACCATATGACGTTATACGTCATAACGTAATACCATATGATGTTATACGTTATAAGGAAATGCTATAGTACGTTACACGATATAACGTAACACCATTTGACGTTATAAGTTATAACGTAATACCATCTGACGTTATACGTTATAAAGAAATGCTATAGTACGTTACACGTTATAACGTAATGCTATATAACGTTATACGTTATAAGGTAATACTATATAACGATATACGTTATAACGTAATACCATATGATGTTATACGTTATAAGGAAATGCTACAGTACGTTACACGATATAACGTAATACTATATAACGTTAGACGTTATAACGTAATACTATACAACGTTATTCGTTATAACGTAATACCATATGATGTTATACGTTATAAGGAAATGCTATAGTACGTAACAAGATATAACGTAATACCATATGACGTTATAAGTCATAACGTAATACCATATGATGTTATACGTTATAAAGAAATGCTATAGTACGTTACACGTTATAACGTAACACCATTTGACGTTATAAGTTATAACGTAATACCATATGACATTATACGTCATAACGTAATACCATATGATGTTATACGTTATAAAGAAATGCTATAGTACGTTACACGTTATAACGTAACACCATTTGACGTTATAAGTTATAACGTAATACCTTATGACTTTATACGTTATAATGTAATACTATATAACGTTATACGTTATAACGTAATACCACATAACGTTATACGTTATAACGTTATACTATATAACGTTATACGTTATAACGTAATACCATCTGACGTTATACGTTATAACGTAATACCATATAACGCTATACGATATAACGTAATACCATATGACGTTATACGTTATAAGGAAATGCTATATAACGTTATACGTTATAACGTAATACCATATGATGTTATACGTTATAAGGAAATGCTATAGTACGTTACACGATATAACGTAATACTATATAACGTTATACGCTATAACGTAATACTATATACTGTTATACGTTATAACGTAATACTATATAACGTTATACGTTATAACGTAATACCATATGACGCTATACGTTATAACGTAATACCGTATGATGTTATACGTTATAAAGAAATGCTATAGTACGTTACACGTTATAACGTAATGCTATATAACATTATACGTTATAACGTAATACTATATAACGTTATACGTTATAACGTAATACCATATGACGTTATACGTTATAACGTAATACCGTATGATGTTATACGTTATAAAGAAATGCTATAGTACGTTACACGTTATAACGTAATGCTATATCACTTTATACGTTATAACGTAATACTATATAACGATATACGTTATAACGTAATACCATATGATGTTATACGTTATAAGGAAATGCTATAGTACGTTACACGTTATAACGTAATGCTATATAACGTTATACGTTATAACGTAATACTATATAACGTTGTACGTTATAACGTAATACCATATGACGTTACACGTTATAAGGAAATGCTATAGGACGTTACACGTTATAACGTAATACCCTTTGACGTTATAAGTTATAACGTAATACCTTATGACTTCATACGTTATAACGTAATACTATATAACGTTATACGTTATAACGTAATACCACATAACGTTATACGTTATAATGTAATACTATATAACGTTATACGTTATAACGTAATACCATATGACGTTATACGTTATAACGTAATACCACATGACGTTACACGTTATAAGGAAATGCTATAGTACGTTACACGTTATAACGTAATACCATTTGACGTTATAAGTTATAACGTAATACCTTATGACTTTATACGTTATAACGTAGTACTATATAACGTTATACGTTATAACGTAATACCATATTATGTTATACGTTATAAGGAAAGGCTATAGTACGTTACACGATATAACGTAATACTATATAACGTTAGACGTTATAACGTAATACCATATGACGTTATACGTTATAGCGTAATACCATATGATGTTATACGTTATAAGGAAATGCTATAGTACGTAACACGATATAACGTAATACCATATGACGTTATAAGTCATAACGTAATACCATATGATGTTATACGTTATAAAGAAATGCTATAGTACGTTACACGTTATAACGTAACACCATTTGACGGTATAAGTTATAACGTAATACCATATGACGTTATACGTCATAACGTAATACCATATGATGTTATACGTTATAAAGAAATGCTATAGTACGTTACACGTTATAACGTAATACTATATAACGTTATACGCTATAACGTAATACTATATACTGTTATACGTTATAACGTAATACTATATAACGTTATACGTTTTAACGTAATACCATATGACGCTATACGTTATAACGTAATACTATATAACGTTATACGTTATAACGTAATACCATATGACGTTATACGTCATAACGTAATACCATATGATGTTATACGTTATAAAGAAATGCTATAGTACGTTACACGTTATAACGTAACACCATTTGACGTTATAAGTTATAACGTAATACCTTATGACTTTATACGTTATAACGTAATACTATATAACGTTATACGTTATAACGTAATACCACATAACGTTATACGTTATAACGTTATACTATATAACGTTATACGTTATAACGTAATACTATATAACGTTATACGTTATAACGTAATACCATATGACGCTATACGTTATAACGTAATACTATATAACGTTATACGTTATAACGTAATACCATTTGACGTTATAAGTTATAACGTAATACCTTATGACTTTATACGTTATAACGTAGTACTATATAACGTTATACGTTATAACGTAATACTATATAACGTTATACGTTATAACGTAATACCATATGATGTTATACGTTATAAGGAAAGGCTATAGTACGTTACACGATATAACGTAATACTATATAACGTTAGACGTTATAACGTAATACCATATGACGTTATACGTTATAGCGTAATACCATATGATGTTATACGTTATAAGGAAATGCTATAGTACGTAACACGATATAACGTAATACCATATGACGTTATACGTCATAACGTAATACCATATGATGTTATACGTTATAAAGATATGCTATAGTACGTTACACGTTATAACGTAACACCATTTGACGTTATACGTTATAACGTAATACCATATAACGCTATACGTTATAACGTAATACCATATGACGTTATACGTTATAAGGAAATGCTATATAACGTTATACGTTATAACGTAATACCATATGATGTTATACGTTATAAGGAAATGCTATAGTACGTTACACGATATAACGTAATACCATATAACGTTATACGCTATAACGTAATACTATATACTGTTATACGTTATAACGTAATACTATATAACGTTATACGTTATAACGTAATACCATAGGACGCTATACGTTATAACGTAATACCTTATGACTTCATACGTTATAACGTAATACTATATAACGTTATACGTTATAACGTAATACCATATGACGTTATACGTTATAGCGTAATACCATATGATGTTATACGTTATAAACGAATGCTATAGTACGTTACACGTTATAACGTAATGCTATATAACGTTATACGTTATAACGTAATACCATATAACGTTACACGTTATAACGTAATACTATATAGCGTTATGCGTTATAACGTAACATTATATAACGTTATACGTTATAACGTAATACCACATAACGTTATACGTTATAACGTTATACTATATAACGTTATACGTTATAACGTAATACCATCTGACGTTATACGTTATAACGTAAGACCATATAACGTTATACGTTATAACGTAATACCATATGACGTTATACGTTATAAGGAAATGCTATATAACGTTATACGTTATAACGTAATACCATATGATGTTATACGTTATAAGGAAATGCTATAGTACGTTACACGATATAACGCAATACTATATAACGTTATACGTTATAACGTAATACTATATAGCGTTATACGTTATAACGTAATACTATATAACGTTATACGTTATAACGTAATACCATATGACGTTATACGTCATAACGTAATACCATATGATGTTATACGTTATAAGGAAATGCTATAGTACGTTACACGATATAACGTAATACCATATGACGTTATAAGTCATAACGTAATACCATATGATGTTATACGTTATAAAGAAATGCTATAGTACGTTACACGTTATAACGTAACACCATTTGACGTTATAAGTTATAACGTAATACCTTATGACTTTATACGTTATAACGTAATACTATATAACGTTATACGTTATAACGTAATACCACATAACGTTATACGTTATAACGTTATACGTTATAACGTAATACCATATGATGTTATACGTTATAAGGAAAGGCCATAGTTCGTTATACGATATAACGTAATACTATATAACGTTAGACGTTATAACGTAATACCATATGACGTTATAAGTTATAACGTAATACCATATGATGTTATACGTTATAAAGAAATGCTATAGTACGTTACACGTTATAACGTAATGCTATATAACGTTATACGTTATAACGAAATACTATATAACGATATACGTTATAACGTAATACCATATGATGTTATACGTTATAAGGAAATGCTCTAGTACGTTACACGATATAACGTAATACTATATAACGTTAGACGTTATAACGTAATACTATACAACGTTATGCGTTGTAACGTAATACCATATGATGTTATACGTTATAAGGAAATGCTATAGTACGTTACACGATATAACGTAATACCATATGACGTTATACGCTATAACGTAATACTATATGATGTTATACGTTATAAAGAAATGCTATAGTACGTTACACGTTATAACGTAATGCTATATAACGTTATACGTTATAACGTAATACTATATAACGATATACGTTATAACGTAATACCATATGATGTTATACGTTATAAGGAAATGCTACAGTACGTTACACGATATAACGTAATACTATATAACGTTAGACGTTATAACGTAATACTATACAACGTTATTCGTTATAACGTAATACCATATGATTTTATACGTTATAACGTAATACCATATGACGTTATACGTCATAACGTAATACCATATGATGTTATACGTTATAAGGAAATGCTATAGTACGTTACACGATATAACGTAATACCATATGACGTTATAAGTCATAACGTAATACCATATGATGTTATACGTTATAAAGAAATGCTATAGTACGTTACACGTTATAACGTAATACCATTTGACGTTATAAGTTATAACGTAATACCTTATGACTTTATACGTTATAACGTAGTACTATATAACGTTATACGTTATAACGTAATACTATATAACGTTATACGTTATAACGTAATACCATATGATGTTATACGTTATAAGGAAAGGCTATAGTACGTTACACGATATAACGTAGTACTATATAACGTTATACGTTATAACGTAATACTATATAACGTTATACGTTATAACGTAATACCATATGATGTTATACGTTATAAGGAAATGCTATAGTACGTTACACGATATAACGTAATACCATATGACGTTATAAGTCATAACGTAATACCATATGATGTTATACGTTATAAAGAAATGCTATAGTACGTTACACGTTATAACGTAACACCATTTGACGTTATAAGTTATAACGTAACACCTTATGACTTTATACGTTATAACGTAATACTATATAACGTTATACGTTATAACGTAATACCACATAAAGTTATACGTTATACGTTATAACGTAATACCATCTGACGTTATACGTTATAACATAATACCATATAACGTTATACGTTATAACGTAATACCATATGACGTTATACGTCATAACGTAATACCATATGATGTTATACGTTATAAAGAAATGCTATAGTACGCTACACGTTATAACGTAACACCATTTGACGTTATAAGTTATAACGTAATACCTTATGACTTTATACGTTATAACGTAATACTATATAACGTTATAAGTTATAACGTAATACCTTATGACTTCATACGTTATAACGTAATACTATATAACGTTATACGTTATAACGTAATACCACATAACGTTAAACGTTATAACGTAATACTATATAACGTTATACGTTATAACGTAATACCATATGACGTTATACGCTATAACGTAATACCACATGACGTTACGCGTTATAAGGAAATGCTATAGTACGTTACACGTTATAACGTAATACCATTTGACGTTATAAGTTATAACGTAATACCTTATGACTTTATACGTTATAACGTAGTACTATATAACGTTATACGTTATAACGTAATACTATATAACGTTATACGTTATAACGTAATACCATATGATGTTATACGTTATAAGGAAAGGCTATAGTACGTTACACGATATAACGTAATACTATATAACGTTAGACGTTATAACGTAATACCAATGACGTTATACGTTATAGCGTAATACCATATGATGTTATACGTTATAAGGAAATGCTATAGTACGTAACACGATATAACGTAATACCATATGACGTTATACGTCATAACGTAATACCATATGATGTTATACGTTATAAAGAAATGCTATAGTACGCTACACGTTATAACGTAACACCATTTGACGTTATACGTTATAACGTAATACCATATAACGTTATACGTTATAACGTAATACCATAGGACGCTATACGTTATAACGTAATACCTTATGACTTCATACGTTATAACGTAATACTATATAACGTTATACGTTATAACGTAATACCATATGACGTTATACGTTATAGCGTAATACCATATGATGTTATACGTTATAAACGAATGCTATAGTACGTTACACGTTATAACGTAATGCTATATAACGTTATACGTTATAACGTAATACCATATAACGTTACACGTTATAACGTAATACTATATAGCGTTATGCGTTATAACGTAACATTATATAACGTTATACGTTATAACGTAATACCATATGACGTTATACGTAATAAGGAAATGCTATAGTACGTTACACGTTATAACGTAATACTATATAGCGTTATACGTTATAACGTAATACTATATAACGTTATACGTTATAACGTAATACCATATGACGTTAAACGTTATAACGTAATACCGTATGATGTTATACGTTATAAAGAAATGCTATAGTACGTTACACGTTATAACGTAATGCTCTATAACATTATACGTTATAACGTAATACTATATAACGTTATACGTTATAACGTAATACCATATGATGTTATACGTTATAAGGAAAGGCCATAGTTCGTTATACGATATAACGTCATACTATATAACGTTAGACGTTATAACGTAATACCATATGACGTTATAAGTTATAACGTAATACCATATGATGTTATACGTTATAAAGGAATGCTATAGTACGTTACACGTTATAACGTAATGCTATATAACGTTATACGTTATAACGAAATACTATATAACGATATACGTTATAACGTAATACCATATGATGTTATACGTTATAAGGAAATGCTCTAGTACTTTACACGATATAACGTAATACTATATAACGTTAGACGTTATAACGTAATACTATACAACGTTATGCGTTGTAACGTAATACCATATGATGTTATACGTTATAAGGAAATGCTATAGTACGTTACACGACATAACGTAATACCATATGACGTTATACGCTATAACGTAATACCATATGATGTTATACGTTATAAAGAAATGCTATAGTACGTTACACGTTATAACGTAATGCTATATAACGTTATACGTTATAACGTAGTACTATATAACGATATACGTTATAACGTAATACCATATGATGTTATACGTTATAAGGAAATGCTACAGTACGTTACACGATATAACGTAATACTATATAACGTTAGACGTTATACCGTAATACTATACAACGTTATTCGTTATAACGTAATACCATATGATGTTATACGTTATAACGTAATACCATATGACGTTATACGTCATAACGTAATACCATATGATGTTATACGTTATAAGGAAATGCTATAGTACGTTACACGATATAACGTAATACCATATGACGTTATAAGTCATAACGTAATACCATATGATGTTATACGTTATAAAGAAATGCTATAGTACGTTACACGTTATAACGTAACACCATTTGACGTTATAAGTTATAACGTAATACCTTATGACTTTATACGTTATAACGTAATACTATATAACGTTATACGTTATAACGTAATACCACATAACGTTATACGTTATAACGTTATACGTTATAACGTTATACGTTATAACGTAATACCATATGATGTTATACGTTATAAGGAAAGGCCATAGTTCGTTATACGATATAACGTAATACTATATAACGTTAGACGTTATAACGTAATACCATATGACGTTATAAGTTATAACGTAATACCATATGATGTTATACGTTATAAAGAAATGCTATAGTACGTTACACGTTATAACGTAATGCTATATAACGTTATACGTTATAACGAAATACTATATAACGATATACGTTATAACGTAATACCATATGATGTTATACGTTATAAGGAAATGCTCTAGTACGTTACACGATATAACGTAATACTATATAACGTTAGACGTTATAACGTAATACTATACAACGTTATGCGTTGTAATGTAATACCATATGATGTTATACGTTATAAGGAAATGCTATAGTACGTTACACGGTATAACGTAATCCCATATGACGTTATACGCTATAACGTAATACTATATGATGTTATACGTTATAAAGAAATGCTATAGTACGTTACACGTTATAACGTAATGCTATATAACGTTATACGTTATAACGTAATACTATATAACGATATACGTTATAACGTAATACCATATGATGCTATACGTTATAAGGAAATGCTACAGTACGTTACACGATATAACGTAATACTATATAACGTTAGACGTTATAACGTAATACTATACAACGTTATTCGTTATAACGTAATACCATATGATTTTATACGTTATAACGTAATACCATATGACGTTATACGTCATAACGTAATACCATATGATGTTATACGTTATAAGGAAATGCTATAGTACGTTACACGATATAACGTAATACCATATGACGTTATAAGTCATAACGTAATACCATATGATGTTATACGTTATAAAGAAATGCTATAGTACGTTACACGTTATAACGTAACACCATTTGACGTTATAAGTTATAACGTAATACCTTATGACTTTATACGTTATAACGTAATACTATATAACGTTATACGTTATAACGTAATACCACATAACGTTATACGTTATACGTTATAACGTAATACCATCTGACGTTATACGTTATAACATAATACCATATAACGTTATACGTTATAACGTAATACCATATGACGTTATACGTCATAACGTAATACCATATGATGTTATACGTTATAAAGAAATGCTATAGTACGCTACACGTTATAACGTAACACCATTTGACGTTATAAGTTATAACGTAATACCTTATGACTTTATACGTTATAACGTAATACTATATAACGTTATAAGTTATAACGTAATACCTTATGACTTCATACGTTATAACCTAATACTATATAACGTTATACGTTATAACGTAATACCACATAACGTTAAACGTTATAACGTAATACTATATAACGTTATACGTTATAACGTAATACCATATGACGTTATACGCTATAACGTAATACCACATGACGTTACGCGTTATAAGGAAATGCTATAGTACGTTACACGTTATAACGTAACACCATTTGACGTTATAAGTTATAACGTAATACCTTATGACTTTATACGTTATAACGTAATACTATATAACGTTATAAGTTATAACGTAATACCTTATGACTTCATACGTTATAACCTAATACTATATAACGTTATACGTTATAACGTAATACCACATAACGTTAAACGTTATAACGTAATACTATATAACGTTATACGTTATAACGTAATACCACATAACGTTATACGTTATAACGTTATACGTTATAACGTAATACCATATGATGTTATACGTTATAAGGAAAGGCCATAGTTCGTTATACGATATAACGTAATACTATATAACGTTAGACGTTATAACGTAATACCATATGACGTTATAAGTTATAACGTAATACCATATGATGTTATACGTTATAAAGAAATGCTATAGTACGTTACACGTTATAACGTAATGCTATATAACGTTATACGTTATAACGAAATACTATATAACGATATACGTTATAACGTAATACCATATGATGTTATACGTTATAAGGAAATGCTCTAGTACGTTACACGATATAACGTAATACTATATAACGTTAGACGTTATAACGTAATACTATACAACGTTATGCGTTGTAATGTAATACCATATGATGTTATACGTTATAAGGAAATGCTATAGTACGTTACACGGTATAACGTAATCCCATATGACGTTATACGCTATAACGTAATACTATATGATGTTATACGTTATAAAGAAATGCTATAGTACGTTACACGTTATAACGTAATGCTATATAACGTTATACGTTATAACGTAATACTATATAACGATATACGTTATAACGTAATACCATATGATGCTATACGTTATAAGGAAATGCTACAGTACGTTACACGATATAACGTAATACTATATAACGTTAGACGTTATAACGTAATACTATACAACGTTATTCGTTATAACGTAATACCATATGATTTTATACGTTATAACGTAATACCATATGACGTTATACGTCATAACGTAATACCATATGATGTTATACGTTATAAGGAAATGCTATAGTACGTTACACGATATAACGTAATACCATATGACGTTATAAGTCATAACGTAATACCATATGATGTTATACGTTATAAAGAAATGCTATAGTACGTTACACGTTATAACGTAACACCATTTGACGTTATAAGTTATAACGTAATACCTTATGACTTTATACGTTATAACGTAATACTATATAACGTTATACGTTATAACGTAATACCACATAACGTTATACGTTATACGTTATAACGTAATACCATCTGACGTTATACGTTATAACATAATACCATATAACGTTATACGTTATAACGTAATACCATATGACGTTATACGTCATAACGTAATACCATATGATGTTATACGTTATAAAGAAATGCTATAGTACGCTACACGTTATAACGTAACACCATTTGACGTTATAAGTTATAACGTAATACCTTATGACTTTATACGTTATAACGTAATACTATATAACGTTATAAGTTATAACGTAATACCTTATGACTTCATACGTTATAACCTAATACTATATAACGTTATACGTTATAACGTAATACCACATAACGTTAAACGTTATAACGTAATACTATATAACGTTATACGTTATAACGTAATACCATATGACGTTATACGCTATAACGTAATACCACATGACGTTACGCGTTATAAGGAAATGCTATAGTACGTTACACGTTATAACGTAATACCATTTGACGTTATAAGTTATAACGTAATACCTTATGACTTTATACGTTATAACGTAGTACTATATAACGTTATACGTTATAACGTAATACTATATAACGTTATACGTTATAACGTAATACCATATGATGTTATACGTTATAAGGAAAGGCTATAGTACTTTACACGATATAACGTAATACTATATAACGTTAGACGTTATAACGTAATACCATATGACGTTATACGTTATAGCGTAATACCATATGATGTTATACGTTATAAGGAAATGCTATAGTACGTAACACGATATAACGTAATACCATATGACGTTATACGTCATAACGTAATACCATATGATGTTATACGTTATAAAGAAATGCTATAGTACGTTACACGTTATAACGTAACACCATTTGACGTTATACGTTATAACGTAATACCATATAACGTTATACGTTATAACGTAATACCATAGGACGCTATACGTTATAACGTAATACCTTATGACTTCATACGTTATAACGTAATACTATATAACGTTATACGTTATAACGTAATACCATATGACGTTATACGTTATAGCGTAATACCATATGATGTTATACGTTATAAACGAATGCTATAGTACGTTACACGTTATAACGTAATGCTATATAACGTTATACGTTATAACGTAATACCATATAACGTTACACGTTATAACGTAATACTATATAGCGTTATGCGTTATAAGGTAACATTATATAACGTTATACGTTATAACGTAATACCATATGACGTTATACGTTATAAGGAAATGCTATAGTACGTTACACGTTATAACGTAATGCTATATAACGTTATACGTTATAACGTAATACTATATAAAGTTGTACGTTATAACGTAATACCATATGACGTTGCACGTTATAAGGAAATGCTATAGTACGTTACACGTTATAACGTAATACCATTTGACGTTATAAGTTATAACGTAATACCTTATGACTTTATACGTTATAACGTAATACTATATAACGTTATACGTTATAACGTAATACCACATAACGTTATACGTTATAACGTTATACTATATAACGTTATACGTTATAACGTAATACCATCTGACGTTATACGTTATAACGTAAGACCATATAACGTTATACGTTATAACGTAATACCATATGACGTTATACATTATAAGGAAATGCTATAGTACGTTACACGTTATAACGTAATGCTATATAACGTTATACGTTATAACGTATTACTATATAACGTTATACGTTATAACGTAATACCATATGACGTTATACGTTATAACGTAATACCATATGACGTTACACGTTATAAGGAAATGCTATAGTACGTTTCACGTTATAACGTAATACCATTTGACGTTATAAGTTATAACGTAATACCTTATGACTTTATACGTTATAATGTAATACCATATGATGTTACACGTTATAAGGAAATGCTATAGTACGTTACACGTTATAACGTAATACCATATGACGTTATACGTTATAGGGAAATGCTATAGTACGTTACACGTTATAACAAAATACCATATGACGTTATACGTTATAACGTAATACTATATAACGTTATACGTTATATCGTAATACCATATAACGTTATACGTTATAATGTAATACCATATGATGTTATACGTTATAAGGAAAGGCTATAGTACGTTACACGATATAACGTAATACTATATAACGTTAGACGTTATAACGTAATACCATATGACGTTATACGATATAACGTAATACTATATAACGGTATACGTTATAACGTAATACCATATGATGTTATACGTTATAAGGAAATGCTATAGTACGTTACACGATATAACGTAATACTATATAACGTTAGACGTTATAACGTAATACCATATGATGTTATACGTTATAAGGAAATGCTATAGTACGTTACACGATATAACGTAATACTATATAACGTTAGACGTTATAACGTAATACCATATGACGTTGCACGTTATAACGTAATACCACATAACGTTCTACGTTATAACCTAATACTATATAACATTATACGTTATAGCGTAATACCTTTTGACGTTATACGTTATAACGTAATACCATATAACGTTACACGTTATAACGTAATACTATATAGCGTTATACGTTATAACGTAACATTATATAACGTTATACGTTATAGCGTAATACCATATGACGTTATACGTTATAAGGAAATGCTATAGTACGTTACACGTTATAACGTAATGCTATATAACGTTATACGTTATAACGTAATACTATATAAAGTTGTACGTTATAACGTAATACCACATAACGTTATACGTTATAACGTTAGACTATATAACGTTATACGTTATAACGTAATACCATCTGACGTTATACGTTATAACGTAATACCATATAACGTTATACGTTATAACGTAATACTATATAACGTTATACGTTATAACGTAATACCTTATGACTTTATACGTTATAACGTAATACCACATAACGTTATACGTTATAACGTAATACTATATAACGTTATACGTTATAACGTAATACCATATGACGTTATACGTTATAACGTAATACTATATAACGTTAGACGTTATAGCGTAATACCATATGACGTTACGAGTTATAACGCTCGATATCGATAAAACAGAAAGGTATAAAATTTTTTGATTGTTAGATGAAGGCAATTAATATGCGAAACAATGTTATTTGTTAATATATACAATACGATAGTCAACTCTTGATATTAATGACGAAAAGAGGCAAGCGTAATTTTTTTATGCCACACTGTTTAGCTTATATGAACAAATAACACTCATAAAAAATAAAATTGATTAGTTCATAACTATCGTTGAGCTTAAATAAAAAATATCTTACGAAAGCGCGAGTCTCTCAACGTTACTCTTTACGAAAAGAATAAACCAAACGCAATGTAATTATTAACACTTAGCCAACCGCGCGCGCCACAGCGAGCTATACGCTATTTCCACCGCGCTCGGACAAGCAACCCATACGCTGTCCACCGTGCATTTTTTCAAGTATCGAGGATTAATTTTCACTACTTAAAAAACAAGGAAGTTTAAAAATTATTTAAGTGGTCAGTTATATTTTGCGGTGATAATTTTATTTCACGATTTTACATATTGTTTATACAAAACATCAAATTGAAAGTATATTCAAAGTATAAAAAAATACAGGTAGAATTAAAAACATTAAAGATAAATAACACGATTTGAATATCTTTTTAATTAAGTTTAACGCCGCTAAATTGGTTAACAAAACAAAAAAAAAAAACAATCGCGTTGCTAAAGTCAAAAAAGGGGATCTTCCCGTTCGGTCACGCAGCGACGTTCTCGTAGAAGGAAAAACTCCCTATTATGTTGTCTAAGTGTTAAAATCATTCGACTTCATCGACCGATAAGAAATTACAAAGTATAAATTTTACACAACATTCAATAACATAACACGTTATATTTTACAGGCCGAATTAGTTAAACCAGATGAAATGTCGGCGAATGAGTTACACAGACATGGAAATTCTTCGGCCGAAACTCCGGAAATCAATCAAATTCCAAAACTATGGGAGAATCCGATAGAATCGAAAGTGGAGATCAATCCGAATTACGATAGTTATCAAAAGGGCCGAGACGAGCGATCGCAGGCAACCGTTCCACGTCCACAGATCATTGTGAAATCGTTCGATATGTCGAGGATCGATTGTGACGTACAAGTGGTCGAACTCAAGCAGAAAGCAGATGAAACAATGTATGAAGATTATTCATACAGATGCGAAACAACATCAACCACGAAAAAGCCAAAGTGCCAGGATCTGTCTAAGAGGCACATTGTCGAAAAGTCTCATCCTGGAATCGAAAACGTGGTGGAGAAGTTGAATAAGAACGCAGCTGCTGCTTTACAGGAGACGACACCCCTAAACGTGGAGGACTCGAAGGATAAGAATGCAGAAAATCTTCGTTCGAGAAAACATTCGGAAACGATATCGAGAGAACTAGAAAACAGTTTGAATAGTCACATTCTGAGATCCTGCGAGAACTTTCAATTAATTGAAAACTACGATATAGGACGAGAAATTGAGATATATTCTTCGGAGCATGACACGAGAAGCAGTAATGATAATATGGAGTTAAACGACGATAAAGAATCTGTCGTGATAATGGAGAATGTCTCGCCGCCCAAGGTCTGTGAAGTGCAAGTGCAGTGCACTAACAATGACGCGGTGACTCCTAAAAAAGGGAAATTGGAATCGCTAGAAAACTCATTGTATACTGAAACTCCCAAATATCGATTTGTTATTAATTCTAAACCGAGACCTAAAGTTGATTATAGTGTGTTGGGATTGCTGTCGAACAGTATTAAGCACTTGGAACGCGTGAGATCCAACGGAAATAGAAGACATAAATTAGATAGATCGGTTATCAAGGGCAGGGCGCTTTTTCCTCCGGAAGAGACCCACACCAACAACATGAACAGCTCTTTGGGGGTGTTATGCGATTCAAGAGAACAACGATTTATGGAGAAGGTAGAGGATATAACTTACCGGAAGTCGAATCTGGAGAATTTCGATGATATATCTTATGCCGTTAGCTTATTGTTGAACCTGGGCAGAGCGAATAATGTCCCAGAAAATGAAAGAAAGACATCGGACAAGAGAAAGTATGTGCAAGAAAATTTGCAAGATTTCGAGAGCCTCAAGAGGTTCAAAACCGATGGCGAGTTAGTAGATGAGGAATCTAAATACGACTCGTATTCCGAAGACGATGATTATGATAAGCGGTATGATGAAAGTGAGCAGGAAATATCAGTGTCTATAATAAACGCGAACAATAATACAAGTGGAAGCTTAGATTCTCCTACCGAAAACGATATTTGTACCGATAACGAAGATAATGATATGTTAAATGACGCTCCCCTTGCTACTAGTACTCCTTGCCATAATGTAAACTACGAAAGAGAAGAAGACTTTGAAGAATATGAAAGAAAGGTATACGAACAATTATACGCAATCAATCATATGAGTGAAATTTCTAGCAGCAACGAATCTATAGATTTCTTGATTATTGATGATAATCTATCGGATTCTGATGCTGAAATGCACGATGAAAAGATATGTTCGGATGATAGAATGATGGAGAACGACGAAGATAGCAGACATGAGGATAGAAGTCATATCCTGGGAGAACATCTTGATTGTCACGATTATAGAAATTTGCAAGGGAAACTCGACGCAAAGAAGTATATCGCTAGAAAAGAACACATCGATAATGAGCCAGACTGGCCGAATATGGATGCTAAGGAACTTGAGATAAGAGTCAGGATGGCTGACATTCAAAGACAATATAGAGAAAAGCTGAAGGAATTGGCTAAATTGAATAGGAAGAAAGACAAGATGAAGATTCCTGGAAGACCGCGCAAGAAGAGACATTCTTCTAAGTGAGTCAAATTCTACACTCTATTATTAAATCATTTTAAATAGTAGATATAACGTACATATAAATTTTGCTATTTCATATATTTATGTTAAAAAGCATATTCTAAAGTATTTTTTTATAGTATATTATGTATTAAATTGAACTTTTTAAAGTAGTAAACAAGTATAGAAGAAACATAGAATTTCCATTTCTAGCTTTGGGAAAAATTTTCCCACTTCATACTTTCACAAACGAAGTCTTATATGAAATTCTTTATACGAGATTAATGTAAAAAGATTTTGTTTCACATTATTAACTTACCTTTTCACGTAGGATCGTTCCTTTCTCGTAACGACTAAGACAATTTTTATAGTTTGGAAAAAATATAGTTTATAAACATATATATATGCAGAATACTTTTCTTACTGCAGCATTTCTTGGATAATTTAATGGAAAAAATCTAGATTAAAATTTTAATGGAAAATCATTGAATTAGCGTCAAAATGGTTAATAAAACATGATTAATAATGTTTACAGTTCCGATAACGGTCTCCTCACATCCCTACCGACATTACTACAATCGACGTCTTCACCCCACAAATCTGCATCGCAATCGTCGGACGAAGCTCCGCAGCCGTTAACTTCAGCTGTCCTAGCTATGTAACGTGAATTTGGTAAAACTGGGTGAACAAATGAGCCACATTGAATTACTGGACAGAATACCAAGTATTCCTATGCCCGTTGCACCAGTTGCTTCGCCAATCACAGTACAACCATCAAACAAATTGCCGCAAGAGGACGACGAGAAAAAGGCCGGCCGGGAAAATCCAACATAAAATATGAAAAAAAGAAAACAACAAGAAAAATCAGAAGCAGAATACTAAATAATCAAAAATAACAGAACTTCAATAGCTTATATTTGTAATTATAATTCATAATTATAGAAGTTAGGACAATTCTGTTATTTCTGACAAAATAAGATACCAAATTAAAACGCAAGGAATTGTTAAAAACGAAAGAAATATGAAAAAACATAAAAAAGCATTACTTTAATGCTGAAAACTTACTTATCTGTAATGCTGAAATTAAAAATGTATATAATGTATATAAAATAATAATAATATATATATGTATCATATCATGTATTATATAAATTTTAATATATATATATATAAAAACGTAATATAATGTATCATATATATATAACATGTATATTAATTATATTGTAATGATAATTAAGATTTTTATCAATGTATTTCATATATAAGATTTTTGGTTAATTTTATTAATTTTCAAATTTCGCATATTTTTATGACATCAGTTTATGATAACGGTTAAGTTCAGTACCACTAAATTAGTTAATAAAAAAGAAAGAATGCGTTGTCAAGCTCAATATGTGACATCTCCCGATCGATCAGACAGGAATGTATTTTTAAGTAGGGAAATCTCCCTATTCGTAAGCTAAGATTTAAATGCATGAAACTGAGGAGACTATAATATATATGTGTACAAGTAAAGAATCTTTTCCCAATAAAGACCGCGGCACCACCACCGCCACCACCGTCATTGAAGCGCGCGGCGAAGGAGCTGTCAGCTGAGGAGGGTCTGGGACCCCCTCAGACTCGCGTGACGGCCCAGGGAGCGCGGCACTCGGGGGTGAGTGGTCCCCCCACCCGCGCTGTCCAGCTTAACCAGAATGCCTCCCACGACAACAAAGGGAGAGACGACGTCGAAGGAGTGTCGCGGAAGTATATCGAAAGAAAGGAACCGGGACACTCCTGACAAGCGTCGTAACGACCACCGTGTGGTTTTAATCGGTAAGAGTCCGACACTACCCGCCGCCTCCCAGAGGGCTGCCGGGCGTCCATGAGAATTTCCCCACGTAAAAAAAAAAAAAGAAGTTGCTAAGAAACCTGTGAGTAAAAGTTCCTTGGTGGGTTATCTTTTATCGAAGAATGGACATCATCAAGCAAAAGTGAGTTTTGCTTCTAGCTTTGTTTATTAGATGCTTGAGATATATAAGATACACTATATCTATAAAATATATGCAACGCAGTATAAAGAAAGATATATGAATTTTAATTTTATTATATTTATTATACATAATTGTTACGACCGTTCGCGGGAGACGCGGTCGCGAGGCAAACGCGTTAGCGAGAGGCGTAAATTCTCGCTACGATTCGTATAATCGACGCCGTGAAATAGTCGTTCCTCTTGTTTCGATTATGATAACCAGGGTGGTTCAATGTATTTAACACTGTGTTAACAGGTTAATATAGCTTGTATTTTTAACAATTAATTAAATGATAATAGAAGCGTCACAAATTATTTAGCGATGAATACAGTTAATGCGTTACAGAAATCCGACTCGATATTTGATATTTCTCGATATTCGTTAGACTAAGCGACTTTGTTCGTCAGAGCTCTCGATGAATGCAGTTAGACTTTTCAAATGAGTCCGATTGCCCTTAGACCGATTCCTTGTCTTTCGGGGAGACAACTCCCACTACGCTCGAATCACGCCACCGCTCGCGCCGATGATCACGTAGGCCGACTTCTTTGTGAGAATGAAATAACGGACCGAAATCGACGTTTCTAGAACTCGCTGCTTGGTGACGACTATGCGCTCGTCGATACATTGTATGTTTTTCGTCGGGCAGATAAGGCGATCCATGTGCGACGCTGTAAGACCGCGAGCGACGATTAGAAATACGATCTATACTAAGCCTCGGGGCGTAACAGTATATGTTATTAATTTATACAGTATTATGCGATAACCAATGACGTTATATTGTTTTACGTTATAACGTATTTAATATAATGTTATACGGTATTATGTTATATCGTATTACGTTATATAGTATACCGTTGTATGGTAATACGTATATAACGTGTTACGTTAAACAGAGAAGAGAGGCGATCCCGTCAAAGTGGCTCGCCGAAGATAACCGATACGACGCTACGAGACCGTGGCACCACCATTATCGCCGTCATAGAAGAGCGCGGCGAAGGAGCCGTCAGACTGTGGAGGGCCCCCCCTCAGACTCGCACGACGGCCCAGGGAATGCGGCACTAGTTTTGGCGTGGTAGTTGCGGAGGGTGGGGGTGGTTGGCAAATGGACAATTTCGGAGGTAACAACCTCCGGCCGTGTGTCCGATTCTTAAACACTTGGATCACTTCGATTTCACGTGATCGTCTAATGGTCGGCCAGATGACCGAGCAAAAGTTTGCATTCGTGGGTCGGTAATATTTTGCTTGGGTAAAGATTTATGGATAATGTAGGGGATATAACTTCCCGGTATTCGAACCTTTTTTCTATTTCTTTTTTTTTTTTCTTTATCGTGGGGTAATCAACATGTACACTCGGCGTTGCGTAGCAACGACCGTGTAGTGTCGGACTTTTACCGACTAAAACCCCACGGTGGTCATCCCGACGTTGAGAGGTGCACGCGGGGTATCTTGCGAATCACTACCGAGTGCAACTTCGTCCGCTATCTCCCTGCCGTTGTTGTTGTCTAGGGAGTCGTCCCGGCTTGAGTTGGAAAGCTAACGGGAACCACTCCCCCTAGCACCACGTTCCCTAGTCTGACGCACCCGGAGCAACGACGGTGACGCCACGCCCCTGCGTCTTACAGAGCCTCTGCGATGTTGATGCGACGATCTACTGGGATCGGCTCTTCTCTCCCGGTCTCCTTTTTGCCCGCTCCTTTCTCTGCATAACCTCCTCGTAGTAGGTGCGGACAGCGTTAAAATCCTGGGGCCCTAGGAGCATGGCCTTAACGACTGCTTCCGGAGCCAACCTTTCGGCGATGTCGAGCTGCAGGACGCGCTGCGGTTTCGCCCACGCTGGACAAAACTCTAGCGTGTGCTCTTCTTCCCTGCGTTGGTGTCAGATGGACGCCACCTCCCGCCCGATCGTCATCAGGTACTCACCGAAGACCCCGTGTCCGTTGAGCATTTGTGTCGCCCTGAAGGTGAGCGGAACGCTGCCTTGATCTCTCCAGGCCTGCCAATTGGGAAGCACGGCGCGGACGGCTCGGTGTGGCCGCCTGGCGACCTCCTCCGTCACCTGGGAGCGCCACCGCTCCCAGATCTCCAGCTTTGCCTCTTCCCGGACGTTCGAGGCCGAGAGGCCGTCTGCCAGCAGCGTCGTCGTCGAAGGCGGTGCCCTCAGGCGTTCATACACCCGACAGAGCTCGAGGGCCCGCAGCTCAATCGGGGGCGACGCCGCCAGCACTGTCGTCGTCTCGTAGGATATTGTCCGATATCCTCTGGCTATTCGTATAGCGGTCATCCTCTGCAGTCTCCTCACCAGGGTACGACTGCGACGGTTGGCCTAGGGCCCACACCGGTGCCCCATAGAGGACCCGGGACCGGATCAGTCCCTCGTAGATTCGCGGACTCCCGACCCTGCTCCGGTTATATTCGGAAGAAGGCCGCACAGAGCGTTGGCTGCGGCTGTCACCCTCGGGACCAGGAGCTCGAAATGTGGCCCGAATGTCCACCGACTGTCGATGGTGAGACCCAGGTACGTCATACGACACTTCACCGGCACCGCGTCGCCATTTACGGCGAAACCAGCGTGAGCGGATCCCCTGCGGCGGTGGTCGAAGAACCACAATGCCTCCGAATTGGCCTTTGACACGCGCAATCCCAGTCGCTGAATAGCGTGCACCGCGCACGCCACAGCGTCTTCCGTGAGAATCACGGTCTCGCTCCACCACCGTCTCCCGGCTAGCACCATGGTATCGTCGGCGTAGCATACCAAGCCCGTGTCCGGCGGCATCGGGCATCGAAGGACGGAGTCGTAGGCCGTGTTCCTCAAGATCGGTCCTGGCACCGAACCCTGCGGGTCGCCACGCTCCACACGTCTTCTCTCTTCCCCGTTCCTCCCAGTGAAGGTGATCCATCTATCGTTCAGGTAGGCTCCGATAACCTCAACATGGTACGCCGGCTCCTCGATGTGTCGCAGAACCTCCATTATTCTCAACCAGGGGATAGAGTTGAAGGCGTTGCTGGCGTCCAGGGAGACCGCTACCGCAATCCCGTTGCGGGAAACCGTGTCCTCCGCCATGCTCCTCACCCGCTAGACAGCGTCCACCGTGGAGCGACCCCGGCGATAGCCGTACTGACTGTCGTGCCATCCGGGCTCCCGCCCCGAAATATGGGCCGCCAGGCAGGCGGCGATCACCCTCTCGAAAAGCATCCCGATCTCGTCCAGCAGGCATATCGGCCTGTACGCCGACGGCGAGTCTGGCGGACGACCATCCTTTCGCAGCAGGACCAATCTCGCCGTCCGCCACATCTGCGGGTAGATGCCCTCCCTCAGGCATCGGGTGAACTGATGCCGCACGCGAGGGGCCACCACCTCCATCGTCTCTGCCCAGACTCGGCCCGGAACTCCGTCCGGACCCGGTGCCACGTCATGGGACGCCATGTTCTTAGTCGCCGCGAGAAGCTCCTCCTGAGTGACCCGCAGCTCCTCGCTCCGCTCCGTCGACGTCGTCGCCGCCGTTGCCGTTGACGCCGTATCGTCGTTGCCGGATCAGAGGGACGATCCCGACAGCCCCGCGTCGCAATCGTGGCGCGGAAACAGCGTCCCGATGACATTGGCCAGCAGCACCGGATCTATGTTGGCGGTCTGCGGGGAGGCCGCGGGTTGTAACTTCCTCGTTACCACCTTGTACGGTCTCCCCCACGGGTCTGACTCAACCGCCTCGATCAGCTCCTTCCAAGACCGAGCCTTCGCGATCTTGTTCCCGCTGCAGAGTCCGTCTCGCCTCTCTGTACACCCCGTAGCAGCGGGAGATCTCTTCCTCGTCGCGCATCCTTCTGCGGCGACGGGCCCTCAGAAATCTTCTGCGTGCTTGCACGCAGCTCGCCCACAACTCCGCGATCTCCGGCGTCCACCAGGAAACGCAGCGGCTGCGTCCACCGCCCGGGACGGAGCGCGACATCGAGGCGTCGCATGCCGCGCTCATGTATCGTTGGAGGATTTCCGCCTCCTCGTCGACGCTTCCCAGACTGGTCGTCCCTCGGGCGTCCCAGCTCCACGCCGAGACGATGGCTGCCGCCCGCAACAACTCCGTGTCCCGCTCCTTCAGGAGCCTTCTGGGTGGTTGTGATGGGCCGGAACGGCTCGCACCACCTCGGGCGACGCGGTTGTTATTCTTCTCCACGTCCTCCGAGACAACCTCCATAACTATGTAGAAATGAACGGACAGGGTCTCGACTCCCTCGGCTACTCTCCAGTCACGGATCTTCGGGTACAGCTCCGACGTGGCCCACGTGATGTCGACCACGGAGGACCCCCTCCACGCCACGCAGGTGCTCGCCGTACCCTTGTTTACCAGCAGGAGTCCGAGTCCCGCAGCCCAGTCGGTCAGCTATCTTCCTCTGGTGTTCGTCGCGGACTTCCCCCACTGCGACGAGTGGGCATTGAAGTCCCCAAGGAACGGCACCTGGCGGGGAAAGCACCTTCTGACGCATTCACCGACATTGTCCAGAAAGTCCCCGAACGCAGCCAGGCCGCTGTTGGGGGAGACGTAGACCGCCACCACCGCTATTCCTGCCCATTCGACCTCGACGTAGCCGTTGCCACGGTCAAGCAGGGCGCCAACGGCTCCCCGGGTCGGCGTCCAAGTTACGGCCATCAGTCCCCGATCCAGTTGGGAGCGTCAGGGACGCGATACGGCTCGGCCACTGTCGCGAGGGCTACCTCTTCCTCCCGGATGGTCTGGAGGAACAGGTCATGCGCCCTTCTCGATCTGCCCAAGTTGTATTGGAGGAGACGGTTAAAATCACTCAATTACCTCAATGGCCTCCTCCCGGCCATCCACCGCTGAATGTTCGACGGTGCTCCCCTCTTGCGTTACCACCGCGGTCGGTTCGCGGATCGGTGGCTTCCTCTTAGTTCTCGGCGGAGCACATGCCGCCGCGCACATCCTGTGGTTGGCTGGCGCCCCCAGCGACTCGCACAACGGGCACTTGGGCTCGGAGGCGGGACACCCCCTGGCACGATGCCCGCCACCGTCACACCTATAGCACAGATGCCAGGGATCCACATTGGACGTGCACATTACCCGCACGTGCACCAGCTCCAGGAACTTAAAACACTGCAAGGGTCTCTGCGGGATAGCCGTGACCCTCTCCGTGGACCAGCCCAGAGCTACTTTCCCGTCCCGGGCTAATTTCCGGGCTCCGGCCACTGGGCACCTTACCCATGCAGTCCCGAGGCCGTATCTGGTGGTACGGATTTCTCCGACCTGCACCTCCTAGCTGCCGCTTCCCGCCGCTGAGGCCAGCGCCTGCCGCAGCTCCTCCTTAGCGACCGATATGTCTATCCCGGCCACCCTCAATTCCGCCGTCCTGTTCGGGGCCGCTACTCTCACCGCGGCCGGGTCCAGCACGTCGGCCAGACTCGTCGCTAATCGCGACGCCTTTCCCCTGTCTTTGTCGCCGGGGAGCCGGATAATTATACACCCGGTCATCAATTTCCTCATTCCGAGGGACTCGACGCCAATCTCCGCAAGCGGGACCTACTGTCGCGCCGTCGCGAGAACATCGGCGTACGACGTCGTAACTCCCTCGTTGATAGTCAACGTCACCGCGGACGTACGCAGTGCGCGGGACGCCCGGCCGTTTTCGTCGCCTGCGCCATTCCTTTCTTAGTCACTATTGCGGCGCCCGTCTTCCGTGCGCCCGTTAGTCTTGACGAAGGAGCAGCAGGCATTCCCTCTTTCTTCTCCGCCTTCCTTGCGGCCCTTTTCTTCCGCGGCCGTCTTTCCACCACCCTCCATTCGCCACCCTTCTGCTCCCACGGGAGCATTGTGGCATGGGTGACGCGTGGGGCAGCGGGTTGGTGCGCCTTGCGCCGAGGTTCGGGGCTGCACGGTCGTCGCCCCCGAACCGTTCCTCGATGGCCCTCATAATGGAGGGACCGAGTTTGTCCATCGTTTTCTCTAGGGCGTCCAGACGTGCGCCTTCTTGTCCCCCCCCGCGGAGGGTGGCCGGACTCAATAGCCCGACCGTTGCACCGCGGGCACTCGTGGATGCGAGAGGCCAGCCTCGTTATCTCTTTACGCAAGGCCGCGTTTTCCTCCTCCAAAGCGGTCAGCCCTGCTTTCGCGAGCCTGGCGGCCGTGGAGCTACCGCTGTGGACCATCTCAGCCCTCTGCAGGTTCAGCTACCTCCATGCGGCGGCGACGTAGCTCGCCGCGTCCTTTAGGTCCTTAATGCTTGCCCCCTTCAGATACGACGAAACCGCCGCCACCCGCAAGATCTTTGACACCTGCCTGGTGAACTCTGCGCTCACGTCTGCCGCCGAGTTAATCCGTATATCCAGTGCCAAATCCATAGAGATTTCCGAGGTCAGCGTCATAATGCGCCTTCTCTTCCCCACGGAGACAGTCGATCCCAGGGATGATCGCGACGCGAAAGAGGCGACCGAATCCTCATCATCGGACCTCATCCGCGTTCGTAGCGCCCTTACCGGCGCGAGGCCCGTTACCGCGGCCGGTGCGAGGAGGACGCCGTCCGTTCCGCCCCTGGTTCTCCGCGATGCTCCTGTCATTTTGCTCGGAGGTTCCTTGTGAATCTCTGTACTACTGCATCCCGCCGCGCCAGACGTGAAAACACATCCGGGGGACTGGCGGTCCACCCCCGAACGGCCGTGGTCGTGAGATGACGACGCAGGTGAGCCCACTTGACTACCCATCGCTGCGCCGGTACTGGAGTATCCCTCCCCTGCACCGTAAACCATTTTTCTTTTGTGGTCGCAATCCATAGTAATATATAATTTGTTGCCCCGCGGTCACCAACAAAGTCCGTCCTGGTGCCACTCACTCTTTCGCACCCTGCACCGGTCAAAGGCGGTGCAGGGTGTCGCGGAGCCCCACAAGAAGGTGAGGTGAGTGGTTTTGACACGCATGGGCCCACTAACTTCTCCGAAACTCTCCGCAACGGATCGGCAAAATTGACGGGCGCCAGAGGCACCGACCAGCTGCCACCCGACTGTAAGAGAGCATCAGATCTATTGGGGTTTCCCGGGACGTCGTCCAACGGCCCGAAAACCCATGCCCGCCTCATGCTCCCCGGAATGCCTCGATCCTAGTGGTGTTGAGCAGCAGCTCGACCCAGGAAGTATCGTGGAACACCTCTGCCCATGAGGTGTCGTTGAACGGAACTCCTGAGTTGCTTGATGCTGATTCGTCCAACACGATGCGGAGTTTTGTAGTTGAGTGGGAGATTAGGCTCCCCGCGATGAGCCGCCCCAATCGCGCTCTCTTAGTGATGATCCTTGGTGGAGAATGAGCGTTGGGCGTCGTGATGTTGGACGTCGTGACTGTGACTTGCCTTGGTATTGGAGAATATGTTGGCGTTGTTGGAGCCAGGGGTGGCTCCAGTGAGATCCTCGTGGCCTGAGACTTGTCCGATGCAGAAATCTGTGGGCTCAGTGGATAAGTGTTGAAGAGGTGATGGGTTGTTTTGACAACTATCATTTGAGGAATTCGTTACGGTGGTGATAATGTGAAGATTATTCCGCTACGGGTAACTCGCAGATGTGGCCCCTTTCGGAAATGGCCAGGGTGGCATCTTCGTGTTCTGTTCAGGAAAATGGCTCTCCCATATGATATTCCTGCTCTCAGATGATGGCAGCGTGCTATAAGACAAACTAAACTTTGAGATGCTGTTTGAGGAGGAAATGCTCCTAGATAATCCTATCGTGGATTTCGAAACCCCTGCTGCAGGTTTTGATTCGAAATTGACTCTGTAGTCCTGAACGGGATTCAGTTTTTTCCGGTCCAGAGGATCGTGCGATGTTGTCTTCAATTCGCGTGTAGGCGAAGAGTTGCGCGTGTGAGAGGTTGTCTGATTCAAGACGATTGGTAGCGTTGAATCAGATTGTTCAGATAATGATGACATGAAATTGTTTGTCGTCAAGTCTTATGTGAGCGATGAGCAGTGAACGTTCGAAGTTGTCTGATTCATGGCGTTTGGTAGCGTTGAATCAGATATTTCAGATAATGAGGACGCTAGCTTGGTCGTCGTTGAGTCGCGTGTAGGCGATGTGCAGCGAACGTTAGAGGTTGTCTGGTTCACGGCAATCGGTAACGTTGAATCTCATTTTTCGGATAATTAGGACGCGAGCCTGGCCGTCGCCAAGTCGCGTGCTGGCGCGCTGCGAGTATCATGCAATGAACTTCGCGTGTCATGCGACGGAATCGGTGCTAGATTCGATACGACATTCTCCATCGGTGGAGTATGATCATTGTTACTGCTATTATTTGGATTATTCTTACGTCTCTGGTAACTGCTGGAAGTATTGCTGTTGCATTCCGATAGTTTTGGATTCGCCACTGCGTTGGAGACATCCATTGAGGAAGAATCAATGTTGTCGAGTCTGGTCAATCGTACCGTCAGGTCTAAATAGACATCCAATAAGTCCTCAGGTTCGTTGTCGTCGATGTCGAGCAATTTGTTAACGACAATGTTGAATCGTTTCCAATTGTAGTCGACCAGTGTTTGATAAAATTTTAAGATACCCTTGTTGCGCTGCCCGGAATCTTTGTATTGGTCGAGTAGTCTCCATATGGTCTTGAATTCTTCGCTTATATCGTCGTACTCCTGTTTCAAGGCGGTGATTCTTGCTTCGTTTGCCACTGTTTGTGATGAAGATACTTCGTTAACGAAGGTGGTACTTGTGATGTGCGATCGGTGTTTCCCGATGCGGAATTATTCCGGCTGCAGTGCTCGCTCGTCACTGTCCAGCGGGATATAGTGATATTCGCGAGGACGGCGTTCTTCCCGAAGATCACTCGTATTGTAGTTGTATTGTATCGCTTGTATTGTAGTAACTGAAGTTGTTCCGACTGCATGTCGTCGCTTGTCCCTGTGCAGTGGAATGTCGTTGACGTACGTTTCGTGAGGAAGGCGATTCTTCCCGAAAGTGTAGTGTTTTGTCGTGCGATCGAAGTTGTTGAATATCGTTATGTTGATGATTGTCCAGTTGCGGCGGGAGGCTACATGGTTGCTTCTTCAACCATCGAATTATGCCTCTTCCAAGGTGTCCGCCCCTTGACGTTACTCACTTCGCTGGAATAGTAACGCTTCCGCTGCTGGTTATGTTGGATTCACGTGGCACAGTATGGTAGTGGGTGCCACTGGTGTGCATTTTTCACTTACCACTGAATACGGCTCGAAGGACCAAATGTTACGACTGTTCGCGGAGAGACGCGGTCGCGAGGCAAACGCGTTAGCGAGAGGCGTAAATTCTCGCTACGATTCGTATAATCGACGCCGTGAAATAGTCGTTCCTCTTGTTTCGATTATGATAACAAGGGTGGTTCAATGTATTTACCACTGTGTTAACCGGTTAATATAGCTTGTATTTTTAACAATAAATTAAATGATAATAAAAGCGTCACAAATTATTTAGCGATGAATACAGTTAATGCGTTACAGAAATTCGACTCGATATTTGATATTTCTCGATATTCGTTAGACTAAGCGACTTTGTTCGTCAGAGCTCTCGATGAATGCAGTTAGACTTTTCAAATGAGACCGATTGCCCTTAGACCGATTCCTTGTCTTTCGGGGAGACAACCCCCACTACGCTCGAATCACGCCACCGCTCGCGCCGATGATCACGTAGGCCGACTTCTTTGTGAGAATGAAATAACGGACCGAAATCGACGTTTCTAGAACTCGCTGCTTGGTGACGACTATGCGCTCGTCGATACATTGTGTGTTTTTCGTCGGGCAGATAAGACGATCCATGTGCGACGCTGTAAGACCGCGAGCGACGATTAGAAATACGATCTATACTAAGCCTCGGGGCGTAACATTATATGTTATTAATTTATACAGTATTATGCGATAACCTATGACGTTATAATGTATTACGTTATAACGTATTTAATAGAATGTTATATGGTATTATGTTATATCGTATTACGTTATATAGTATACCGTTGTATGGTAATACGTATATAACGTGTCACGTTAAACAGAGAAGAGAGGCGACCCCGTCAAAGTGGCTCGCCGAAGATAACCGATATGACGCTACGAGACCGTGGCACCACCATTATCGCCGTCATAGAAGAGCGCGGCGAAGGAGCCGTCAGACTGTGGTGGGCCCCCCCTCAGACTCGCACGACGGCCCAGGGAATGCGGCACTAGTTTTGTTGTGGTAGTTTTGGCGGGGGGGGGGGTGGTTGGCAAATGGAAAATGTCGGAGGTAACAACCTCCGGCCGTGTGTCCGATTCTTAAACACTAGGGTCACTTCGATTTCACGTGATCGTCTAATGGTCGGCCAGATGACCGAGCAAAAGTTTGCAGTCGTGGGTCGGTAATAGTTTGCTTGGGTGCTGGTATGGTTTTGTAAGAATGGTTCCTCGGGCGGTTAGCCACGCGATTAACTTCCCGTAGACATTGTGCTCTATCAGCGACTAGTTGTTGGGCAAGGTTCAGTTTTTTCGGGTCGCTATCTACTACCATATGTCTTATTTCATATCGTAGGTTAAGTTAATATGTTTTAAGCGCCTCGCGTTCTTCTATATCTATAGCAATGCATCGTTCGGTTGGTATACGATTTTCGTTGTGAACTGCGTAATTCAGTTGATTGTGTTGTTGTCGGAATCTAGAATTGAAAGATTTTACACTTTCTGTTGCCCCTTGTTTTAAATTCTTTAGTTTGTCCCTACAATTGCTGATAGTTAACACATGCTGTCTCAAGCACGAATGCAAGTCTTCGAACGAATCAATTTTTAGATATCGTATATTATTTTTTGCATCATCTGTAATTCTTTGGATCAGTATGAGGTCTAATAATAGCTCTCTGTCACTTGCCTTACACCTGGCTCTCGCTTTGCGGACCTATGAGATGAAATCTTCAACGCCTACGTCATCTCAACCCCGTAGTGTCTCGATAGTTTGTATGGCCTTGTCTGCGTCGAGCCCTTGGTCTTCGTTGTGGTCGTTTCTTTGTCTAGTGGTAACGTGATTAATTCGTTGTCTTCGTGAAATATTTGGTTCGTCGGTTTCGTCGTCTGTCATATGGTCAACACCGGTTGCTAAAGGCGTGCTCGTGAGCGGTTGGTCAGATTCGGTGTCGTACCTTAATTCCATAGCCTTTGCAAGACCTCCTATTTCTTTGGCCCGACTTCTATCACTAGTTTCCGCGAATCTTTTTATACTGTTAATATTCTGATCCGTATTACTTCTAAAGTTTCCGAACTCGTGAGTCAGACTTTGAAGTTGTTCGAGGATAGTCATAATTGATTCACTTTGCTTTGCCGTACTCTTGTCAGTTGGATTCATTTTGATAGACGCGATATTTTCAGAAGAGTCACTATCTTCAGAACGTATTTTGGGTTCAGTATTTCGGTAATATGCGAAAGCCAGCTTACCGAGATTCTTTGTAGATCCTTCTTTTGATCAAGGACGAGACCGTGGTCCTTCGCTGTAGAATCCGTAGAGTTCCCGTTGAAGTATCCTCTTGATGCGATGAATATCCTGGCAAGGATCGCCAATTTTGTCACGTCGGAGACACAAAAGATCGCGAAATTAGCGGATCGCCGGTGATCTCCTCGCTCGCGGCACGAACGAAATGATTCTTTCACGAATAGGGTGAAGCAAATAGAACTTAGTATGCGAAAATGAGTTTTATTGCAAAAATCCAACAGAGTAACGCTTACAACAGCGTGGTTCGGAATCTTGGAACAGATAGCTTCGAGATGCTACGACAGATTGTTTTAGCGCTGGTTTGGGAAGGTCCCTCTACCGAGGTTCTAGTCCCTTTGGAGGGGGTCTCTTTAGTCTATTGTTTCAACAGATGCGGCATGCAGGGTGTTCGGTCTATCTGGTTACTGAGCGAATGGTTTCCTTGAGTGTGTGACACTAGTAATACTATTCGGAGTCTAACAGAACGCCGAAGTCAACTTCGCACATGTACCGCTTATGATCTGTCATCGACGCATTTTTTTGTCTATGCGCCATCGATGGCCTCAGCGCTTGAGGAAACCGAAGACCAGATGTAGAGTTTTCTTAGAAGTGGCGATCACTTTAACATGATCAATGTTTGTCCGATCAAAATATTCGTCGTTGCCTTCTATTCACACTTTCTATCATGTTTCAGGCAAGTGATGAATTCCCTCACGCAAGAATCCATTCATCAAGTCATTTTTCTATCTCATTCGCTAATTGTAACTACATATATTGGATATGATATGTTCTATCGAACCGAACGGGAAATAAGACGTTATAATTAAAATTAAACACATAATGTGTTTTGTCACGTAGCAATCTCACAGAACATTTATCTCTGTCAGTACCTTGATTATTGGACATTGATTAAAGACTTGTGTCTTTTAGAGTTATAGAAACAACGACGAATGGTTTGAAAATTTTTCTTTTAAAATGAACTTTTTGAGCCTAATACATAATTACTATCATATGACCATTTACCATAACGAATCAATTCTAGTAAATATAAAATAGTGTTTGCAACATCATTTTTTCCCGCTTTGCAATTTATGGTGTTGATCAAATAATTTATATTTTTACTTAATTCTATTTTGTTTATTTTATTTATCTATCAGAATTGCTTATTCGCACGTTGAAATTATTCTGCTATACCTACATCATTATAAGTTATTGCTGCAGGATAAATATGAAATATTAATCATAAAATATTAAATATTAAATATTGAGTATTAAATATTGAATATTAAACATTGAATATTAAATATTAAATATTAAAAATGGAACATTAAATATTAAATATTGAATATTACATATTGAATATTAAATATTAAATATTACATATTGAATATTAAATATTAAATATTAAATATTGAATATTAAATTTTGAATATTAAGTATTGATTATTAAATATTAATTGTTGCATTAATTGTTTGAGTGCTTAGTGCCCCCTGCGGCGGGAGTCCGCGAGTAACGAATGCCATCGTTGAGGACAGGCTGCCATTTAAATAAATATCAATATAAATTGCATTTATAGATTGCACCGTTATAACATTCTTTTGATTTTTGGACGTCTCGACGATCTAGCGAAAATTGTCCATAACATTTCTCAGGGGTTAGGAGTAAGCAAGTGCGTTTTCCATTGGCTCCTGTGATTGGCAATACTCCGCCCGGAATGTCCCCACTACGGCCAAGTGAGTTTTCCACTGGTACCAGTGATTCGTAATTCTTCGGCCAGAATGTCCCCACTACGTTAACAGCCGACTTGTTAGGGCTTGCAAAATTTTCGTATCTTCGCAATAGTGGACCTGTTAGTTTCGTTTGTAACGTGGTCGTAGCAACAACGGAGTGCAAAGACATATTTTACGTACTCGCAAATATCGCGGAGTTACAAGTGTACTTTTCAAGAAGCGTTCAGAAGGTGAGCCATCTTTCATTTTTCTGTTCTTCACTGTCGTTCGCTATGAAATACACGTGTATCGTTCATAGGCTAATGAAAGAATCTCGAGCGCGAGTGAGGCGAAGAAAATTGATAAACGTTTATAAATATGTCCTTAGTCAACACGCCTAGCTTTTTTTAACACGTCACTTGTTTAATAATTCGATTATATGTTATTATATTAACGAAACAGTAACATCGACATATAGAGAAACATCTTTGGTTTTTTGTGTAAAATATCGGGTGATAGTCACTCGACGCTCGATATCGATAAAAAAGAAATACTTACATATTGTTTATACAAAACATCAAATTGAAAGTATATTCAAAGTATAAAAAAATACAGGTAGAATTAAAAACATTAAAGATAAATAACACGACTTGAATATCTTTTTAATTAAGTTTAACGCCGCTAAATTGGTTAACAAAACAAAAAAAAAAAAAACGCGTTGCTAAAGTCAAAAAAAGGGATCTTCCCGTTCGGTCACGCAGCGACGTTCTCGTAGAAGGAAAAACTCCCTATTATGTTGTCTAAGTGTTAAAATCATTCGACTTCATCGACCGATAAGAAATTACAAAGTATAAATTTTACACAACATTCAATAACATAACGCGTTATATTTTACAGGCCGAATTAGTTAAACCAGATGAAATGTCGGCGAATGAGTTACACAGACATGGAAATTCTTCGGCCGAAACTTCGGAAATCAATCAAATTCCAAAACTATCGGAGAATCCGATACAATCGAAAGTGGAGATCAATCCGAATTACGATAGTTATCAAAAGGGCCGAGACGAGCGATCGCAGGCAACCGTTCGACGTCCACAGATCATTGTGAAATCGTTCGATATGTCGAGGATCGATTGTGACGTACAAGTGGTCGAACTCAAGCAGAAAGCAGATGAAACAATGTATGAAGATTATTCATACAGATGCGAACCAACATCAACCACGAAAAAGCCAAAGTGCCAGGATCTGTCTAAGAGGCACATTGTCGAAAAGTCTCATCCTGGAATCGAAAACGTGGTGGAGAAGTTGAATAAGAACGCAGCTGCTGCTTTACAGGAGACGACACCCCTAAACGTGGACGACTCGAAGGATAAGAATGCAGAAAATCTTCGTTCGAGAAAACATTCGGAGAAGATACCGAGAGAACTAGAAAAGAGTTTGAATAGACACATTCTGAGATCCTGCGAGAACTCTCAATTCATTGAAAACTACGATATAGGACGAGAAATTGAGATATATTCTTCGGAGCATGACACGGGAAGCAGTAATGATAATATGGAGTTAAACGACGATAAAGAATCTGTCGTGATAATGGAGAATGTCTCGCCGCCCGAGGTCTGTGAAGTGCAAGTGCAATGCACTAACAATGACGCGGTGACTCCTAAAAAAGGGAAATTGGAATCACTAGAAAACTCATTGTATACTGAAACTCCCAAATATCGATTTGTTATTAATTCTAAACCGAGACCTAAAGTTGATTATAGTGTGTTGGGATTGCTGTCGAACAGTATTAAGCACTTGGAACGCGTGAGATCCAACGGAAATAGAAGACATAAATTAGATAGATCGGTTATCAAGGGCAGGGCGCTTTTTCCTCCGGAAGAGACCCACACCAACAACATGAACAGCTCTTTGGGGGTGTTATGCGATTCAAGAGAACAACGATTTATGGAGAATGTAGAGGATATAACTTACCGGAAGTCGAATCTGGAGAATTTCGATGATATATCTTATGCCGTTAGCTTATTGTTGAACCTGGGCGGAGCGAATAATGTCCCAGAAAATGAAAGAAAGACATCGGACAAGAGAAAGTATGTGCAAGAAAATTTGCAAGATTTCGAGAGCCTCAAGAGGTTCAAAACCGATGGCGAGTTAGTAGATGAGGAATCTAAATACGACTCGTATTCCGAAGACGATGATTATGATAAACGGTATGATGAAAGTGAGCAGGAAATATCAGTGTCTATAATAAACGCGAACAATAATACAAGTGGAAGCTTAGATTCTCCTACCGAAAACGATATTTGTACCGATAACGAAGATAATGATATGTTAAATGACGCTCCCCTTGCTACTAGTACTCCTTGCCATAATGTAAACTACGAAAGAGAAGAGGACTTTGAAGAATATGAAAGAAAGGTATACGAACAATTATACGGAATCAATCATATGAGTGAAATTTCTAGCAGCAAGGAATCTGTAGATTTCCTGATTATTGATGATAATCTATCGGATTCTGATGCTGAAATGCACGATGAAAAGATATGTTCGGATGATAGAATGATGGAGAACGACGACGATAGCAGACATGAGGATAGAAGTCATATCCTGGGAGAACATCTTGACTGTCACGATTATAGAAATTTGCAAGGGAAACTCGACGCAAAGAAGTATATCGCTAGAAAAGAACACATCGATAATGAGCCAGAGTGGCCGAACATGGATTCTAAGGAACTTGAGATAAGAGTCAGGATGGCTGACATTCAAAGACAATATAGAGAAAAGCTGAAGGAATTGGCTAAATTGAATAGGAAGAAAGACAAGATGAAGATTCCTGGAAGACCGCGCGAGAAGAGACATTCTTCTAAGTGAGTCAAATTCTACACTCTATTATTAAATCATTTTAAATAGTAGATATAACGTACATATAAATTCTGCTATTTCATATATTTATGTTAAAAAGCATATTCTAAAGTATTTTTTTATAGTATATTATGTATTAAATTGAACTTTTTAAAGTAGTAAACAAGTATAGAAGAAACATAGAATTTCCATTTCTAGCTTTGGGAAAAATTTTCCCACTTCATACTTTCACAAACGAAGTCTTATATGAAATTCTTCATACGAGATTAATGTAAAAAGATTTTGTTTCACATTATTAACTTACCTTTTCACGTAGGATCGTTCCTTTCTCGTAACGACTAAGACAATTTTTATAGTTTGGAAAAAATATAGTTTATAAACATATATATATGCAGAATACTTTTCTTACTGCAGCATTTCTTGGATAATTTAATGGAAAAAATCTAGATTAAAATTTTAATGGAAAATCATTGAATTAGCGTCAAAATGGTTAATAAAACATGATTAATAATGTTTACAGTTCCGATAACGGTCTCCTCACATCCCTACCGACATTACTACAATCGACGTCTTCACCCCACAAATCTGCATCGCAATCGTCGGACGAAGCTCCGCAGCCGTTAACTTCAGCTGTCCTAGCTATGTAACGTGAATTTGGTAAAACTGGGTGAACAAATGAGCCACATTGAATTACTGGACAGTATACCAAGTATTCCTATGCCCGTTGCACCAGTTGCTTCGCCAATCACAGTACAAGCATCAAACAAATTGCCGCAAGAGGACGACGAGAAAAAGGCCGGCCGGGAAAATCCAACATAAAATATGAAAAAAAGAAAACAACAAGAAAAATCAGAAGCAGAATACTAAATAATCAAAAATAACAGAACTTCAATAGCTTATATTTGTAATTATAATTCATAATTATAGAAGTTAGGACAATTCTGTTATTTTTGACAAAATAAGATACCAAATTAAAACGCAAGGAATTGTTAAAAACGAAAGAAATATGAAAAAACATAAAAAAGCATTACTTTAATGCTGAAAAATTACTTATCTGTAATGCTGAAATTAAAAATGTATATAATGTATATAAAATAATAATAATATATATATGTATCATATCATGTATTATATAAATTTTAATATATATATATAAAAACATAATATAATGTATCATATAAATATAACATGTATATTAATTATATTGTAATGATGATTAAGGTTTTTATCAATGTATTTCATATATAAGATTTTTGGTTAATTTTATTAATTTTCAAATTTCGCATATTTTTATGACATCAGTTTATGATAACGGTTAAGTTCAGTACCACTAAATTAGTTAATAAAAAAGAAAGAATGCGTTGTCAAGCTCAATATGTGATATCTCCCGATCGATCAGACAGGAATGTATTTTTAAGTAGGGAAATCTCCCTATTCGTAAGCTAAGATTTAAATGCATGAAACTGAGGAGACTATAATATATATGTACAAGTAAAGAATCTTTTCTCAATAAAGACCGCGGCACCACCACCGCCACCACCGTCATTGAAGCGCGCGGCGAAGGAGTTGTCAGCTGAGGAGGGTCTGGGTCCCCCCTCAGACTCGCGCGACGGCCCAGAGAACGTGGCACTCGGGGGTGAGTGGTCCCCCCACCCGCGCTGCCCAGCTTAACCAGGATGCCTCCCACAACAACAAAGGGAGAGACGACGTCGAAGGAGTGTCGCGGAAGTATATCGAAAGAAAGGAACCGGGACACTCCTGACAAGCGTCGTAACGACCACCGTGGAGTTTTAGTCGGTAAGAGTCCGACACTACCCGCCGCCTCCCAGAGGGCTGCCGGGCGTCCATGAGGATTTCCCCACGTAAAAAAAAAAAAAAAAAAAAGTTGCTAAGAAACCTGTGAGTAGAAATTCCTTGGTGGGTTATCTTTTATCGAAGAATGGACATCATCAAGCAAAAGTGAGTTTTGCTTCTAGCTTTGTTTATTAGATGCTTGAGATATATAAGATACACTATATCTATAAAATATATGCAACGCAGTATAAAGAAAGATATATGAATTTTAATTTTATTATATTTATTATACATAATTGTTACGACCGTTCGCGGGAGACGCGGTCGCGAGGCAAACGCGTTAGCGAGAGGCGTAAATTCTCGCTACGACTCGTATAATCGACGCCGTGAAATAGTCGTTCCTCTTGTTTCGATTATGATAACCAGGGTGGTTCAATGTATTTAACACTGTGTTAACAGGTTAATATAGCTTGTATTTTTAACAATTAATTAAATGATAATAGAAGCGTGACAAATTATTTAGCGATGAATACAGTTAATGCGTTACAGAAATCCGACTCGATATTTGATATTTCTCGATTTTCGTTAGACCAAGCGACTTTGTTCGTCAGAGCTCTCGATGTATGCAGTTAGACTTTTCAAATGAGACCGATTGCCCTTAGACCGATTCCTTGTCTTTCGGGGAGACAACCCCCACTACGCTCGAATCACGCCACCGCTCGCGCCGATGATCACGTAGGCCGACTTCTTTGTGAGAATGAAATAACGGACCGAAATCGACGTTTCTAGAACTCGCTGCTTGGTGACGACTATGCGCTCGTCGATACATTGTATGTTTTTCGTCGGGCAGATAAGACGATCCATGTGCGACGCTGTAAGACCGCGAGCGACGATTAGAAATACGATCTATACTAAGCCTCGGGGCGTAACATTATATGTTATTAATTTATACAGTATTATGCTATAACCTATGACGTTATAATGTATTACGTTATAACGTATTTAATATAATGTTATATGGTATTATGTTATATCGTATTACGTTATATAGTATACCGTTGTATGGTAATACGTATATAACGTGTCACGTTAAACAGAGAAGAGAGGCGACCCCGTCAAAGTGGCTCGCCGAAGATAACCGATAGGACGCTACGAGACCGTGGCACCACCATTATCGCCGTCATAGAAGAGCGCGGCGAAGGAGCCGTCAGACTGTGGTGGGCCCCCCCTGAGACTCGCACGACGGCCCAGGGAATGCGGCACTAGTTTTGTTGTGGTAGTTGCGGCGGGGGCGGCGTGGTTGGCAAATGGAAAATGTCGGAGGTAACAACCTCCGGCCGTGTGTCCGATTCTTAAACACTTGGGTCACTTCGATTTCACGTGATCGTCTAATGGTCGGCCAGATGACCGAGCAAAAGTTTGCAGTCGTGGGTCGGTAATATTTTGCTTGGGTGCTGGTATGGTTTTGTAAGATTGGTTCCTCGGGCGGTTAGCCACGCGATTAACTTCCCGTAGACATTGTGCTCTATCAGCGACTAGTTGTTGGGCAAAGTTCAGGTTTTTGGGGTCGCTAACTACTACCATATGTCCTATTTCATATCGTAGGTTAAGTTAATATGTTTTAAGCGCCTCGCGTTCTTCAATATCTATAGCAATGCATCGTTCAGTTGGTATACGATTTTCGTTGTGAACTGCGTAATTCAGTTGATTGTGTTGTTGCCGGAATCTAGAATTGAAAGATTGTACACTTTCTGTTGCCCCTTGTTTTAAATTCTTTAGTTTGTCCCTACAATTGCTGATAGTTGTAGCTGTTAACACATGCTGTCTCAATTACGAATGCAAGTCTTCGAACGAATCAATTTTTAGATATCGTATATTACTTTTTGCATCATCTGTAATTCTTTGGATCAGTATGAGGTCTAATAATAGCTCTCTGTCACTTGCCTTACACCTGGCTCTTGCTTTGCGGACCTATGAGATGAAATCTTCAACGCCTACGTCATCTCAACCCCGTAGTGTCTCGATAGTTTGTATGGCCTTGTCTGCGTCGAGCCCTTGGTCTTCGTTGTGGTCGTTTCTTTGTCTAGTGGTAACGTGATTAATTCGTTGTCTTCGTGAAATATTTGGTTCGTCAGTTTCGTCGTCTGTCATATGGTCAACACCGGTTGCTAAAGGCGTGCTCGTGAGCGGTTGGTCAGATTCGGTGTCGTACCTTAATTCCATAGCCTTTGCAAGACCTCCTATTTCTTTGGCCCGACTTCTATCACTAGTTTCCGCGAATCTTTTTATACTGTTAATATTCTGATCCGTATTACTTCTAAAGTTTCCGAACTCGTGAGTCAGACTTTGAAGTTGTTCGAGGATAGTCATAATTGATTCACTTTGCTTTGCCGTACTCTTGTCAGTTGGATTCATTTTGATAGACGCGATATTTTCAGAAGAGTCACTATCTTCAGAACGTATTTTGGGTTCAGTATTTCGGTAATATGCGAAAGCCAGCTTACCGAGATTCTTTGTAGATCCTTCTTTTGATCAAGGACGAGACCGTGGTCCTTCGCTGTAGAATCCGTAGAGTTCCCGTTGAAGTATCCTCTTGATGCGATGAATATCCTGGCAAGGATCGCCAATTTTGTCACGTCGGAGACACAAAAGATCGCGAAATTAGCGGATCGCCGGTGATCTCCTCGCTCGCGGCACGAACGAAATGATTCTTTCACGAATAGGGTGAAGCAAATAGAACTTAGTATGCGAAAATGAGTTTTATTGCAAAAATCCAACAGAGTAACGCTTACAACAGCGTGGTTCGGAATCTTGGAACAGATAGCTTCGAGATGCTACGACAGATTGTTTTAGCGCTGGTTTGGGAAGGTCCCTCTACCGAGGTTCTAGTCCCTTTGGAGGGGGTCTCTTTAGTCTATTGTTTCAACAGATGCGGCATGCAGGGTGTTCGGTCTATCTGGTTACTGAGCGAATGGTTTCCTTGAGTGTGTGACACTAGTAATACTATTCGGAGTCTAACAGAACGCCGAAGTCAACTTCGCACATGTACCGCTTATGATCTGTCATCGACGCATTTTTTTGTCTATGCGCTATCGATGGCCTCAGCGCTTGAGGAAACCGAAGACCAGATGTAGAGTTTTCTTAGAAGTGGCGATCACTTCAACATGATCAATGTTTGTCCGATCAAAACATTCGTCGTTGCCTTCTATTCACACTTTCAATCATGTTTCAGGCAAGTGATGAATTCCGTCACGCAAGAATTGCGTTAGCGAGAGGCGTAAATTCTCGCTATGATTCGTATAATCGACGCCGTGAAATAGTCGTTCCTCTTGTTTCGATTATGATAACAAGGGCGTGTATGATAATAGTGTTTGCAACATCATTTTTTCTCGCTTTTCAATTTATGGTGTTGATCAAATAATTTATATTTTTACTTAATTCTATTTTGTTTATTTTATTTATCTATCAGAATTGCTTATTCGCACGTTGAAATTATTCTGCTATACCTACATCATTATAAGTTATTGCTGCAGGATAAATATGAAATATTAATTATAAAATATTAAATATTAAATATTGAGTATTAAATATTGAATATTAAACATTGAATATTAAATATTAAATATTAAAAATGGAACATTAAATATTAAATATTGAATATTACATATTGAATATTAAATATTAAATATTACATATTGAATATTAAATATTAAATATTAAATATTGAATATTAAATTTTGAATATTAAATATTGATTATTAAATATTAATTGTTGCATTAATTGTTTGAGTGCTTACTGCCCCCTGCGGCGGGAGTCCGCGAGTAACGAATGCCATCGTTGAGGACAGGCTGCCTTTTTAAATAAATATCAATATAAATTGCATTTATAGATTGCACCGTTATAACATTCTTTTGATTTTTGGACGTCTCGACGATCTAGCGAAAATTGTCCATAACATTTCTCAGGGGTTAGGAGTAAGCAAGTGCGTTTTCCATTGGCTCCTGTGATTGGCAATACTCCGCCCGGAATGTCCCCACTACGGCCAAGTGAGTTTCCCACTGGTACCAGTGATTCGTAATTCTTCGGCCAGAATGTCCCCACTACGTTAACAGCCGACTTGTTAGGGCTTGCAAAATTTTCGTATCTTCGCAATAGTGGACCTGTTAGTTTCGTTTGTAACGTGGTCGTAGCAACAACGGAGTGCAAAGACATATTTTACGTACTCGCAAATATCGCGGAGTTACAAGTGTACTTTTCAAGAAGCGTTCAGAAGGTGAGCCATCTTTCATTTTTCTGTTCTTCACTGTCGTTCGCTATGAAATACACGTGTATCGTTCATAGGCTAATGAAAGAATCTCTAGCGCGAGTGAGGCGAAGAAAATTGATAAACGTTTATAAATATGTCCTTAGTCCACACGGCTAGCTTTTTTTAACACGTCACTTGTTTAATAATTCGATTATATGTTATTATATTAACGAAACAGTAACATTGACATATAGAGAAACATCTTTGGTTTTTTGTATAACATATCGCGTGATAGTCACTCTACGCTCGATATCGATAAATAAGAAAGGTATAAAATTTTTTGATTATTAGATGAAGGAAATTAATATGCAAAACAATGTTATTTGTTAATATATACAATACGATAGTCAACTCTTGATATTAATGACGAAAAGAGGCAAGAGTAATTTTTTTATGCCACACTGTTTAGCTTATATGAACATATAACACTCATAAAAAATAAAATTGATTATTTCATAACTATCGTTGAGCTTAAATAAAAAATATCTTACGAAAGTGCGAGTCTCTCAACGTTACTCTTTACGAAAAGAATAAACCAAACGCAATGTAATTATTAACACTTAGCCAACCGCGCGCGCCACAGCGAGCTATACGCTATTTCCACCGCGCTCGGACAAGCAACCCATACGCTGTCCACCGTGCATTTTTTCAAGTATCGAGGATTAATTTTCACTACTTAAAAAACAAAGAAGTTTAAAAATTATTTAAGTGGTCAGTTATATATTGCGGTGATAATTTTATTTAACGATTTTACATATTGTTTATACAAAACATCAAATTGAATGAATATGCAAAGAATAAAAAAATACAGGTAGAATTAAAAACATTAAAGATAAATAACACGATTTGAATATCTTTTTAATTAAGTTTAACGCCGCTAAATTGGTTAACAAAACAAAAAAAAAAAAACGCGTTGCTAATGTCAAAAAAGGGGATCTTCCCGTTCGGTCACGCAGCGATGTCCTCGTAGAACGAAAAACTCCCTATTATGTTGTCTAAGTGTTAAAATCATTCGACTTCATCGACCGATAAGAAATTACAAAGTATAAATTTTACACAACATTCAATAACATAACATGTTATATTTTACAGGCCGAATTAGTTAAACCAGATGAAATGTCGGCGAATGAGTTACACAGGCATGGAAATTCTTCGGCCGAAACTCCGGAAATCAATCAAATTCCAAAACTATCGGAGAATCCGATAGAATCGAAAGTAGAGATCAATCCGAATTGCGATAGTTATTAAAAGGGCCGAGACGAGCGATCGCAGGCAACCGTTCCACGTCCACAGATCATTGTGAAATCGTTCGATATGTCGAGGATCGATTGTGACGTACAAGTGGTCGAACTCAAGCAGAAAGCAGATGAAACAATGTATGAAGATTATTCATACAGATGCGAACCAACATCAACCACGAAAAAGCCAAAGTGCCAGGATCTGTCTAAGAGGCACATTGTCGAAAAGTCTCATCCTGGAATCGAAAACGTGGTGGAGAAGTTGAATAAGAACGCAGCTGCTGCTTTACAGGAGACGACACCCCTAAACGTGGACGACTCGAAGGATAAGAATGCAGAAAATCTTCGTTCGAGAAAACATTCGGAGAAGATACCGAGAGAACTAGAAAAGAGTTTGAATAGACACATTCTGAGATCCTGCGAGAACTCTCAATTCATTGAAAACTACGATATAGGACGAGAAATTGAGATATATTCTTCGGAGCATGACACGGGAAGCAGTAATGATAATATGGAGTTAAACGACGATAAAGAATCTGTCGTGATAATGGAGAATGTCTCGCCGCCCAAGGTCTGTGAAGTGCAAGTGCAGTGCACTAACAATGACGCGGTGACTCCTAAAAAAGGGAAATTGGAATCGCTAGAAAACTCATTGTATACTGAAACTCCCAAATATCGATTTGTTATTAATTCTAAACCGAGACCTAAAGTTGATTATAGTGTGTTGGGATTGCTGTCGAACAGTATTAAGCACTTGGAACGCGTGAGATCCAACGGAAATAGAAGACATAAATTAGATAGATCGGCTATCAAGGGCAGGGCGCTTTTTCCTCCGGAAGAGACCCACACCAACAACATGAACAGCTCTTTGGGGGTGTTATGCGATTCAAGAGAACAACGATTTATGGAGAAGGTAGAGGATATAACTTACCGGAAGTCGAATCTGGAGAATTTCGATGATATATCTTATGCCGTTAGCTTATTGTTGAACCTGGGCAGAGCGAATAATGTCCCAGAAAATGAAAGAAAGACATCGGACAAGAGAAAGTATGTGCAAGAAAATTTGCAAGATTTCGAGAGCCTCAAGAGGTTCAAAACCGATGGCGAGTTAGTAGATGAGGAATCTAAATACGACTCGTATTCCGAAGACGATGATTATGATAAACGGTATGATGAAAGTGAGCAGGAAATATCAGTGTCTATAATAAACGCGAACAATAATACAAGTGGAAGCTTAGAACCTCCTACCGAAAACGATATTTGTACCGATAACGAAGATAATGATATGTTAAATGACGCTCCCCTTGCTACTAGTACTCCTTGCCATAATGTAAACTACGAAAGAGAAGAAGGCTTTGAAGAATATGAAAGAAAGATATACGAACAATTATACGGAATCAATCATATGAGTGAAATTTCTAGCAGCAAGGAATCTATAGATTTCTTGATTATTGATGATAATCTATCGGATTCTGATGCTGAAATGCACGATGAAAAGATATGTTCGGATGATAGAATGATGGAGAACGACGAAGATAGCAGACATGAGGATAGAAGTCATATCCTGGGAGAACATCTTGATTGTCACGATTATAGAAATTTGCAAGGGAAACTCGACGCAAAGAAGTATATCGCTAGAAAAGAACACATCGATAATGAGCCAGACTGGCCGAATATGGATGCTAAGGAACTTGAGATAAGAGTCAGGATGGCTGACATTCAAAGACAATATAGAGAAAAGCTGAAGGAATTGGCTAAATTGAATAGGAAGAAAGACAAGATGAAGATTCCTGGAAGACCGCGCAAGAAGAGACATTCTTCTAAGTGAGTCAAATTCTACACTCTATTATTAAATCATTTTAAATAGTAGATATAACGTACATATAAATTTTGCTATTTCATATATTTATGTTAGAAAGCATATTCTAAAGTATTTTTTTATAGTATATGATGTATTAAATTGAACTTTTTAAAGTAGTAAACAAGTATAGAAGAAACATAGAATTTCCATTTCTAACTTTGGGAAAAATTTTACCACTTCATACTTTCACAAACGAAGTCTTATATGAAATTCTTTATACGAGATTAATGTAAAAAGATTTTGTTTCACATTATTAACTTACCTTTTCACGTAGGATCGTTCCTTTCTCGTAACGACTAAGACAATTTTTATAGTTTGGAAAAAATATAGTTTATAAACATATATATATGCAGAATACTTTTCTTACTGCAACATTTCTTGGATAATTTAATGGAAAAAATCTTGATTAAAATTTTAATGGAAAATCATTGAATTAGCGTCAAAATGGTTAATAAAACATGATTAATAATGTTTACAGTTCCGATAACGGTCTCCTCACATCCCTACCGGCATTACTACAATCGACGTCTTCACCCCACAAATCTGCATCGCAATCGTCGGACGAAGCTCCGCAGCCATTAACTTCAGCTGTCCTAGCTATGTAACGTGAATTTGGTAAAACTGGGTGAACAAATGAGCCACATTGAATTACTGGACAGTATACCAAGTATTCCTATGCCCGTTGCACCAGTTGCTTCGCCAATCACAGTACAACCATCAAACAAATTGCAGCAAGAGGACGACGAGAAAGAGGACGGCCGGGAAAATCCAACATAAAATATGAAAAAAAGAAAACAACAAGAAAAATCAGAAGCAGAATACTAAATAATCAAAAATAACAGAACTTCAATAGCTTATATTTGTAATTATAATTCATAATTATAGAAGTTAGGACAATTCTGTTATTTTTGACAAAATAAGATACGAAATTAAAACGTAAGGAATTGTTAAAAACGAAAGAAATATGAAAAAACATAAAAAAGCATTACTTTAATGCTGAAAAATTACTTATCTGTAATGCTGAAATTAAAAATGTATATAATGTATATAAAATAATAATAATATATATACGTATCATATCATGTATTATATAAATTTTAATATATATATATATAAAAACATAATATAATGTATCATATATATATAACATGTATATTAATTATATTGTAATGATAATTAAGATTTTTATCAATGTATTTCATATATAAGATTTTTGGTTAATTTTATTAATTTTCAAATTTCGCATATTTTTATGACATCAGTTTATGATAACGATTAAGTTCAGTACCACTAAATTTGTTAATAAAAAAGAAAGAATGCGTTGTCAAGCTCAATATGTGATATCTCCCTATCGATCAGACAGGAATGTATTTTTAAGTAGGGAAATCTCCCTATTCGTAAGCTAAGATTTAAATGCATGGAACTGAGGAGACTATAATATATATGTACAAGTAAAGAATCTTTTCCCAATAAAGACCGCGGCACCACCACCGCCACCACCGTCATTGAAGCGCGCGGCGTAGGAGCTGTCAGCTGAGGAGGGTCTGGGTCCACCCTCAGACTCGCGCGACGGCCCAGGGAACGTGGCACTCGGGGGTGAGTGGTCCCCCCACCCGCGCTGCCCAGCTTAACCAGGATGCCTTCCACAACAACAAAGGGAGAGACGACGTCGAAGGAGTGTCGCGGAAGTATATCGAAAGAAAGGAACCGGGACACTCCTGACAAGCGTCGTAACGACCACCGTGGGGTTTTAGTCGGTAAGAGTCCGACACAACCCGCCGCCTCCCAGAGGGCTGCCGGGCGTCCATGAGGATTTCCCCACGTAAAAAAAAAAAAAAAGTTGCTAAGAAACCTGTGAGTAAAAGTTCCTTGGTGGGTTATCTTTTATCGAAGAATGGACATCATCAAGCAAAAGTGAGTTTTGCTTCTAGCTTTGTTTATTAGATGCTTGAGATATATAAGATACACTATATCTATAAAATATATGCAACGCAGTATAAAGAAAGATATATGAATTTTAATTTTATTATATTTATTATACATAATTGTTATGACCGTTCGCGGGAGACGCGGTCGCGAGGCAAACGCGTTAGCGTGAGGCGTAAATTCTCGCTACGATTCGTATAATCGATGCCGTGAAATAGTCGTTCCTCTTGTTTCGATTATGATAACAAGGGTGTGTATGATAATAGTGTCTGCAACATCATTTTGTCCCGCTTTTCAATTTATGGTGTTGATCAAATAATTTATATTTTTACTTAATTCTATTTCGTTTCTTTTATTTATCTATCAGAATTGGTTATTCGCACGTTGAAATTATTCTGCTATACCTACATCATTATAAGTTATTGCTGCAGGATAAATATGAAATATTAATTATAAAATATTAAATATTAAATATTGAATATTAAATATTGAATATTAAACATTGAATATTAAATCTTAAATATTGAATATTAAATATTAATTATTAAAAATGGAACATTAAATATTAAATATTGAATATTACATATTGAATATTAAATATTAAATATTAAATATTGAATATTAAATTTTGAATATTAAATATTGATTATTAAATATTAATTGTTGCATTAATTGTTTGAGTGCTTACTGCCCCCTGCGGCGGGAGTCCGCGAGTAACGAATGCCATCGTTGAGGACAGGCTGCCTTTTTAAATAAATATCAATATAAATTGCATTTATAGATTGCACTGTTATAACATTCTTTTGATTTTTGGACGTCTCGACGATCTAGCGAGAATTGTCCATAACATTTCTCAGGGGTTAGGAGTAAGCAAGTGCGTTTTCCATTGGCTCCTGTGATTGGCAATACTCCGCCCGGAATGTCCCCACTACGGCCAAGTGAGTTTTCCACTGGTACCAGTGATTCGTAATTCTTCGGCCAGAATGTCCCCACTACGTTAACAGCCGACTTGTTAGGGCTTGCAAAATTTTCGTATCTTCGCAATAGTGGACCTGTTAGTTTCGTTTGTAACGTGGTCGTAGCAACAACAGAGTGCAAAGACATATTTTACGTACTCGCAAATATCGCGGAGTTACAAGTGTACTTTTCAAGAAGCGTTCAGAAGGTGAGCCATCTTTCATTTTTCTGTTCTTCACTGTCGTTCGCTATGAAATACACGTGCATCGTTCATAGGCTAATGAAAGAATCTCGAGCGCGAGTGAGGCGAAGAAAATTGATAAACGCTTATAAATATGTCCTTAGTCCACACGGCTAGCTTTTTTTAACACGTCACTTGTTTAATAATTCGATTATATGTTATTATATTAACGAAAAAGTAACATCGACATATAGAGAAACATTTTTGGTTTTTTGTATAAAATATCGCGTGATAGTCACTCGACGCTCGATATCGATAAAAAAGAAAGGTATAAAATTTTTTGATTATTAGATGAAGGAAATTAATGTGCAAAACAATGTTATTTGTTAATATATACAATACGATAGTCAACGCTTGATATTAATGACGAAAAGAGGCAAGAGTAATTTTTTTATGCCACACTGTTTAGCTTATATGAACATATAACACTCATAAAAAATAAAATTGATTATTTCATAACTATCGTTGAGCTTAAATAAAAAATATCTTACGAAAGCGCGAGTCTCTCAACGTTACTCTTTACGAAAAGAATAAACCAAACGCAATGTAATTATTAACACTTAGCCAACCGCGCGCGCCACAGCGAGCTATACGTTATTTCCACCGCGCTCGGACAAGCAACCCATACGCTGTCCACCGTGCATTTTTTCAAGTATCGAGGATTAATTTTCACTACTTAAAAAACAAAGAAGTTTAAAAATTATTTAAGTGGTCAGTTATATTTTGCGGTGATAATTTTATTTAACGATTTTACATATTGTTTATACAAAACATCAAATTGAATGAATATGCAAAGTATAAAAAAATACAGGTAGAATTAAAACCATTAAAGATAAATAACACGATTTGAATATCTTTTTAATTAAGTTTAACGCCGCTAAATTGGTTAACAAAACAAAAAAAAAAAAAAAACGCGTTGCTAAAGTCAAAAAAGGGGATCTTCCCGTTCGGTCACGCAGCGATGTCCTCGTAGAACGAAAAACTCCCTATTATGTTGTCTAAGTGTTAAAATCATTCGACTTCATCGACCGATAAGAAATTACAACGTATAAATTTTACACAACATTCAATAACATAACACGTTATATTTTACAGGCCGAATTAGTTAAACCAGATGAAATGTCGGCGAATGAGTTACACAGGCATGGAAATTCTTCGGCCGAAACTCCGGAAATCAATCAAATTCCAAAACTATCGGAGAATCCGATAGAATCGAAAGTGGAGATCAATCCGAATTGCGATAGTTATCAAAAGGGCCGAGACGAGCGATCGCAGGCAACCGTTCCACGTCCACAGATCATTGTGAAATCGTTCGATATGTCGAGGATCGATTGTGACGTACAAGTGGTCGAACTCAAGCAGAAAGCAGATGAAACAATGTATGAAGATTATTCATACAGATGCGAACCAACATCAACCACGAAAAAGCCAAAGTGCCAGGATCTGTCTAAGAGGCACATTGTCGAAAAGTCTCATCCTGGAATCGAAAACGTGGTGGAGAAGTTGAATAAGAACGCAGCTGCTGCTTTACAGGAGACGACACCCCTAAACGTGGACGACTCGAAGGATAAGAATGCAGAAAATCTTCGTTCGAGAAAACATTCGGAGAAGATACCGAGAGAACTAGAAAAGAGTTTGAATAGACACATTCTGAGATCCTGCGAGAACTCTCAATTCATTGAAAACTACGATATAGGACGAGAAATTGAGATATATTCTTCGGATCATGACACGGGAAGCAGTAATGATAATATGGAGTTAAACGACGATAAAGAATCTGTCGTGATAATGGAGAATGTCTCGCCGCCCAAGGTCTGTGAAGTGCAAGTGCAGTGCACTAACAATGACGCGGTGACTCCTAAAAAAGGGAAATTGGAATCGCTAGAAAACTCATTGTATACTGAAACTCCCAAATATCGATTTGTTATTAATTCTAAACCGAGACCTAAAGTTGATTATAGTGTGTTGGGATTGCTGTCGAACAGTATTAAGCACTTGGAACGCGTGAGATCCAACGGAAATAGAAGACATAAATTAGATAGATCGGTTATCAAGGGCAGGGCGCTTTTTCCTCCGGAAGAGACCCACACCAACAACATGAACAGCTCTTTGGGGGTGTTATGCGATTCAAGAGAACAACGATTTATGGAGAAGGTAGAGGATATAACTTACCGGAAGTCGAATCTGGAGAATTTCGATGATATATCTTATGCCGTTAGCTTATTGTTGAACCTGGGCAGAGCGAATAATGTCCCAGAAAATGAAAGAAAGACATCGGACAAGAGAAAGTATGTGCAAGAAAATTTGCAAGATTTCGAGAGCCTCAAGAGGTTCAAAACCGATGGCGAGTTAGTAGATGAGGAATCTAAATACGACTCGTATTCCGAAGACGATGATTATGATAAACGGTATGATGAAAGTGAGCAGGAAATATCAGTGTCTATAATAAACGCGAACAATAATACAAGTGGAAGCTTAGAACCTCCTACCGAAAACGATATTTGTACCGATAACGAAGATAATGATATGTTAAATGACGCTCCCCTTGCTACTAGTACTCCTTGCCATAATGTAAACTACGAAAGAGAAGAAGGCTTTGAAGAATATGAAAGAAAGATATACGAACAATTATACGGAATCAATCATATGAGTGAAATTTCTAGCAGCAAGGAATCTATAGATTTCTTGATTATTGATGATAATCTATCGGATTCTGATGCTGAAATGCACGATGAAAAGATATGTTCGGATGATAGAATGATGGAGAACGACGAAGATAGCAGACATGAGGATAGAAGTCATATCCTGGGAGAACATCTTGATTGTCACGATTATAGAAATTTGCAAGGGAAACTCGACGCAAAGAAGTATATCGCTAGAAAAGCACACATCGATAATGAGCCAGACTGGCCGAATATGGATGCTAAGGAACTTGAGATAAGAGTCAGGATGGCTGACATTCAAAGACAATATAGAGAAAAGCTGAAGGAATTGGCTAAATTGAATAGGAAGAAAGACAAGATGAAGATTCCTGGAAGACCGCGCAAGAAGAGACATTCTTCTAAGTGAGTCAAATTCTACACTCTATTATTAAATCATTTTAAATAGTAGATATACCGTACATATAAATTTTGCTATTTCATATATTTATGTTAAAAAGCATATTCTAAAGTATTTTTTTATAGTATATTATGTATTAAATTGAACTTTTTAAAGTAGTAAACAAGTATAGAAGAAACATAGAATTTCCATTTCTAGCTTTGGGAAAAATTTTCCCACTTCATGCTTTCACAAACGAAGTCTTATATGAAATTCTTTATACGAGATTAATGTAAAAAGATTTTGTTTCACATTATTAACTTACCTTTTCACGTAGAATCGTTCCTTTCTCGTAACGACTAAGACAATTTTTATAGTTTGGAAAAAATATAGTTTATAAACATATATATATGCAGAATACTTTTCTTACTGCAACATTTCTTGGATAATTTAATGGAAAAAAACCTTGATTAAAATTTTAATGGAAAATCATTGAATTAGCGTCAAAATGGTTAATAAAACATGATTAATAATGTTTACAGTTCCGATAACGGTCTCCTCACATCCCTACCGGCATTACTACAATCGACGTCTTCACCCCACAAATCTGCATCGCAATCGTCGGACGAAGCTCCGCAGCCATTAACTTCAGCTGTCCTAGCTATGTAACGTGAATTTGGTAAAACTGGGTGAACAAATGAGCCACATTGAATTACTGGACAGTATACCAAGTATTCCTATGCCCGTTGCACCAGTTGCTTCGCCAATCACAGTACAACCATCAAACAAATTGCAGCAAGAGGACGACGAGAAAGAGGCCGGCCGGGAAAATCCAACATAAAATATGAAAAAAAGAAAACAACAAGAAAAATCAGAAGCAGAATACTAAATAATCAAAAATAACAGAACTTCAATAGCTTATATTTGTAATTATAATTCATAATTATAGAAGTTAGGACAATTCTGTTATTTTTGACAAAATAAGATACCAAATTAAAACGCAAGGAATTGTTAAAAACGAAAGAAATATGAAAAAACATAAAAAAGCATTACTTTAATGCTGAAAAATTACTTATCTGTAATGCTGAAATTAAAAATGTATATAATGTATATAAAATAATAATAATATATATACGTATCATATCATGTATTATATAAATTTTAATATATATATATATAAAAACATAATATAATGTATCATATATATATAACATGTATATTAATTATATTGTAATGATAATTAAGATTTTTATCAATGTATTTCATATATAAGATTTTTGGTTAATTTTATTAATTTTCAAATTTCGCATATTTTTATGACATCAGTTTATGATAACGATTAAGTTCAGTACCACTAAATTTGTTAATAAAAAAGAAAGAATGCGTTGTCAAGCTCAATATGTGATATCTCCCTATCGATCAGACAGGAATGTATTTTTAAGTAGGGAAATCTCCCTATTCGTAAGCTAAGATTTAAATGCATGGAACTGAGGAGACTATAATATATATGTACAAGTAAAGAATCTTTTCCCAATAAAGACCGCGGCACCACCACCGCCACCACCGTCATTGAAGCGCGCGGCGTAGGAGCTGTCAGCTGAGGAGGGTCTGGGTCCACCCTCAGACTCGCGCGACGGCCCAGGGAACGTGGCACTCGGGGGTGAGTGGTCCCCCCACCCGCGCTGCCCAGCTTAACCAGGATGCCTTCCACAACAACAAAGGGAGAGACGACGTCGAAGGAGTGTCGCGGAAGTATATCGAAAGAAAGGAACCGGGACACTCCTGACAAGCGTCGTAACGACCACCGTGGGGTTTTAGTCGGTAAGAGTCCGACACAACCCGCCGCCTCCCAGAGGGCTGCCGGGCGTCCATGAGGATTTCCCCACGTAAAAAAAAAAAAAAAGTTGCTAAGAAACCTGTGAGTAAAAGTTCCTTGGTGGGTTATCTTTTATCGAAGAATGGACATCATCAAGCAAAAGTGAGTTTTGCTTCTAGCTTTGTTTATTAGATGCTTGAGATATATAAGATACACTATATCTATAAAATATATGCAACGCAGTATAAAGAAAGATATATGAATTTTAATTTTATTATATTTATTATACATAATTGTTATGACCGTTCGCGGGAGACGCGGTCGCGAGGCAAACGCGTTAGCGTGAGGCGTAAATTCTCGCTATTCTCTCGATTCGTATAATCGATGCCGTGAAATAGTCGTTCCTCTTGTTTCGATTATGATAACAAGGGTGTGTATGATAATAGTGTTTGCAACATCATTTTGTCCCGCTTTTCAATTTATGGTGTTGATCAAATAATTTATATTTTTACTTAATTCTATTTTGTTTATTTTATTTATCTATCAGAATTGCTTATTCGCACGTTGAAATTATTCTGCTATACCTACATCATTATAAGTTATTGCTGCAGGATAAATATGAAATATTAATTATAAAATATTAAATATTAAATATTGAATATTAAATATTGAATATTAAACATTGAATATTAAATCTTAAATATTGAATATTAAATATTAATTATTAAAAATGGAACATTAAATATTAAATATTGAATATTACATATTGAATATTAAATATTAAATATTAAATATTGAATATTAAATTTTGAATATTAAATATTGATTATTAAATATTAATTGTTGCATTAATTGTTTGAGTGCTTACTGCCCCCTGCGGCGGGAGTCCGCGAGTAACGAATGCCATCGTTGAGGACAGGCTGCCTTTTTAAATAAATATCAATATAAATTGCATTTATAGATTGCACTGTTATAACATTCTTTTGATTTTTGGACGTCTCGACGATCTAGCGAGAATTGTCCATAACATTTCTCAGGGGTTAGGAGTAAGCAAGTGCGTTTTCCATTGGCTCCTGTGATTGGCAATACTCCGCCCGGAATGTCCCCACTACGTTAACAGCCGACTTGTTAGGGCTTGCAAAATTTTCGTATCTTCGCAATAGTGGACCTGTTAGTTTCGTTTGTAACGTGGTCGTAGCAACAACGGAGTGCAAAGACATATTTTACGTACTCGCAAATATCGCGGAGTTACAAGTGTACTTTTCAAGAAGCGTTCAGAAGGTGAGCCATCTTTCATTTTTCTGTTCTTCACTGTCGTTCGCTATGAAATACACGTGCATCGTTCATAGGCTAATGAAAGAATCTCGAGCGCGAGTGAGGCGAAGAAAATTGATAAACGCTTATAAATATGTCCTTAGACCACACGGCTAGCTTTTTTTAACACGTCACTTGTTTAATAATTCGATTATATGTTATTATATTAACGAAAAAGTAACATCGACATATAGAGAAACATTTTTGGTTTTTTGTATAAAATATCGCGTGATAGTCACTCGACGCTCGATATCGATAAAAAAGAAAGGTATAAAATTTTTTGATTATTAGATGAAGGAAATTAATATGCAAAACAATGTTATTTGTTAATATATACAATACGATAGTCAACTCTTGATATTAATGACGAAAAGAGGCAAGAGTAATTTTTTTATGCCACACTGTTTAGCTTATATGAACATATAACACTCATAAAAAATAAAATTGATTATTTCATAACTATCGTTGAGCTTAAATAAAAAATATCTTACGAAAGCGCGAGTCTCTCAACGTTACTCTTTACGAAAAGAATAAACCAAACGCAATGTAATTATTAACACTTAGCCAACCGCGCGCGCCACAGCGAGCTATACGCTATTTCCACCGCGCTCGGACAAGCAACCCATACGCTGTCCACCGTGCATTTTTTCAAGTATCGAGGATTAATTTTCACTACTTAAAAAACAAAGAAGTTTAAAAATTATTTAAGTGGTCAGTTATATTTTGCGGTGATAATTTTATTTAACGATTTTACATATTGTTTATACAAAACATCAAATTGAATGAATATGCAAAGTATAAAAAAATACAGGTAGAATTAAAACCATTAAAGATAAATAACACGATTTGAATATCTTTTTAATTAAGTTTAACGCCGCTAAATTGGTTAACAAAACAAAAAAAAAAAAAAAACGCGTTGCTAAAGTCAAAAAAGGGGATCTTCCCGTTCGGTCACGCAGCGATGTCCTCGTAGAACGAAAAACTCCCTATTATGTTGTCTAAGTGTTAAAATCATTCGACTTCATCGACCGATAAGAAATTACAACGTATAAATTTTACACAACATTCAATAACATAACATGTTATATTTTACAGGCCGAATTAGTTAAACCAGATGAAATGTCGGCGAATGAGTTACACAGGCATGGAAATTCTTCGGCCGAAACTCCGGAAATCAATCAAATTCCAAAACTATCGGAGAATCCGATAGAATCGAAAGTGGAGATCAATCCGAATTGCGATAGTTATCAAAAGGGCCGAGACGAGCGATCGCAGGCAACCGTTCCACGTCCACAGATCATTGTGAAATCGTTCGATATGTCGAGGATCGATTGTGACGTACAAGTGGTCGAACTCAAGCAGAAAGCAGATGAAACAATGTATGAAGATTATTCATACAGATGCGAACCAACATCAACCACGAAAAAGCCAAAGTGCCAGGATCTGTCTAAGAGGCACATTGTCGAAAAGTCTCATCCTGGAATCGAAAACGTGGTGGAGAAGTTGAATAAGAACGCAGCTGCTGCTTTACAGGAGACGACACCCCTAAACGTGGACGACTCGAAGGATAAGAATGCAGAAAATCTTCGTTCGAGAAAACATTCGGAGAAGATACCGAGAGAACTAGAAAAGAGTTTGAATAGACACATTCTGAGATCCTGCGAGAACTCTCAATTCATTGAAAACTACGATATAGGACGAGAAATTGAGATATATTCTTCGGATCATGACACGGGAAGCAGTAATGATAATATGGAGTTAAACGACGATAAAGAATCTGTCGTGATAATGGAGAATGTCTCGCCGCCCAAGGTCTGTGAAGTGCAAGTGCAGTGCACTAACAATGACGCGGTGACTCCTAAAAAAGGGAAATTGGAATCGCTAGAAAACTCATTGTATACTGAAACTCCCAAATATCGATTTGTTATTAATTCTAAACCGAGACCTAAAGTTGATTATAGTGTGTTGGGATTGCTGTCGAACAGTATTAAGCACTTGGAACGCGTGAGATCCAACGGAAATAGAAGACATAAATTAGATAGATCGGTTATCAAGGGCAGGGCGCTTTTTCCTCCGGAAGAGACCCACACCAACAACATGAACAGCTCTTTGGGGGTGTTATGCGATTCAAGAGAACAACGATTTATGGAGAAGGTAGAGGATATAACTTACCGGAAGTCGAATCTGGAGAATTTCGATGATATATCTTATGCCGTTAGCTTATTGTTGAACCTGGGCAGAGCGAATAATGTCCCAGAAAATGAAAGAAAGACATCGGACAAGAGAAAGTATGTGCAAGAAAATTTGCAAGATTTCGAGAGCCTCAAGAGGTTCAAAACCGATGGCGAGTTAGTAGATGAGGAATCTAAATACGACTCGTATTCCGAAGACGATGATTATGATAAACGGTATGATGAAAGTGAGCAGGAAATATCAGTGTCTATAATAAACGCGAACAATAATACAAGTGGAAGCTTAGAACCTCCTACCGAAAACGATATTTGTACCGATAACGAAGATAATGATATGTTAAATGACGCTCCCCTTGCTACTAGTACTCCTTGCCATAATGTAAACTACGAAAGAGAAGAAGGCTTTGAAGAATATGAAAGAAAGATATACGAACAATTATACGGAATCAATCATATGAGTGAAATTTCTAGCAGCAAGGAATCTATAGATTTCTTGATTATTGATGATAATCTATCGGATTCTGATGCTGAAATGCACGATGAAAAGATATGTTCGGATGATAGAATGATGGAGAACGACGAAGATAGCAGACATGAGGATAGAAGTCATATCCTGGGAGAACATCTTGATTGTCACGATTATAGAAATTTGCAAGGGAAACTCGACGCAAAGAAGTATATCGCTAGAAAAGCACACATCGATAATGAGCCAGACTGGCCGAATATGGATGCTAAGGAACTTGAGATAAGAGTCAGGATGGCTGACATTCAAAGACAATATAGAGAAAAGCTGAAGGAATTGGCTAAATTGAATAGGAAGAAAGACAAGATGAAGATTCCTGGAAGACCGCGCAAGAAGAGACATTCTTCTAAGTGAGTCAAATTCTACACTCTATTATTAAATCATTTTAAATAGTAGATATAACGTACATATAAATTTTGCTATTTCATATATTTATGTTAGAAAGCATATTCTAAAGTATTTTTTTATAGTATATTATGTATTAAATTCAACTTTTTAAAGTAGTCAACAAGTATAGAAGAAACATAGAATTTCCATTTCTAGCTTTGGGAAAAATTTTCCCACTTCATGCTTTCACAAACGAAGTCTTATATGAAATTCTTTATACGAGATTAATGTAAAAAGATTTTGTTTCACATTATTAACTTACCTTTTCACGTAGGATCGTTCCTTTCTCGTAACGACTAAGACAATTTTTATAGTTTGGAAAAAATATAGTTTATAAACATATAAATATGCAGAATACTTTTCTTACTGCAACATTTCTTGGATAATTTAATGGAAAAAATCTTGATTAAAATTTTAATGGAAAATCACTGAATTAGCGTCAAAATGGTTAATAAAACATGATTAATAATGTTTACAGTTCCGATAACGGTCTCCTCACATCCCTACCGGCATTACTACAATCGACGTCTTCACCCCACAAATCTGCATCGCAATCGTCGGACGAAGCTCCGCAGCCATTAACTTCAGCTGTCCTAGCTATGTAACGTGAATTTGGTAAAACTGGGTGAACAAATGAGCCACATTGAATTACTGGACAGTATACCAAGTATTCCTATGCCCGTTGCACCAGTTGCTTCGCCAATCACAGTACAACCATCAAACAAATTGCCGCAAGAGGACGACGAGAAAGAGGCCGGCCGGGAAAATCCAACATAAAATATGAAAAAAAGAAAACAACAAGAAAAATCAGAAGCAGAATACTAAATAATCAAAAATAACAGAACTTCAATAGCTTATATTTGTAATTATAATTCATAATTATAGAAGTTAGGACAATTCTGTTATTTTTGACAAAATAAGATACCAAATTAAAACGCAAGGAATTGTCAAAAACGAAAGAACTATGAAAAAACATAAAAAAGCATTACTTTAATGCTGAAATATTACTTATCTGTAATGCTGAAATTAAAAATGTATATAATGTATATAAAATAATAATAATATATATATGTATCATATCATGTATTATATAAATTTTAATATATATATATATAAAAACATAATATAATGTATCATATATATATAACATGTATATTAATTATATTGTAATGATAATTAAGATTTTTATCAATGTATTTCATATATAAGATTTTTGGTTAATTTTATTAATTTTCAAATTTCGCATATTGTTATGACATCAGTTTATGATATCGGTTAAGTTCAGTACCAGTAAATTAGTTAATAAAAAAGAAAGAATGCGTTGTCAAGCTCAATATGTGATATCTCCCGATCGATCAGACAGGAATGTATTTTTAAGTAGGGAAATCTCCCTATTCGTAAGCTAAGATTTAAATGCATGAAACTGAGGAGACTATAATATATATGTACAAGTAAAGAATCTTTTCCCAATAAAGACCGCGGCACCACCACCGCCACCACCGTCATTGAAGCGCGCGGCGTAGGAGCTGTCAGCTGAGGAGGGTCTGGGTCCCCCCTCAGACTCGCGCGACGGCCCAGGGAACGTGGCCCTCGGGGGTGAGTGGTCCCCCCACCCGCGCTGCCCAGCTTAACCAGGATGCCTCCCACAACAACAAAGGGAGAGACGACGTCGAAGGAGTGTCGCGGAAGTATATCGAAAGAAAGGAACCGGGACACTCCTGACAAGCGTCGTAACGACCACCGTGGGGTTTTAGTCGGTAAGAGTCCGACACTATCCGCCGCCTCCCAGAGGGCTGCCGGGCGTCCATGAGGATTTCCCCACGTAAAAAAAAAAAAAAATGTTGCTAAGAAACCTGTGCGTAAAAGTTCCTTGGTGGGTTATCTTTTATCGAAGAATGGACATCATCAAGCAAAAGTGAGTTTTGCTTCTAGCTTTGTTTATTAGATGCTTGAGATATATAAGATACACTATATCTATAAAATATATGCAACGCAGTATAAAGAAAGATATATGAATTTTAATTTTATTATATTTATTATACATAATTGTTACGACCGATCGCGGGAGACGCGGTCGCGAGGCAAACGCGTTAGCGAGAGGCGTAAATTCTCGCTACGATTCGTATAATCGACGCCGTGAAATAGTCGTTCCTCTTGTTTCGATTATGATAACAAGGGTGTGTATGATAATAGTGTTTGCAACATCATTTTGTCCCGCTTTTGAATTTATGGTGTTGATCAAATAATTTATATTTTTACTTAATTCTATTTTGTTTATTTTATTTATCTATCAGAATTGCTTATTCGCACGTTGAAATTATTCTGCTATACCTACATCGTTATAAGTTATTGCTGCAGGATAAATATGAAATATTAATTATAAAATATTAAATATTAAATATTGAATACTAAATATTGAATATTAAATATTGATTATTAAATATTAAATATTGAATATTAAATATTAAATATTAAAAATGGAACATTAAATATTAAATATTGAATATTACATATTGAATATTAAATATTAAATATTACATATTGAATATTAAATTTTGAATATTAAATATTGATTATTAAATATTAATTGTTGCATTAATTGTTTGAGTGCTTACTGCCCCCTGCGGCGGGAGTCCGCGAGTAACGAATGCCATCGTTGAGGACAGGCTGCCTTTTTAAATAAATATCAATATAAATTGCATTTATAGATTGCACTGTTATAACATTCTTTTGATTTTTGGACGTCTCGACGATCTAGCGAAAATTGTCCATAACATTTCTCAGGGGTTAGGAGTAAGCAAGTGCGTTTTCCATTGGCTCCTGTGATTGGCAATACTCCGCCCGGAATGTCCCCACTACGGCCAAGTGAGTTTTCCACTGGTACCAGTGATTCGTAATTCTTCGGCCAGAATGTCCCCACTACGTTAACAGCCGACTTGTTAGGGCTTGCAAAATTATCGTATCTTCGCAATAGTGGACCTGTTAGTTTCGTTTGTAACGTGGTCGTAGCAACAACGGAGTGCAAAGACATATTTTACGTACTCGCAAATATCGCGGAGTTACAAGTGTACTTTTCAAGAAGCGTTCAGAAGGTGAGCCATCTTTCATTTTTCTGTTCTTCACTGTCGTTCGCTATGAAATACACGTGTATCGTTCATAGGCTAATGAAAGAATCTCGAGCGCGAGTGAGGCGAAGAAAATTGATAAACGTTTATAAATATGTCCTTAGTCCACACGGCTAGCTTTTTTTAACACGTCACTTGTTTAATAATTCGATTATATGTTATTATATTAACGAAACAGTAACATTGACATATAGAGAAACATCTTTGGTTTTTTGTATAACATATCGCGTGATAGTCACTCTACGCTCGATATCGATAAATAAGAAAGGTATAAAATTTTGTGATTATTAGATGAAGGAAATTAATATGCAAAGCAATGTTATTTGTTAATATATACAATACGACAGTCAACTCTTGATATTAATGACGAAAAGAGGCAAGAGCAATTTTTTTATGCCATTCTGTTTAGCTTATATGAAACACTCATAAAAATAACACGCATAAAAAATAAAATTGATTATTTCATAACTATCGTTGAGCTTAAATAAAAAATATCTTACGAAAGCGCGAGTCTCTCAACGTTACTCTTTACGAAAAGAATAAACCAAACCCAATGTAATTATTAACACTTAGCCAACCGCGCGCGCCACAGCGAGCTATACGCTATTTCCACCGCGCTCGGACAAGCAACCCATACGCTGTCCACCGTGCATTTTTTCAAGTATCGAGGATTAATTCTCACTACTTAAAAAACAAGGAAGTTTAAAAATTATTTAAGTGGTCAGTTATATTTTGCGGTGATAATTTTATTTAACGATTTTACATATTGTTTATACAAAACATCAAATTGAAAGTATATTCAAAGTATAAAAAAATACAGGTAGAATTAAAAACATTAAAGATAAATAACACGATTTGAATATCTTTTTAATTAAGTTTAACGCCGCTAAATTGGTTAACAAAACAAAAAAAAAAAAACGCGTTGCTAAAGTCAAAAAAGGGGATCTTCCCGTTCCGTCACGCAGCGACGTTCTCGTAGAAGGAAAAACTCCCTATTATGTTGTCTAAGTGTTAAAATCATTCGACTTCATCGACCGATAAGAAATTACAAAGTATAAATTTTACACAACATTCAATAACATAACACGTTATATTTTACAGGCCGAATTAGTTAATCCAGATGAAATGTCGGCGAATGAGTTACACAGACATGGAAATTCTTCGGCCGAAACTCCGGAAGTCAATCAAATTCCAAAACTATCGGAGAATCCGATAGAATCGAAAGTGGAGATCAATCCGAATTACGATAGTTATCGAAAGGGCCGAGACGAGCGATCGCAGGCAACCGTTCGACGTCCACAGATCATTGTGAAATCGTTCGATATGTCGAGGATCGATTGTGACGTACAAGTGGTCGAACTCAAGCAGAAAGCAGATGAAACAATGTATGAAGATTATTCATACAGATGCGAACCAACATCAACCACGAAAAAGCCAAAGTGCCAGGATCTGTCTAAGAGGCACATTGTCGAAAAGTCTCATCCTGGAATCGAAAACGTGGTGGAGAAGTTGAATAAGAACGCAGCTGCTGCTTTACAGGAGACGACATCCCTAAACGTGGACGACTCGAAGGATAAGAATGCAGAAAATCTTCGTTCGAGAAGACATTCGGAAACGATACCGAGAGAAATAGAAAACAGTTTGAATAGACACATTCTGAGATCCTGCGAGAACTCTCAATTCATTGAAAACTACGATATAGGACGAGAAATTGAGATATATTCTTCGGAGCATGACACGAGAAGCAGTAATGATAATATGGAGTTAAACGACGATAAAGAATCTGTCGTGATAATGGAGAATGTCTCGCCGCCCGAGATCTGTGAAGTGCAAGTGCAATGCACTAACTATGACGCGGTGACTCCTAAAAAAGGGAAATTGGAATCGCTAGAAGACTCATTGTATACTGAAACTCCCAAATATCGATTTGTTATTAATTCTAAACCGAGACCTGAAGTTGATTATAGTGTGTTGGGATTGCTGTCGAACAGTATTAAGCACTTGGAACGCGTGAGATCCAACGGAAATAGAAGACATATATTAGATAGATCGGTTATCAAGGGCAGGGCGCTTTTTCCTCCGGAAGGGACCCACACCAACAACATGTACAGCTCTATGGGGGTGTTATGCGATTCAAGAGAACAACGATTTATGGAGAAGGTAGAGGATATAACTTACCGGAAGTCGAATCTAGAGAATTTCGATGATAGATCTTATGCAGTTAGCTTATTGTTGAACCTGGGCAGAGCGAATAATGTCCCAGAAAATGAAAGAAAGACATCGGGCAAGAGAAAGTATGTGCAAGAACATTTGCAAGATTTCGAGAGCCTCAAGAGGTTCAAAACCGATGGCGAGTTAGTAGATGAGGAATCTAAATACGACTCGTATTCCGAAGACGATGATTATGATAAACGGTATGATGAAAGTGAGCAGGAAATATCAGTGTCTATAATAAACGCGAACAATATTACAAGTGGAAGCTTAGATTCTCCTACCGAAAACGATATTTGTACCGATAACGAAGATAATGATATGTTAAATGACGCTCCCCTTGCTACTAGTACTCCTTGCCACAATGTAAACTACGAAAGAGAAGAAGACTTTGAAGAATATGAAAGAAAGATATACGAACAATTATACGGAATCAATCATATGAGTGAAATTTCTAGCAGCAAGGAATCTATAGATTTCTTGATTATTGATGATAATCTATCGGATTCTGATGCTGAAATGCACGATGAAAAGATATGTTCGGATGATAGAATGATGGAGAACGACGAAGATAGCAGACATGAGGATAGAAGTCATATCCTGGGAGAACATCTTGATTGTCACGATTATAGAAATTTGCAAGGGAAACTCGACGCAAAGAAGTATATCGCTAGAAAAGAACACATCGATAATGAGCCAGACTGGCCGAATATGGATGCTAAGGAACTTGAGATAAGAGTCAGGATGGCTGACATTCAAAGACAATATAGAGAAAAGCTGAAGGAATTGGCTAAATTGAATAGGAAGAAAGACAAGATGAAGATTCCTGGAAGACCGCGCAAGAAGAGACATTCTTCTAAGTGAGTCAAATTCTACACTCTATTATTAAATCATTTTAAATAGTAGATATAACGTACATATAAATTTTGCTATTTCATATATTTATGTTAGAAAGCATATTCTAAAGTATTTTTTTATAGTATATTATGTATTAAATTGAACTTTTTAAAGTAGTCAACAAGTATAGAAGAAACATAGAATTTCCATTTCTAGCTTTGGGAAAAATTTTCCCACTTCATGCTTTCACAAACGAAGTCTTATATGAAATTCTTTATACGAGATTAATGTAAAAAGATTTTGTTTCACATTATTAACTTACCTTTTCACGTAGGATCGTTCCTTTCTCGTAACGACTAAGACAATTTTTATAGTTTGGAAAAAATATAGTTTATAAACATATATATATGCAGAATACTTTTCTTACTGCAACATTTCTTGGATAATTTAATGGAAAAAATCTTGATTAAAATTTTAATGGAAAATCACTGAATTAGCGTCAAAATGGTTAATAAAACATGATTAATAATGTTTACAGTTCCGATAACGGTCTCCTCACATCCCTACCGGCATTACTACAATCGACGTCTTCACCTCACAAATCTGCATCGCAATCGTCGGACGAAGCTCCGCAGCCATTAACTTCAGCTGTCCTAGCTATGTAACGTGAATTTGGTAAAACTGGGTGAACAAATGAGCCACATTGAATTACTGGACAGTATACCAAGTATTCCTATGCCCGTTGCACCAGTTGCTTCGCCAATCACAGTACAACCATCAAACAAATTGCCGCAAGAGGACGACGAGAAAAAGGCCGGCCGGGAAAATCCAACATAAAATATGAAAAAAAGAAAACAACCAGAAAAATCAGAAGCAGAATACTAAATAATCAAAAATAACAGAACTTCAATAGCTTATATTTGTAATTATAATTCATAATTATAGAAGTTAGGACAATTCTGTTATTTTTGACAAAATAAGATACCAAATTAAAACGCAAGGAATTGTCAAAAACGAAAGAACTATGAAAAAACATAAAAAAGCATTACTTTAATGCTGAAAAATTACTTATCTGTAATGCTGAAATTAAAAATGTATATAATGTATATAAAATAATAATAATATATATATGTATCATATCATGTATTACATAAATTTTAATATATATATATATAAAAACATAATATAATGTATCATATATATATAACATGTATATTAATTATATTGTAATGATAATTAAGATTTTTATCAATGTATTTCATATATAAGATTTTTGGTTAATTTTATTAATTTTCAAATTTCGCATATTGTTATGACATCAGTTTATGATATCGGTTAAGTTCAGTACCAGTAAATTAGTTAATAAAAAAGAAAGAATGCGTTGTCAAGCTCAATATGTGATATCTCCCGATCGATCAGACAGGAATGTATTTTTAAGTAGGGAAATCTCCCTATTCGTAAGCTAAGATTTAAATGCATGAAACTGAGGAGACTATAATATATATGTACAAGTAAAGAATCTTTTCCCAATAAAGACCGCGGCACCACCACCGCCACCACCGTCATTGAAGCGCGCGGCGTAGGAGCTGTCAGCTGAGGAGGGTCTGGGTCCCCCCTCAGACTCGCGCGACGGCCCAGGGAACGTGGCCCTCGGGGGTGAGTGGTCCCCCCACCCGCGCTGCCCAGCTTAACCAGGATGCCTCCCACAACAACAAAGGGAGAGACGACGTCGAAGGAGTGTCGCGGAAGTATATCGAAAGAAAGGAACCGGGACACTCCTGACAAGCGTCGTAACGACCACCGTGGGGTTTTAGTCGGTAAGAGTCCGACACTATCCGCCGCCTCCCAGAGGGCTGCCGGGCGTCCATGAGGATTTCCCCACGTAAAAAAAAAAAAAAATGTTGCTAAGAAACCTGTGCGTAAAAGTTCCTTGGTGGGTTATCTTTTATCGAAGAATGGACATCATCAAGCAAAAGTGAGTTTTGCTTCTAGCTTTGTTTATTAGATGCTTGAGATATATAAGATACACTATATCTATAAAATATATGCAACGCAGTATAAAGAAAGATATATGAATTTTAATTTTATTATATTTATTATACATAATTGTTACGACCGATCGCGGGAGACGCGGTCGCGAGGCAAACGCGTTAGCGAGAGGCGTAAATTCTCGCTACGATTCGTATAATCGACGCCGTGAAATAGTCGTTCCTCTTGTTTCGATTATGATAACAAGGGTGTGTATGATAATAGTGTTTGCAACATCATTTTGTCCCGCTTTTCAATTTATGGTGTTGATCAAATAATTTATATTTTTACTTAATTCTATTTTGTTTATTTTATTTATCTATCAGAATTGCTTATTCGCACGTTGAAATTATTCTGCTATACCTACATCGTTATAAGTTATTGCTGCAGGATAAATATGAAATATTAATTATAAAATATTAAATATTAAATATTGAATACTAAATATTGAATATTAAATATTGATTATTAAATATTAAATATTGAATATTAAATATTAAATATTAAAAATGGAACATTAAATATTAAATATTGAATATTACATATTGAATATTAAATATTAAATATTACATATTGAATATTAAATTTTGAATATTAAATATTGATTATTAAATATTAATTGTTGCATTAATTGTTTGAGTGCTTACTGCCCCCTGCGGCGGGAGTCCGCGAGTAACGAATGCCATCGTTGAGGACAGGCTGCCTTTTTAAATAAATATCAATATAAATTGCATTTATAGATTGCACTGTTATAACATTCTTTTGATTTTTGGACGTCTCGACGATCTAGCGAAAATTGTCCATAACATTTCTCAGGGGTTAGGAGTAAGCAAGTGCGTTTTCCATTGGCTCCTGTGATTGGCAATACTCCGCCCGGAATGTCCCCACTACGGCCAAGTGAGTTTCCCACTGGTACCAGTGATTCGTAATTCTTCGGCCAGAATGTCCCCACTACGTTAACAGCCGACTTGTTAGGGCTTGCAAAATTTTCGTATCTTCGCAATAGTGGACCTGTTAGTTTCGTTTGTAACGTGGTCGTAGCAACAACGGAGTGCAAAGACATATTTTACGTACTCGCAAATATCGCGGAGTTACAAGTGTACTTTTCAAGAAGCGTTCAGAAGGTGAGCCATCTTTCATTTTTCTGTTCTTCACTGTCGTTCGCTATGAAATACACGTGTATCGTTCATAGGCTAATGAAAGAATCTCGAGCGCGAGTGAGGCGAAGAAAATTGATAAACGTTTATAAATATGTCCTTAGTCCACACGGCTAGCTTTTTTTAACACGTCACTTGTTTAATAATTCGATTATATGTTATTATATTAACGAAACAGTAACATTGACATATAGAAAAACATCTTTGGTTTTTTGTATAACATATCGCGTGATAGTCACTCTACGCTCGATATCGATAAATAAGAAAGGTATAAAATTTTTTGATTATTAGATGAAGGAAATTAATATGCAAAACAATGTTATTTGTTAATATATACAATACGATAGTCAACTCTTGATATTAATGACGAAAAGAGGCAAGAGCAATTTTTTTATGCCATTCTGTTTAGCTTATATGAAACACTCATAAAAATAACACTCATAAAAAATAAAATTGATTATTTCATAACTATCGTTGAGCTTAAATAAAAAATATCTTACGAAAGCGCGAGTCTCTCAACGTTACTCTTTACGAAAAGAATAAACCAAACCCAATGTAATTATTAACACTTAGCCAACCGCGCGCCACAGCGAGCTATACGCTATTTCCACCGCGCTCGGACAAGCAACCCATACGCTGTCCACCGTGCATTTTTTCAAGTATCGAGGATTAATTCTCACTACTTAAAAAACAAGGAAGTTTAAAAATTATTTAAGTGGTCAGTTATATTTTGCGGTGATAATTTTATTTAACGATTTTACATATTGTTTATACAAAACATCAAATTGAAAGTATATTCAAAGTATAAAAAAATACAGGTAGAATTAAAAACATTAAAGATAAATAACACGATTTGAATATCTTTTTAATTAAGATTAACGCCGCTAAATTGGTTAACAAAACAAAAAAAAAAACGCGTTGCTAAAGTCAAAAAAGGGGATCTTCCCGTTCCGTCACGCAGCGACGTTCTCGTAGAAGGAAAAACTCCCTATTATGTTGTCTAAGTGTTAAAATCATTCGACTTCATCGACCGATAAGAAATTACAAAGTATAAATTTTACACAACATTCAATAACATAACACGTTATATTTTACAGGCCGAATTAGTTAAACCAGATGAAATGTCGGCGAATGAGTTACACAGACATGGAAATTCTTCGGCCGAAACTCCGGAAGTCAATCAAATTCCAAAACTATCGGAGAATCCGATAGAATCGAAAGTGGAGATCAATCCGAATTACGATAGTTATCAAAAGGGCCGAGACGAGCGATCGCAGGCAACCGTTCGACGTCCACAGATCATTGTGAAATCGTTCGATATTTCGAGGATCGATTGTGACGTACAAGTGGTCGAACTCAAGCAGAAAGCAGATGAAACAATGTATGAAGATTATTCATACAGATGCGAACCAACATCAACCACGAAAAAGCCAAAGTGCCAGGATCTGTCTAAGAGGCACATTGTCGAAAAGTCTCATCCTGGAATCGAAAACGTGGTGGAGAAGTTGAATAAGAACGCAGCTGCTGCTTTACAGGAGACGACACCCCTAAACGTGGACGACTCGAAGGATAAGAATGCAGAAAATCTTCGTTCGAGAAAACATTCGGAGAAGATACCGAGAGAACTAGAAAAGAGTTTGAATAGACACATTCTGAGATCCTGCGAGAACTCTCAATTCATTGAAAACTACGATATAGGACGAGAAATTGAGATATATTCTTCGGAGCATGACACGGGAAGCAGTAATGATAATATGGAGTTAAACGACGATAAAGAATCTGTCGTGATAATGGAGAATGTCTCGCCGCCCAAGGTCTGTGAAGTGCAAGTGCAGTGCACTAACAATGACGCGGTGACTCCTAAAAAAGGGAAATTGGAATCGCTAGAAAACTCATTGTATACTGAAACTCCCAAATATCGATTTGTTATTAATTCTAAACCGAGACCTAAAGTTGATTATAGTGTGTTGGGATTGCTGTCGAACAGTATTAAGCACTTGGAACGCGTGAGATCCAACGGAAATAGAAGACATAAATTAGATAGATCGGTTATCAAGGGCAGGGCGCTTTTTCCTCCGGAAGAGACCCACACCAACAACATGAACAGCTCTTTGGGGGTGTTATGCGATTCAAGAGAACAACGATTTATGGAGAATGTAGAGGATATAACTTACCGGAAGTCGAATCTGGAGAATTTCGATGATATATCTTATGCCGTTAGCTTATTGTTGAACCTGGGCGGAGCGAATAATGTCCCAGAAAATGAAAGAAAGACATCGGACAAGAGAAAGTATGTGCAAGAAAATTTGCAAGATTTCGAGAGCCTCAAGAGGTTCAAAACCGATGGCGAGTTAGTAGATGAGGAATCTAAATACGACTCGTATTCCGAAGACGATGATTATGATAAACGGTATGATGAAAGTGAGCAGGAAATATCAGTGTCTATAATAAACGCGAACAATAATACAAGTGGAAGCTTAGATTCTCCTACCGAAAACGATATTTGTACCGATAACGAAGATAATGATATGTTAAATGACGCTCCCCTTGCTACTAGTACTCCTTGCCATAATGTAAACTACGAAAGAGAAGAAGACTTTGAAGAATATGAAAGAAAGATATACGAACAATTATACGGAATCAATCATATGAGTGAAATTTCTAGCAGCAAGGAATCTATAGATTTCTTGATTATTGATGATAATCTATCGGATTCTGATGCTGAAATGCACGATGAAAAGATATGTTCGGATGATAGAATGATGGAGAACGACGAAGATAGCAGACATGAGGATAGAAGTCATATCCTGGGAGAACATCTTGATTGTCACGATTATAGAAATTTGCAAGGGAAACTCGACGCAAAGAAGTATATCGCTAGAAAAGAACACATCGATAATGAGCCAGACTGGCCGAATATGGATGCTAAGGAACTTGAGATAAGAGTCAGGATGGCTGACATTCAAAGACAATATAGAGAAAAGCTGAAGGAATTGGCTAAATTGAATAGGAAGAAAGACAAGATGAAGATTCCTGGAAGACCGCGCAAGAAGAGACATTCTTCTAAGTGAGTCAAATTCTACACTCTATTATTAAATCATTTTAAATAGTAGATATAACGTACATATAAATTTTGCTATTTCATATATTTATGTTAGAAAGCATATTCTAAAGTATTTTTTTATAGTATATTATGTATTAAATTGAACTTTTTAAAGTAGTCAACAAGTATAGAAGAAACATAGAATTTCCATTTCTAGCTTTGGGAAAAATTTTCCCACTTCATGCTTTCACAAACGAAGTCTTATATGAAATTCTTTATACGAGATTAATGTAAAAAGATTTTGTTTCACATTATTAACTTACCTTTTCACGTAGGATCGTTCCTTTCTCGTAACGACTAAGACAATTTTTATAGTTTGGAAAAAATATAGTTTATAAACATATATATATGCAGAATACTTTTCTTACTGCAACATTTCTTGGATAATTTAATGGAAAAAATCTTGATTAAAATTTTAATGGAAAATCACTGAATTAGCGTCAAAATGGTTAATAAAACATGATTAATAATGTTTACAGTTCCGATAACGGTCTCCTCACATCCCTACCGGCATTACTACAATCGACGTCTTCACCCCACAAATCTGCATCGCAATCGTCGGACGAAGCTCCGCAGCCATTAACTTCAGCTGTCCTAGCTATGTAACGTGAATTTGGTAAAACTGGGTGAACAAATGAGCCACATTGAATTACTGGACAGTATACCAAGTATTCCTATGCCCGTTGCACCAGTTGCTTCGCCAATCACAGTACAACCATCAAACAAATTGCCGCAAGAGGACGACGAGAAAAAGGCCGGCCGGGAAAATCCAACATAAAATATGAAAAAAAGAAAACAACAAGAAAAATCAGAAGCAGAATACTAAATAATCAAAAATAACAGAACTTCAATAGCTTATATTTGTAATTATAATTCATAATTATAGAAGTTAGGACAATTCTGTTATTTTTGACAAAATAAGATACCAAATTAAAACGCAAGGAATTGTCAAAAACGAAAGAACTATGAAAAAACATAAAAAAGCATTACTTTAATGCTGAAATATTACTTATCTGTAATGCTGAAATTAAAAATGTATATAATGTATATAAAATAATAATAATATATATATGTATCATATCATGTATTATATAAATTTTAATATATATATATATAAAAACATAATATAATGTATCATATATATATAACATGTATATTAATTATATTGTAATGATAATTAAGATTTTTATCAATGTATTTCATATATAAGATTTTTGGTTAATTTTATTAATTTTCAAATTTCGCATATTGTTATGACATCAGTTTATGATATCGGTTAAGTTCAGTACCAGTAAATTAGTTAATAAAAAAGAAAGAATGCGTTGTCAAGCTCAATATGTGATATCTCCCGATCGATCAGACAGGAATGTATTTTTAAGTAGGGAAATCTCCCTATTCGTAAGCTAAGATTTAAATGCATGAAACTGAGGAGACTATAATATATATGTACAAGTAAAGAATCTTTTCCCAATAAAGACCGCGGCACCACCACCGCCACCACCGTCATTGAAGCGCGCGGCGTAGGAGCTGTCAGCTGAGGAGGGTCTGGGTCCCCCCTCAGACTCGCGCGACGGCCCAGGGAACGTGGCCCTCGGGGGTGAGTGGTCCCCCCACCCGCGCTGCCCAGCTTAACCAGGATGCCTCCCACAACAACAAAGGGAGAGACGACGTCGAAGGAGTGTCGCGGAAGTATATCGAAAGAAAGGAACCGGGACACTCCTGACAAGCGTCGTAACGACCACCGTGGGGTTTTAGTCGGTAAGAGTCCGACACTATCCGCCGCCTCCCAGAGGGCTGCCGGGCGTCCATGAGGATTTCCCCACGTAAAAAAAAAAAAAGTTGCTAAGAAACCTGTGAGTAAAAGTTCCTTGATGGGTTATCTTTTATCGAAGAATGGACATCTTGGAGTTTTGCTTCTAGCTTTGTTTATTAGATGCTTGAGATATATAAGATACACTATATCTATAAAATATATGCAACGCAGTATAAAGAAAGATATATGAATTTTAATTTTATTATATTTATTATACATAATTGTTACGACCGTTCGCGGAGAGACGCGGTCGCGAGGCAAACGCGTTAGCGAGAGGCGTAAATTCTCGCTACGATTCGTATAATCGACGCCGTGAAATAGTCGTTCCTCTTGTTTCGATTATGATAACAAGGGTGGTTCAATGTATTTAACACTGTGTTAACAGGTTAATATAGCTTGTATTTTTAACAATAAGTTAAATGATAATAAAAGCGTCACAAATTATTTTGCGATGAATACAGTTAATGCGTTACAGAAATCCGACTCGATATTTGATATTTCTCGATATTCGTTAGACTAAGCGACTTTGTTCGTCAGAGCTCTCGATGTATGCAGTTAGACTTTTCAAATGAGACCGATTGCCCTTAGACCGATTCCTTGTCTTTCGGGGAGACAACCCCCACTACGCTCGAATCACGCCACCGCTCGCTCCGATGATCACGTAGGCCGACTTCTTTGTGAGAATGAAATAACGGACCGAAATCGACGTTTCTAGAACTCGCTGCTTGGTGACGACTATGCGCTCGTCGATACATTGTATGTTTTTCGTCGGGCAGATAAGACGGTCCATGTGCGACGCTGTAAGACCGCGAGCGACGATTAGAAATACGATCTATACTAAGCCTCGGGGCGTAACATTATATGTTATTAATTTATACAGTATTATGCGATAACCTATGACGTTATAATGTATTACGTTATAACGTATTTAATAAAATGTTATATGGTATTATGTTATATCGTATTACGTTATATAGTATACCGTTGTATGGTAATACCTATATAACGTGTTACGTTAAACAGAGAAGAGAGGCGACCCTGTCAAAGTGGCTCGCCGAAGATGACCGATACGACGCTACGAGACCGTGGCACCACCATTATCGCCGTCATAGAAGAGCGCGGCGAAGGAGCCGTCAGACTGTGGAGGGCCCCCCCTCAGACTCGCACGACGGCCCAGGGAATGCGGCACTAGTTTTGTAGTGGTAGTTGCGGGGGGGGGGTGGTTGGCAAATGGAAAATGTCGGAGGTACCAACCTCCGGCCGTGTGTCCGATTCTTAAACACTTGGGTCACTTCGATTTCACGTGATCGTCTAATGGTCGTCCAGATGACCGAGCAAAAGTTTGCAGTCGTGGGTCGGTAATATTTTGCTTGGGTAAAGATTTATGGATAATGTAGGGGATATAACTTCCCGGTATTCGAACCTTTTTTCTTTTTCTTTTTTTTTTTTTCTTTATCGTGGGGTAATCAACATGTACACTCGGCGTTGCGTAGCAACGACCGTGCAGTGTCGGACTTTTACCGACTAAAACCCCACGGTGGTCATCCCGACGTTGAGAGGTGCACGCGGGGTATCTTGCGAATCACTACCGAGTGCAACTTCGTCGGCCATCTCCCTGCCGTTGTTGTTGCCTAGGGAGGCGTCCCGGCTTGAGTTGGAAAGCTAAAGGGAACCACTCCTCCTAGCACCACGTTCCCTAGTCTGACGCACCCGGAGCAGCGACGGTGGCGCCGCGCCCCTGCGTCTTACGGATCCTCTGCGATGCTGATGCGACGATCTACTGGGATCTGCTCTTCTCTCCCGGTCTCCTTTTTGCCCGCTCCTTTCTCTGCATAACCTCCTCGTAGTAGGTGCGGACAGCGTTAAAATCCTGGGGCCCTCGGAGCATTGCCTTAACGACTGCTTCCGGAGTCAACCTCTCGGCGATGTCGAGCTGCAGGACGCGCTGCGGTTGCACCCACGCTGGACAAAACTCTAGCGTGTGCTGCGTCGTGACCTCTTCTGCCCCGCGTTGGTGTCAGATGGACGCCACCTCCCGCCCGATCGTCATCAGGTACTCACCGAAGACCCCGTGTCCGTTGAGCATTTGTGTCGTCCTGAAGGTGAGCGGAACACTGCCTTGATCTCTCCAGGCCTGCCAATTGGGAAGCACGGCGCGGACGGCTCGGTGTGGCCGCCTAGCGACCTCCACCGTCACCTTGGAGCGCCACCGCTTCCAGATCTCCAGCTTTGCCTCTTTCCGGACGTTCGAGGCCGAGAGGCCGTCTGGCAGCAGCGTCGTCGTCGAAGGCGGTGCCCTCAGGTGTTCATACACCCGACAGAGCTCGACGTCCCGCAGCTCAATCGGGGGCGACGCCGCCAGCACTGTCGCCGTCTCGTAGGATATTGTCCGATATCCTCTGGCTATTCGGATAGCGGTCATCCTCTGCAGTCTCTTCACCAGGGTACGACTGCGACGGTTGGCCATCAGGTCTTGGGCCGACACCGGTGCTCCATAGAGGACCCGGGACCGGATCACTCCCTCGTAGAGTCGGCGGACTCCCGACCCTTCTCCGCGTATATTCGGAACAAGGCCGCACAGAGCGTTGGCTGCGGCTGTCACCCTCGGGACCAGGAGCTCGAAATGTGGCCCGAACGTCCACCGACTGTCGATGGTGAGACACAGGTACCTCATACGACACTTCACCGGCACCGCTTCGCCATTTACGGCCACGGACAAACCATCGTGAGCGGATCCCCTGCGGCGGTGGTCGAAGAACCACAATGCCTCCGAATTGGCCTACGACACGCTCAATCCCAGTCGCTGAATAGCGTGCACCGCGCACGCCACAGCGTCGTCCGTGAGAATCACAGTCTCGCTCCACCACCGTCTCCGGATTGCACCATGGTATCGTCGGCGTAGCAAACCAAGCCCGTGTCCGGCGGTATCGGGCATCGAAGGACGGAGTCGTAGCCCGTGTTCCTCAAGATCGGTCCTAGCACCGAACCCTGCGGGACGCCACGCTCCACACGTCTTCTCTCTTCCCCGTTCCTCCCAGTGAAGGTGATCCATCTATCGTTCAGGTAGGCTCCGATAACCTCAACCTGGTACGCCGGCTCCTCGATGTGTCGCAGAGCCTCCATTATTCTCACCCAGGGGATAGAGTTGAAGGCGTTGCTGGCGTCCAGGGAGACCGCTACCGCAATCCCGTAGCGGGAAACCGTGTCCTCCGCCATGCTCCTCACCAACTAGGCAGCGTCCACCGTGGAGCGACCCCGGCGATAGCCGTACTGACTGTCGTGCCATCCGGGCTCCCGCCCCGAAATATGGGCCTCTAGGCGGGCGGCGATCACCCTCTCGAAAAGCTTCCCGATCTCGTCCAGCAGGCATATCGGCCTGTACGCCGACGGCGAGTCTGGCGGACGACCATCCCTTCGCAGCTGGACCAATCTCGCCGTCCGCCACATCTGCGCGTAGATGCCCTCCCTCAGGCATCGGGTGAACTGATGCCGCACGCGAGGGGCCACCGCCTCCATCGTCTCTGCCCAGACTCGGCCCGGAACTCCGTCCGGACCCAGTGCCACGTCATGGGACGCCATGTTCTTAGTAGCTGCGAGAAGCTCCTCCTGAGTGACCCGCAGCTCCTCGCTCCGCTCCGTCGACGTAGTCGCCGCCGTTGCCGTTGACGCCGTCTCGTCGTTACCGGAGCAGAGGGACGATCCCGACAGCCCCGCGTCGCTATCGTGGCGCGGAAACAGCGTCCCGATGACATTGGCCAGCAGCACCGGATCCATGTTGGCGGTCTGCGGGGAGGCCGCAGGTCGTAACTTCCTCGTTACCACCTTGTACGGCCTCCCCCACGGGTCTGACTCAACCGCCTCGATCAGCTCCTTCCAAGACCGAGCCTTCGCGATCTTGTTCTCCCGCTGCAGAGTACGTCTCGCCTCTCTGTAGAACCCGTAGCAGCGGGAGATCTCTTCCTCGTCGCGCATCCTTCTGCGGCGACGGGCCCTCAGAAATCTTCTACGTGCTTGCACGCAGCTCGCCCACAACTCCGCGATCTCCGGCGTCCACCAAGAAACGCAGCGGTTGCGTCCACCGCCCGGGACGGAGCGCGACATCGAGGCGTCGCATGCGGCGCTCATGTATCGTTGGAGGATTTCCGCCTCCTCGTCGACACTTCCCAGACTGGTCGTCCCTCGGGCGTCCCAGCTCCACGCCGAGACGATGGCTGCCGCCCGCAACAACTCCGTGTCCCGCTCCTTCAGGCGCCGTCTCGGTGGTTGTGATGGGCCGGAACGGCTCGCACCACCTCGGGCGACGCGGTTGTTATTCTTGTCCACGTCCTCCGAGACAACCTCCATAACTATGTAGAAGTGAACGGACAGGGTCTCGACTCCCTCGGCCACTCTCCAGTCACGGATCTTCGGGTACAGCTCCGACGTGGCCCACGTGATGTCGACGACGGAGGACTCCCTCCACGCCACGCAGGTGCTCGCCGTACCCTTGTTTACCAGCAGGAGTCCGAGTCCCGCAGCCCAGTCGGTCAGCTATCGTCCTCTGGTGTTCGTCGCGGACTTCCCCCACTGCGTCGAGTGGGCATTGAAGTCCCCACGGAACAGCACCTGGCGGGGAAAGCACCTTCTGACGCATTCACCGACATTGTCCAGAAAGTCCCCGAATGCAGCCAGGCCGCTGTTGGGGGAGACGTAGACCACCACCACCGCTATTCCTGCCCATTCGACCTCGACGTAGCCGTTGCCACGGTCAAGCAGGGCGCCAAAGGCGCCCCGGGTCGGCGTCCAAGTTACGGCCGTCAGTCCCCGATCCAGTTGGGAGCGTCAGGGACGCGATACGGCTCGGCCACTGTCGCGAGGGCCACCTCTTCCTCCCGGATGGTCTGGAGGAACAGGTCATGCGCCCTTCTCGATCTGCCCAAGTTGTATTGGAGGAGACGGTTAAAATCACTCAATTACCTCAATGGCCTCCTCCCGGCAATCCACCGCTGAATGTTCGACGGTGCTCCCCTCTTGCGTTACCACCGCGGTCGGTTCGCGGATCGGTGGCTTCCTCTTAGTTCTCGGCGGAGCACATGCCGCCCCGCACAACCTGTGGTTGGCTGGCGCCCCCAGCGACTCGCACAACGGGCACTTGGGCTAGGAGGCGGGACACCCCCTGGCACGATGCCCGCCACCGCCACACCTATAGCACAGATGCCCGGGATCTACATTGGGCGTGCAGATTACCCGCACGTGCACCAGCTCCAGGAACTTAAAACACTGCAAGGGTCTCTGCGGGATAGCCGTGACCCTCTCCGTGGACCAGCCCAGAGCTACTTTCCCGTCCCGGGCTAATTTCCGGGCTCCGGCCACTGGGCACCTTACCCATGCAGTCCCGAGGCCGTATCTGGTGGTACGGATTTCTCCGACCTGCACCTTCGCGCTGCCGCTTCCCGCCGCTGAGGCCAGCGCCTGCCGCAGCTCCTCCTTAGCGACCGATATGTCTATCCCGGCCACCTTCAATTCCGCCGTCCTGTTCGGGGCCGCTACTCTCACCGTGGCCGGGTGCAGCACGTCGGCCAGACGCGTCGCTAATGGCGACGCCTTTCCTCTGTCTTTGTCGCCGGGGAGTCGGATAATTATACACCCTGTCATCAATTTCCTCATTCCGAGGGACTCGACGCCAATCTCCGCAAGCGGGACCTACTGTCGCGCCGTCGCGAGAACATCGGCGTACGATGTCTTAACTCCCTCGTTGATAGTCAACGTCACCGCGGACGTACGCAGTGCGCGGGACGGCCGGCCGTTTTCGTCGCCTGCGCCATTCCTTTCTTAGTCACTATTGCGGCGCCCGTCTTCCCTGCGCCCGTTAGTCGTGACGAAGGAGCAGCAGGCATTCCCTCTTTTTTCTCCGCCTTCCTTGCGGCCCTTTTCTTCCGCGGCCGTCTTTCCACCACCCTCCATTCGCCATCCTCCTGCTCCCACGGGAGCATTGTGGCATGGGTGACGCGTGGGGCAGCGGGTTGGTCCGCCTTGCGCCGAGGTTCGGGGCTGCACGGTCTTCGGCCCCCGAACCGTTCCTCGATTGCCCTCATAATGGAGGGTCCGAGTTTGTCCATCGTTTCCTCTAGGGCGTCCAGACGCGCGCCTTCTTGTTACCCCTCCCGCGGAGGGTGGCCGGACTCAATAGCCCGACCGTTGCACCGCGGGCACTCGTGGATGCGAGCGGCCAGCCTCGTTATCTCTTTACGCAAGGCCGCGTTTTCCTCCTCCAAAGCTGTCAGCTCTGCTTTCGCGAGCCTGGCGGCCGTGGAGCTACCGCTGTGGACCACCTCAGTCCTCTGCAGGTTCAGCTACCTCCATGCGGCGGCGACGTAGCTCGCCGCATCCTTTAGGTCCTTAATGCTTGCTCCCTTCAGATACGACGATACCGCCGCCACCCGCAAGATCTTTGACACCTGCCTTGTGAACTCTGCGCTCACGTCGGCCGCCGAGTTAATCCGTATATCCAGTGCCAAATCCATAGAGATTTCCGAGGTCAGCGTCGTAATGCGCCTTCTCTTCCCCACGGAGACAGTCGATCCCAGGGATGATCGCGACGCGAAAGAGGCGACCGAATCCTCGTCATCAGACCTCATCCGCGTTCGTAGCGCCCTTACCGGCGCGAGGCCCGTTACCGCGGCCGGTGCGAGGAAGACGCCGTCCGTTCCGCCCCTGGTTCTCCGCGATGCTCCTGTCATTTTTCTCGGAGGTTCCTTGTGAATCTCTGTACTACTGCATCCCGCCTCGCCAGACGTGAAAACACATCCGGGGGCCTGGCGGTCCACCCCCGAACGGCCGTGGTCGTGAGATGACGACGCAGGTGAGCCCACTTGACTACCCATCGCTGCGCCGGTACTGGAATATCCCTCCCCTGCACCGTAAACCATATTTCTTTTGTGGTCGCAATCCATAGTAATATATAATTTGTTGTCCCCGCGGTCATCAACAAAGTCCGTCCTGGTGCCACTCACTCTTTCGCACCCTGCACCGGTCAAAGCCGGTGCAGGGTGTCGCGGAGCCCCACAAGAAGGTGAGGTGAGTGGTCTTGACACGCATGGGCCCACCAACTTCTCCGAAGGAGGAGGGAGGAAGGAGGGAGTTGGTGTTCTCAACGATGCTGAAGCATACCACACGATTGGGGACCCCATGTTCTCTAGTCTCTGCACATTTCATTGGTTTGGTTTGTCAACTGTATCGGGACCAATGCATTCGGGACCATTACTATTTTTTGTAGTAATATAATTTTGTAGTAATGCAATATTGTAGTAATATAATTTTGTTGTATTAATGAGCGTTCGAAATATATTTAAATATATTAAAAATTTATATATTTAATATATATATTATCGATATTTCTTATTTTCAAATGTATGGCAATTTACATAAAACATTATGTACTTTGTATGTCTTAGAGTTTAAAGAAAATTTGAATTACATGTTAACCTGTGGATTTAATAGTACCGTTTCCAATACTCGCTCCATTATTCTGAACGTCAAGATTGTGTATATTTGCTTAATTAGTCAACAGTTTTGTAGAGTTTTGAATAAATAAAAAGAAATTAATAACATTTGGAAAACGTCTACAATTTTCCCGCAATCTTCTGATTCGCCATATTAGTCCTTTTCATTCCAGCATACTACACATGACAAAATTCTGTCGGAGGCAAGAGATCCGCAGATGTGTCCAGGCTGTTGGTCGTCATCTGGGACGATATTTGTCCTGCTGTGTATGAGACAAGGAGTGACGAGAGAAGACTGGTATGGGATAAACAGAGGGGAAAATTCATTGTTTTTAGCAAATCGTACATGAAGATTGCTAACGATGAGTTGCACCATGATCACGTTGTACATAAACGCCTCATCACACCGTGCTTTCGTATCTTGAACATCCAAGCATCAACTAATTCGAAAATCGTTTGACGCGCGATACACATAGGCTTATTGTGACAAACTACAGCAAATTATAGCAAGTCTTGTTTGGTGAGCACAAATCCCCTTTGTACGTTGCCTGTCCAAATGTGTTTTCTCAGGGCCAGATAACTTTTTTCAACGCTTGTACCACCAAGTTGTATGTGAGTTACTCTGGCTTATCAATATGCCTTGTTCAAAGTTGAGAGCTGAATACTGTCACAGCTCTCTATCTTCCCATGTGAATTATGATAATAGGAGCTTTTTGAAGTATGGAGTAAATTGAATGCATCTTTGTTAAATTTAGATGATCCACAATGGCGAATTAGTGCAAGTAGCACAACTGATCAAAGTGATAGACATGCACATATATGAAATATGTTTAATATGGATAGGAAATTACTTTGAAATTTGACAAGCATTGCAATAAAATGTCGGATCGGAAATCATATGACTAGATACTTATTTTCAAAGATTTCAATATTCTCTTCACTTATCCATTGATTGTTCTTAGTACAACTGAAGAACTTTACATGTTATTAGATTAACAAATAAACTGTAGTCACGTTCCTCGTTACATGTAGGTCCGAAGCAATCATTGGCAGTACATAGTAATTGTACGGAGTTCTCGGTATCTTAGGCATTCATCATCCGAACACATAGCGCGAATCAAGACGCATTGACCAGAACTCGAACTTGTAATCGCGAATCGCGAACCGCTACTAGTAATACCGCGAACCTCTGATTTAATGATCGCGAGTCCTGTGCGCAGTGTACACCATGAATATGTTACAATAGATTTTTTCGTTAAATAAACTCAAATGTTTCTTGGTCTCTCTGAGACGATCCATCACCTCAGAATGTAAATGTAATAGTAGTATCCCGGACGATACATAATAGCCAAATTTCGTTGAAAATGTGAATTAAGTTACAGGATTTCAGTCATCATTATCTCCGAACTTCATCTTTGTTATTTTATTATACAAGACACATGCTTGTTAGTTAGATGTAGTAATGAAAACAAGTTTTCGAGGCTGTTTATCTTTGGCGACTTTCGGACTTTGAGTGGAACCGCATCGGCATCACCGGCTGCCATCTGATCTATTCTCAAATTGCATTCTGCCATTTATCAAACTTGTTCTTTTACTATTACTTTGTTAAGTCGGCTGTCCCTCTACCGAAACCAGACCACAGA